>OZ023255.1:19064173-19118500 GCA_964007305.1 Netelia melanura | reverse complement strand
TGACGGTAGACAGCGTCTTTAAGATAACCCCACAAGAAAAAGTCGGGAGAGGTAAGATCAGGTGATCTTGGAGGCCAATGGACAGGTCCATCTCGTCCGATCCACCTTTGACCGAATGTTGCGTCCAGGTGATTTCGAACAACACGAGCCCAGTGAGCGGGTGCACCGTCTTGCTGAAACCACATCTGTTGACGTGTAACCAAATCAATGTCTTCCATCAAAAGCGGCAATTCATTTTGCAGAAAGTCAAAATAACGGGCTCCCGTCACAGTTCCCTCGAAGAAGTGAGGACCTATTAATTGCCCGTTAATGATTCCACACCAAACATTCAAACTCCACCGATGCTGGTGATCGATCTGTCGCACCCATCGTGGATTCTGATCAGTCCAATACCGAAAGTTCCATCGATTTACCTGACCTCGGTTGTTGAATGTGGATTCATCACTGAACATAACAAACCTAAAAAAATCTGGGAATTGCTCGATTCGTCTCAATGCCCACCGACAAAACTCCATCCTTCGCAACGGATCAGGATTAGGCGTATCTTGGTGGAATTGTATCCTGTACGGGTGGAGCCTTGCACCTCTCAGTACTCGGTGCACTGTGGATCCGGGAAACCCCAGTCGCTCCGAGATCACTCGAACACTCAAATGAGGATCGATTGCTATCATCGCAAAAATAGCCATGTTTCGAGCCTCATGCGGGCCACCAAAATCATTGTTCACGTTTTGGCGACGTTGGCGGTGGCGGGTTATTCGGTCTGCCCTCGCTCTTCTCTCGAGGGTTCGGATTGTCTGCCGCGATGGATGACGACGATCAGGATATTCGCGTCGATACAAATTTTCTGCTCGTAAATAATTGCCCCGGCATCTCCCTAAAATAAGGAGCATATCAACGATTTCGTTGGGACTGAAATCAGCCATTGTTGAATTACCGTCAGTAAACGGTTAACAAATCCGCGTCTATTGTAGGCGTTCAACGTGAGATTTCGTTTTCTTATTTCGATCAGAAGCGAAGCGAACTTGAAACGCTCAAATGATATGGGGTACCATGAAAATTCGTATTGTCCTGCCGTATCCAGTTAACAGAAAAATTTCAACAGCGACACATTCCAGAGAAAATTTTCATGGTACCCCATATCATTTGAGCTGCCTGCCGTGCAATCCCGAGAGTTGTTCTCTTGCGAACAGTCGATGGTTTTGAGAGGAGAGTTCGGGCATGCTTAAACATGAATGGGGGAATCTTCGAACACCTTTAAGAGTTCAGAGGTGGTTTTGAAGTCGAAAAATACTGCGGATGTGACGAGCCGCAGAGACCTAATCCTTGTGAGTGTTTCTCACACTCACACTTACACTCACACTCACACTCACAAGGAGGGTTTGGAGTCGATAAATACTGCGGAAGTGACGAGTCGCAGAGACCTAATCCTTGTGAGTGTTTCACACACTCACACTCACACTCACACGCGCGCAAACACACACGTACACACACACACACACACACACACTTACACTTGGGATGTTAAAGACTTTACCTCCTCGTGGTACATCCTGGATAACGCTAAAATAGTCAAAAATGGTGTTCTACTCCAAAAATTATGGACTTTATCAAAAAAATGTTCCTATAAAAGTTGTTAGTTTTGATCCGACAAATTTTTTAGTAACAAAGAAATGGCCTGTTTCTATTTTAAAAAAACATGTCGGCCATCTTACAGCCGCCATTTTGAATTATGATACAAAAAAAAATTTTTTTTTGAACGTCCCCCTTCGAACCCTAAAAGTTTCATTATACACAATTTTTGATCGGAGCAGTATTTTCCGAGAAAAATCAGGTGTAAGATTAAAATGGGACACCCTGTATAACTGGTTCAAAATAGAATTAATGTTTGTTACTGAATAATTTTAGATAGTAAGATAAATAAAATCTATTTTTTTAGGAATTATAATTTTTTGTCGATATTTTAATAATACGTTAAATGATTATATTCATGTAACAATTTCTGTCAATTGACTTGTATATAAAGTACTATAAGTTTTTTTTTAAGTTTATAGCTCTATTAGCTGCTTTTCTTTTTTGCGCTTTGAGCTGCTTTTTTCATTTTGTGCTATAAGCTGTTTTCTTTTCAATTTAGCGCTGAAAGCTACTTTTTTTTTTATATTAAGTGCTCTGAGCTGCTTTTTGAATTTTTTTTATCCAAGTGATGATCTGAAAAATAAGAATAAATAATAAGATAGGTAAAGATTCTAACATTTTACCCGGAAAAAACGGATATATACAGGGTGAATTGCGTCAGGGGTGCCAGCCGGTAAATTAAGGTAGATGGGCTTGTTGTACCCCATAGTACAACGAAGGAATATTCCAATAGAACATTCCAGTAGAATAAAGATAAAATAAAGAGCGCTGTGACCATATGTGGTCACAGCGCAAGTAAAGTTCAAAAACCCCAAACTGCGCAATAGACAGTTTTAGGGTAAAGGCGCGAAACACGCCATCGAAACCGTCGTTGTGACCATATATGGTCACAAATTGACAAATGAATTTTCTGCATAGCGACTCGCGGGAGCGACCCGCGATCACGACAATTATCGAGCAGTCTTAATTGACGAGCGGAGCTAATCGGTTGGTTTTGACTGAAGCTCTTACCCTATTAACTTGCGTAACTTTGTAACTTCTTAATCTAAAACTTACAATAAACTGTTATTTCATTTTACTTCACTGACTCGAGACTCTCTCCTTATTGGCTATTATCCCAAAATAAAATCTTATCGCGCAATACTAACGTGTTGCCGATATAACATTGGTGGCAGCGGTGGGATTGGTTGACGCAAGCACTGCGAGCGAAACCACGGCCGCGGGCAAAAAGATAATAGAAGGCTACGTGAGACAATTAGCCTTACACAATTTTGAGAGAGGACTCAAAAGGGAATTTCAGGTCATCGTTAAGGCTCGTAACTTCACGAATCTCGGCGCAACCATGAAGGGCGCAATGGAAGAAGAAAAATCTGTCCAAGGTGGCGAATCAATCGCCAGACAAACACACGTCTCAACTCACCCGTCTCAAATCACGTGCCATAAATGTCACAAGCACCCGTGCTGTGACATTTTGAGTCTGCCTGCCCCAGGACCGAGCAGAGAAATCCTGAAGGTAGACGTCACGTGTCACTACTACAAAAAGCCAGGACACGTCATAGCGGAATGTCGAAAACGGATCAGAGACGAAGGGATGAAGAAGGAAACAGGACCTTCGCATAAGTGGCAAAACGATTACG
This sequence comes from Netelia melanura, assembly GCA_964007305.1. Classification (NCBI taxonomy): domain Eukaryota; kingdom Metazoa; phylum Arthropoda; class Insecta; order Hymenoptera; family Ichneumonidae; genus Netelia; species Netelia melanura. The sequence continues at coordinate 19,115,231 of OZ023255.1, read as the reverse complement.
GGCGAAGGAACCCAAATGCCTGGCCGAAATAGCAAATAATTTTCCGCCAAGAAATCGGGAGAATAAGCCCACACTGGGATCACTGGAACTCGGCACAATTACGATTGTCTCCGAAGAAGAAATTAAAGAGACTGAAAAACAAACAGATAATTTAAAAATTTGCAACGTCAGCTCGCCCGGGATAGAAGGAGCAATGAGTGACTTCACCGTCGCCTCTCCGCATGCCCCAGCCGGTACGTTGACCTTAAAGGCCGAAACGGGCGCGCAATGCTGCGTGGTGCGCAAAGGCGCGCTGAAACCCGAGACACTGATAACGCCCTCGACCGTCCAGCTGAGAGGAGTCGAAGGCACGATGTTCAAGGCTCTCTGCAAGGCCACAGTGATACCCGATACCCGAGCTATCTCGATAGAACATGACTTCTATGTGGTCAGCGACTGCGTACCGATGACAACCGATGGGTTATTGGGAATGGACTTTATGCGAGAGCACGACGTCGATAGGCGTCGGGAGGCAAGTTTATAAAAATGTACGGAGATACGAAGCGTCTGGTTAACGCGCAAGAAAAAATTAAACTTCCTCCGAGAAGCGAGAACATCGTACGAGCTAAAACCTTAGAGAATATTATTGGCCTCGTGGAAAAGCGCGAATTAGCCGAGGGAATCGTCGTCGGATCGTGCGTAACAGAAGCCGAAAACAGTCACTGTATCGTGAGCATTATAAATACGAACGACGAGGAAGTCGAGATGGCACGACCCGTCATAACACTGAAATCGCTGACGCTCGTTGAATTACCGGACGACGCCGAGTCCGAGCGAGCAATATACACAGTCGCCGCTGGAAGTGGGGCTGCCCGCCTAAGAAATCTACGCAAAGAAATCGACACGGCTCATCTCAACGAAGAAGAAAAATTCGAACTGTTAAAGATTTGCGACAATTTCGAAGATATTTTCCATTTAGACGGAGATCGACTACAATGCACCGATTTGGTGGAACATGAAATTCCTCTGAAGGAGGGAATACGACCAATTAAAGTACACCCGTACCGACTGCCTGAAACGCACAAAAGGGAAGTCGAAAAGCAAACCGCTGAAATGTTGAAAGACGGAATTATCCGGCCGAGCAGGAGTCAATGGAACGCTCCGTTTCTAGTGGTCGCCAAAAAACCCGACAGCGACGGAAAACCTCGAATGAGAGTCGTGGTGGATTTCCGTGAATTAAACGAAGCCACCGTCGGAGATTCCTACCCATTGCCTAATATCTCTAAGATATTGGATCAATTGGGAAAGGCAAAATACTTCTCCACGCTCGACCTCGCCTCGGGTTTTCATCAAATTCCGATGGCAGAGAACGATAAGGATAAAACGGCATTCTCCACGACGCAAGGTCATTTCGAATATACTCGTATGCCCTTCGGTCTGAAAAATGCACCGCCAACGTTCCAAAGGCTCATGAATACGGTTTTGGCAGGAATACAAGGTACTCGATGCTACGTTTACCTTGACGATATCGTCGTCTATGGCTCATCGCTGAAGGAGCATAACGACCGACTTCAAGATGTTCTTCAACGGCTTAGAGAAGCGAAACTGGCGGTTCAACCGAAAAAATGTCATTTTCTTCGAAAAGAAACTCATTACCTCGGACACATAATAACCGAGGAAGGGGTGAAACCCGACGAAGAAAAAATCAAAGCGGTCAAGGAATTTCCATTACCAAGAAACGTAAAGGGAATACCGTCATTCCTGGGTCTCGCAGGATATTACCGGAAATTTATAAAAAATTTCTCCCAGATAACGAAACCACTAACCATGTTATTGAAGAAGGACGTTCCCTTTGAATGGACAGCAGAACGAGATGAAGCATTCGAAACATTAAAAAGAATGCTTACAACGGCTCCGGTTTTACAATATCCGGATTTCGCTAAACCATTCCTGATAACCACAGATGCATCTGACAAAGCAATCGGCACAATATTATCACAAGGCAAGATAGGTGAGAATCTGCCGATAAGTTACGCTAGCCGAACTTTGAATAAGGCGGAACAAAATTATTCAACGACCGAAAAGGAATTGCTTGCCATCGTTTGGGCCGTAGGACAATTTCGACCATATGTATACGGAACTAAATTCACAGTGATCACGGATCATCGACCTTTAACTTGGTTATTCAGCGTAAAGGATCCAGGCTCAAGACTTATGAGATGGAAATTAAAATTATCAGAACATGAATTTATCGTGGAATACAAAGCCGGTAAAACTAATACTAATGCCGACGCGCTCAGCCGTATATACGCAACAACACGCGCACAGGCACGGGAAACCCGAGCCACACCGTCGCGCGATGAGAGAGCGAGCGCGAAGAAAGACAGAGAGAGCGCGAAGGAGAAAGGCAGAGCTCGTGCGCAGCGACCAAGGGAAGCGCGGCACGGGAGGAGGACGACCGCGTGAGCGACGCGAAGCCACAGCGCCTCCGCCACGAGAAAGAGAGAGATAGAGACCGCATAGGCGTAAGCTGTCCCGAGCCCGGCGAACGAAAAATCATAATTCGCGAATACCACGATGCTCCTCTCGGTGGTCACCAAGGAATGACGCGAACACTGGAAAGAATAAAACTAAAATACGAATGGCCCGGAATGAAAAAACAAATTGAGGAATACATATCCGCCTGTGTGAAATGCCAAAAAAATAAAGTAAGAAGAATAACGAAGGCGCCCATGGTCATCACCGACACTCCGACGAAGGCGTTCGAGAAATGCGCTGTCGACATAGTAGGGCCCCTCATCGTCACCTCATCAAAAAACAAATACATCTTGACTTTCCAAGATTTATTGACGAAATATAGCGAAGCGATCCCTTTGAAAAATCAAGAAGCAGCGGCAGTAGCGAAAGCGCTAGTCACCAAAATAATTTGTCGTTTTGGTGCACCGGAGACAATATTGTCCGACCAAGGGACGAACTTCCTTAGTACAACGTTCAAGGAAATTTGCAAATTATTAAAAATTCAAAAAATTCAAACGACCGCGTATCACCTGGAATCGAACGGAGCGCTCGAACGGTCACACCGAACTCTGGCCGAATATCTAAAATGCTACATTGAAGAGGACCAAGAAAATTGGGATGAGTGGCTACCGTACGCGATGTTTACGTATAATACCACACCGCACACAGCCACTGGTTATACGCCCCATGAACTCGTCTACGGAACGCCAGCTATATTATCAACGTCGATAAAAACGGAGCCCCGGCTCACCTATACCGCCGACGACTTCGCACAAGAAGTACGAGAAAGACTTCGAGCCGCATGGAACAACGCTAGAAAAAATTTAGTACAAGCAAAAGCTAAATGTAAACAACACTTTGACGAAAAGACTCAAACCCCCGAATTTCAAATTGGTGACAAAATATTGCTACACGACGAGACGGTACGATGAGGACGGTCGGCGAAACTAACCCCTAAATGGATCGGACCGTACTGCATTACCGACAGACTGTCGCCCGTCACCTACATAATAACCAAGGGACGCAGGTCCCTAAAGGTTCACGCGAACCGCATAAAAATGTTCACCGAACATTAAACCCGCGACCGGGTAAATGGAAACAAAAAAAAATTTCTTTTTAAAAAATAACTAATTAATTATTTAATTTATCAATTAATTATAAATTTATTAAATAATAATTAATTAATTAAATAATAAGGGGGACGAATCAAAATTCGCCACTGCCCTAAATAAATAAACAAACAATAAGCAAGGAATTAGGAGAAAATTTTTTTTATTCAGGGTGCGCCGAAAAGCCGCACCCTTTCCCCCTCGAAAACATGAATACATACAATACACATTCGCATTATCCCCGTTCTGGTTTAGATGAATTAATTAACATCCACGTGCCCGCAAGCCGAGCACGGCGGCCGCAAGACAAAATAGCCGGCGGAGTCCGACAAAATCCGGGAAGGGATCAGTCTCGCCCCTGAAGACCCCATCTCCCCAAAGAGCGTCGACGGCCCGCCGATATCCTTCACCACGACGACGCACCCGCATCGCCACCCTGATAAATTCGTCCATAGCGGACGAGCCCAGCAACCGCTGTGGACGCCAAAACCTCTGAAAACAAAAGAGAGAAAAATTAAAACAAAACAAACAAAAAAAAAGAGGAAAAGGAAAGGAGACACTCACCGTCATTCTTTGCGCTCGCACATTGCTGCCAAACGTCTCCAGGCTGGTGAATCCATGTTAAAATAATTTTGATCCCCGTCGGACACGTAATAAAATGGACACGTCTCCGTCGAAAGATGAAGAGTTAATGAAGCTCGGAGAGAGCTCCAGAGCACGGACAACTCCCTGAAAGATAGAAATAAAATAAAAGGACAAAATTCACGTACGCTAAAATACAAAAAGTAGACGTACGAACCTACCGTCAGCACCTTCCCACGGAGATAACGCCACGCGTTCTAATTACAGCATCACGATACTGGCAGCGTCCGGAGGACACGCGCGAGACGACCCATGGCCGTACGAGATACGGACTCTCGAGAACAATCCCGGAATCTTGTACGAAAGGATCGGAACCATGTCAATCACCGAAGACACATGGAGTTTAATTCTACACATAGACTTACAATCGATGCAAACCAGGGTAAAATTCATTAAGACCGCCCTAAGCGATCTCAACGCCCCTTGTGTCAAACAACGGAACACTACTAGAACTAGGACAAAAAATTAATAGAGGTATAGAAACCGTATACGAATTATCGGGAAACACCCTGCGGGCTAAAAGAGGTCTTATCAACGGTCTCGGCACCGTAATTAAAGCCCTCACGGGAAACATGGACGCGGACGACGCAGAACGACTAGACGAGGAAATAAACGAATTAAAAACGACGCAACAAACATTTAAAAGTAACTTGAAAGAAAATCTGCAAATAGTAGAAACGACCTTAGACATCCTCAACCAAACGGTTAAAAATATTGAAGAAAACGAAACCAACCTAAAAAATGCTATAAGAAACATCGAACAATGCATCAATTACGAAATTTCGCACTTAATAATTCGACAATCACTAGACGAAAATATCAATAGTCTTAGCATAATCGTCGAATCATTGCTCGACGACATACGAGAATTAGAAAACTTCTTATCAGGATTCGCTCAGGGTATTATTACACCCGGCGTACTTTCAGGCGAAAAGATGGTAGAGTACCTCACAGACGCACTACCACACCTACCTACAGGACGCAGCCTACCAACCACTATTACACGACAGAACACACTCAAACTACTACGGCTGGCCGATATTAAAGCATACAATAAAGAGAATGCGACAGTAGTGGTAATAAAAATACCACTCGTCGGAGAACAAGAATACATTGTCAGCAAAGTATATCCACTACCAACTCACGCGTTCAACGACACATACCAATACTTAGAAACGACGGACGAAAACATAATAGCAGATAAGGAACGCCGTACATATGTTCGTAACGCCGATTTACACAAATGTAAAAAATTAAGCGAAACATATATGTGTAAACCCACCCACCCATCCCTTACAATTACAAACTCCGCACCATGCGAAATATTAACTTATGCGATAGCGAACCCCGAAGCAGCAGGATACACAAAAAAATTAATAACACTTAAGAACACAGTAATAATTCCACTACACCAACCAAGTCGTTGGATCTTCGTAGCCCCAACAGACGAACGGATAACAATATTTTGTAACAAAAAAATTAGGGAAAACGAAATACTAAAAGGAACAAGTATACTGGCTTTGATAGGGAAATGCGTTGTGACCGCCACTAATTTTAAGATCAAAACAGACAAGAAAACGGTGCAAGAAAAATACGAAACATATTTGCCACCGTTCAATCTAACTCATCTAGTAAACAAATTCGATACCGAACCGAAAGCGATAAGTGAAAACAGAAAAATTAACTTAAAAGATGTAATAAGTAACCCAAAAGAATTAAATGACTTAGGGGTAAAATTGCACACCATGCAGAAAGAGTTAGAATCTGAAGAAGTCCAAACTTCACATTATTATCACACTATAGGCACATATTCTATTGGCACTATAGCAATGTTCTTAATAGCAGCGTACATAATATATACGTATCTGAAGAAACGAAGAGGAAAAACAACGATAGTACAGCCAACGCAGAACATCGAATTTCGAGAACAACCAACGGAAACCATCGAGGTAGAGGAAGCTAAACCTACACCTAGGAAAAGGAAAGCGTCCGCTGCTAAACTACACGTTTTCTTCCAACGTAACACGCCGAGTACAAGCACGAAATAAAATTAGAATAAAAGGGATAAATAATTAGGGGAACTAAAGTAAGAAATTTGTAAAAGAGAAACGAAAATAAATAAATCCGTTTCTTTCTCTTAGGGGGGAGGGATGTTGTACCCCACAGTACAACGAAGGAATATTCCAAGAGAACATTCCAGTAGAATTAAATAAAGATAAAATAAAGAGCACTGTGACCATATATGGTCACAGCGCAAGTAAAGGTCAAACACCCCAAACTACGAAATAGACAGTTTTAGGGTAAAGGCGCGAAACACGCCATCGAAACCGTCGTTGTGACCATATATGGTCACAAATGGACAAATGAATTGTCTGCATAGCGACTCGCGGGAGCGACCCGCGATCGCGACAATTATCAACCAGTCTTAATTGACGAGCAGAGCTAATCGGTTGGTTGTGATTGAAGCTCTTACCCTATGAACTTGCGTAACATTATAACTTGTTAATCTAAAACTTACAATAAACTGTTATCTCATTATACTTCACTGACTCGAGACTTTCTCCTTATTGGCTATTATCCCAAAATAAAATCTTATCGCGCAATACTAACGCGTTGCCGATATAACAGTTTCGACAATCTTCTGTAGTAGCTCAGGGCAGGTGGGCACTGGCATCGGCTGGCTTTTGAGCCGAGACATGACCACCTTGTATGGTCTGCCGCATGGGTCCTCATCCACCTCGCCGAGCAGCTCCTCCCAACACTGCTTCTTGCTTCGCTTAATTGCCTTTTTCAGGTTGCAGCGTGCTTTCTTGTGTTCCTGCTCTAAATGGTGGAACGTACGCTTCCCACGGGCACGTTGGGAAAGCCTTCTTGCTTTGTTGTTTCTAGCTCGTAGCTCTGCTATTGTGTCATTCCACTAGTACACTGGTGGGGGACGGTTGCTCTTCCGCTTCCTGGGCATAGTGATGTCACACGCGGCGGTAATCCTTTCCATGACAGCCTCCATCTTTTTTGTTGCATTGCCCTCCGTGATAGCGCTATCCTCCATGGCCACGCGAAACACATCCTCATTGAATGCGCTCGCCTTCCAGCCAATGGCGTTTGTTTTCTTCGGTACCGGTCTGCTGCTCTGCTTCTGGTGGTTAAGCACCTCCCACAGGATAGCACGGTGATCGCTGTGTGTGTAGAGATCTGTCACTCTCCAGTTGATGTTTCCTCTTGCGAGACAACTGCTGACGAAGGTGAGGTCCACTATTGAGCTGGCTTCTCCTCTGCAGAATGTTGGTGAAGTACCTCTGTTGAGGAGAACAAGATCCATTGGGGCTAGAGTTTCTAGGCGAGCCTGTCCTTTCTCGTCCGTCTTCACACTACCCCAGTCAACTGCCCAAGCGTTAAAATCACCCGTAATCGTCACGCGGCTACGTCCTTGGGCATCTCGGACGAGCCGGTCCAGGAGGTTTTGGAATTCCTCGAGTGCCAAACTAGATGGAGCGTAGCAGCTATAGGCGTAGATGCCTCCTATTTTTGCTCGCACAAAACCGGGTTCAGACTGTTCCATTGTCTCCTGCAAAAGACACTTGCTGCACAACCAGATGGCGGCCTTGCCCGTTGTGTCTGCTTCCCACGTTTCTCTGTCCAGATTTCTGTATTGCTCAGATACAATCACCACGTCCGGTTTCAACTCCTGCACCGTCTGCATGAGCAGATGTGCCGTCTCCTGACAGAGTTGAAACCTGCCGCCTCGCAGTGGTTGAGGTTGAGTTGTAACAACTTCATCTTCGTTTACGTGTGAGCTCCTGGAGTGCCTTTGTATAGACTGGGCATCTGCTGCTACCAGCTATATGCCCGCACTTCAGGCTGCCTCGCTCCTCGCAGAGTACACAGTGGGAGTCTCCTTGGCACTTTTCGACCTTGTGTCCAATCCTCCCGCATTTCATGCAGGTTTCAGATCTGTCGATCTCTCTTCTGCAGTTTCGTGACAAGTGGCCGTACTGCCAGCACTTATAGCACTTGGTGGGCTTCAGTTGCTCGCGAGCGCGGCACACTACCCAGCCAATTCGTATCTTTCCTATGTCTACGACTTTCTTCGCCAGTTCTGCAGGAAGTCTCACAACCGCCGTCTGCGTTTCCTCGTATGCTTTGCGGAGGGTTTTGATTGAGTCGGTAGTAATCCCCTTATCGACACCAATCTGTTTAGCGAGACTTTCGCAAATCTCCTCCTTGGTAGTTGTTTCGTCAAGATCTTTGATCTCGATGAGTTTCTCATGCACCCTGCTCGTGACTGCAGCTTCCTGACCGAGTACCTCCTCGATGGTTGAGCGCATCTCAGCGGTCTCCGCGGTGCTCGCTTTGTCGAGGATGAAAATGAGATCCCCGGCCGCTGTTCTGCGGATCCTTTTCACCATCTTCCCCACTTCTTCGAGCTGAGGGTCCTGTTTAACTTTACTCAAGATCTCGGCGTAGGTCATATCCCCCTTCTTCTTGACGACTAGGGCATTCGGCAATGTAGGTTTTGTCCTTTGCTTGCGAAGTTTTCTGCGCATGTCTTGCCATCCATGGTTAGACCCTTGGTTATCCCTCAGTATCTCGGTTCGCTTCGGCTCGTTGCTCTGTTTCGGCCCAATCTCCGGCAGATTTTTTGGCTCCTTCTTCTTCTTCCTCTTGGCCGCCGTGGTCTCCGGTAATGGTGGAGTCCGTTTTTTCCTCTTACTTTCCTGCTTACGATTTTGGACCGGTGTGGACAAGTCCTGATCCTGATTCCTGGTATTCGCATTAGGCAGCAGGCGTGGTGGGGGAGTGGTCTGGGTCGCTCCCACTGCGGTCGCTGGTGCAGATCCGGCCTGCTTGGACTTCCTGTCGGTAGCACTCTCAAACTCATAGAGCTTGTTGAATGCGATTTTCACGGAAGCGACCATTCTCTTCGCTTCGTGATGGATATTTTTCTTATCCTTCATGAAGTCCTGGAGTTTCGTGATCAGGCCTCCTAGTCTTTCGAGAGCCTGAGACTTCTCTTCTTCACTTGTGGCTGTAGCTGCTGCAGGAGCCAAGTGGTCCACTCCTGTAGCATTGTTGCGGTCGCTTAATGACGACGTCCCGGGGCCCGCTTTCTCGCCCCCGACAGACGCCGGTACTGGGGATCCGTCCACCTGCACCGTAATCGTTTTTTCGTTCGTTGTACTATCCATACCGACGAAGGACTGTGCTTTGTCTGGTCCTTCACTACCAACCATACCAGCATGGGAGACCCTACCAGGGGCCGAAGCTCCCGCCGAAGACACCCAAGCCCCTCCACCACGGCAAGGTGACAGTCCGGCGGAGGGGTGTGTGTGTGTGTTGGAACGACGAGGGATGCGGCAACGGGGGTGCGGAGCGTCCAATAAATCCTAGGATAAATTATTCAAATAAAAAACAGCGCGCCACTATGCCGACACCCCCCCCCCCCTCCCCCTGCCCCCTCCCCCTGCCCCCCCCGCATCCACGAGCTCACGGCGAACTCTGCGACCGCGGAGTGGGGGTCGCCATAGTGGCCGCAGTACTACTTATATTATATAAATCTTTTGAGAAAGTAAATAAATATTTCCAAGACGAGTGCAACAAAAGAAACGCCAGCGATTGAAACTGAAGTCTAGTCACGCCTGGGCCTTTTTGCTCGGTCATTACCGGAATAACCTGGGTACACCCACAAGCAGTCGATCCCATACCAACCAACTACTGGATCACACCGATCAACCACAACCCGCCATATTCTTCGAAAACATCAGGACGATTCGCATCTACCACACCACCTGGAAATTAGTAACATCAGTAGAAATTCAAAAGTTTCTCAAGCAGAATCCCGAAATAACCAAACATTTTAAATTACTCAAGGCACACTGCAAACAATTAACATTCAAAGTGCCCCCACGTCGACCTCGATGGACGTCTCCAAGCAACGCTCACAACAAATGACGACACAAACAAATTCGGCAAGATCCTCCAAAATACCGTCGGCAACATCCCCACCAACACACCCAAAAGGAAAAGGTCGGCCCCCTTAGGGTTCATGGGGTCACTAAGCCGAACCCTATTCGGGACCCTAAATGAAGAAGACGCCGAATACTGCAATAAGGAAATCGACAAGGTCCATGTAGCTCAACACCACCTGGCAGACATAATCGGAAACCAAACGCTCATCTTAAACACTGAATTTCACTTTTTCTCAACGTTTTTAAAACTAATAAAAGAAAAAAAAAGACGGGAGGGGATAACGCCAATCAAAAAACTACCGTTCTGCGAAAACATTTAAATTTATTAAAGAATTTTCTTTTTTTTTACATCAATTTTCCTTTACTTCACCCTCTCTCACAGTTCTTTTAGTCATTCTCCCCCGCACTCTATCTCACACCGCACTGTTTTCTCCCACATTCAGTGACAATTTTGTCTTATAACTTAAACACCCGGCACTGATCACATCGACACACGGCACGACGCCCAGCCGGAGCCGCTGGCCCACAACGACCACTGGACGCCGAACCCCCGATGACGAACCTCCTCCCGCAGGTCTTCGGCGCCGCCATCGGAGCAGTCGCCTCCAAACACCTCTGGCCCCTCGTCGTCGGACCCCGAGTCGCTAGCCCCCGCCGGGCGGATGACGGTCCCGGGAGGGTTGTAAAACCCGGAAGAACTCGAAAATTCTTTTATTCACAAGTATTGGTAATGAATGTTTCACAAACCGCATTTTAACGATTTTCTAGAGAGAAAAACCACCGTCTCATGCTTTTATACTCTTACCTTCCATCATCATTATTATCATTATACTTTTAATTATTCGTTGACTTAATTAGTAATGTTGAACGACTGGAGGTATGAAGATTATCCCCTTTTCTCTGTCTTTCTGCAATCCGTAGTGGCGACAATTTGATTTGTTCTTTGATCATTTTCTGTAATAAAGAATTTTTATATTTATTCAATAATGATCATTAAATAAGAGTAAAAGATCAGTAATGTATTCAGTAGTTGGTGCGCACTATGGCCACCCCCACTCCTATTCTCACTCTCATCTCCACTCCTTTCCCCCACTCCGCGGCCGCCGAGTGTGGCTCGGTCGGTCGTGGGCGCGGGGGGAAGAGTTGCGGGAGGAGGAGAGGGGGGATAGAGCGTGTCGCCATAATACGCTTTTTTACCCCCACTCCACGGCCGCCGAGTATCCGTGGCTCGGTGGGCCGTGGGCGCGGGGAGGGGAGGGGATGGATAGTGTCGATATAGTGAAGCGCTTGTTCTTTTTTTAATTTTAATTTTTTGGCGTTTTATTAGCGGTGGAGGGGATGTGTCGGTATGATGGAGCGCAGTTTATTTAGTTACATCTTTTTTAAAGAATTAAAAAATTCGATGCATACACCGAGACTCGAACTGCCGACCCTCGGATTACCAGTCTGAATAGCTACCTCTACACCAAGACCCGTTATGATATTAAACTTATGCGGAAGGCTCTTATAGCGACAGGTCAAAATCTTTAATATGAGTAAAGGGGTGTGTGGTACTCTCTCTCCCCCTCTCTCTCTCTCTCTCTCTCTCTCTCTCTCTCTCTCTCTCTCTCCCACGATCCCTCGGGGATAATATTTTTGGCGGCGTGTGGGGGGATGGATTTTTTTATTTTTTCAATTTTATATTTTGTATCTTTAGATTTTTTATTTGTTAAACAATTTTATATTTTTTATCTTTAGATTTTTTATTTGTTAAATTGTTTAAAGGCGCCATAGGCCTCTTATATTGCCCGGTCTGGAGCGTGTCACGATAGTATACGACGATTTAAAACGCCATTATTCTATTTTTATTTTTTCAATTGTATATTTTTTATCTTTAGATTTATTTGCTATCCCCACTCCTTTCACCTCACTCCGCGACCGCCGAGTGGCACTTCATTATTATTTTTTATTATTTTTATTATTATTATTATCTTTTTATTATTATTTTTTAAATCTAGGACTCACCGTTTTTTGCTGCTGCTCCGCCGCCGCCTCTGCCTCCTCCTTCTCTGCGGATACACACACGCACACACATACACATACACAACGACACCTCCTACTCGCTATAAAACCGTGCGTCCTCATCCCCGTCGTGAACGCCAAGAAACTCGCCCACTATGTTATTACCGTGGCAATCTAGCAACCGCGTCATCGTCCTCCGCGCACTACGGTACACCACGCTGGTTGTTACCACGTGTGCCGATTAAAAACGCAGCACCTCTTCTCTCCTGTGGTATAGCTCGAGATCCGTTAACTCACTAATTTTACAACGCAAGTGCAACAGAGGCGTTAATTTAAAAGGTTCATAAAGGCGGTAAATGTCGCCAAGCTCGATGAATTCCTTGCGGCACTCATCGGCCAACCACACACCGCTACACCCATCCCCCGAGGTGCTTCGGACAATATCCCGGTACACATAAGCACCCACACGCACAGCACAGTGCAACCCCTCGGCCAGTCTTCTTAAGGTTAGAGGCACACCTTGTTTGTTTGTAGTATAATGCTCTCGCAGCAGAGCGCGGAGCTCTGAATACACCGCGGCCATTGTCGCGGTACGTAAATAAAGCTAATCGAAGCCGTAGAACTCTACGACCTCGCACGCAAAGCGTGTGGGTGTCGCAGGGATCTCCCGCAGAGTATACATTTTTGTTTTTTATGGAGCTAGTAATGCCGGTCGCGTTTGAATAAGAACTGAGCTCTATAGCTCGACGAGATCTTTCAGAGACCACTGCAAGCCCCACCGTAATATGTATCTATCACACAACACCTCTGTACCTCTGTTGTGTATCATATACAGGGTGGCCCACATAACTCTTAACAGCTGAATATTTCGGAAACTATTTGTCCAATCAAAAAGTTGTTTATGACAAAGTTTTATGCTTTCGAGAGGCCTTTCTAACTACAAAAATATGAAGTTACCCCCTGCGCCCCTTTATGGGGGCAGGGGGTAACTTTACAATTTCAACCGGGACCCCCTATCTGACAAAAAATCACATCTGACAACAAAATGTTTCAAATAAAATTTATTTGTTTTTTCTCGTAGAATCCAACCATCTAATATTTTATAGGGGGTCCCGTTTGAAATTGTAAAGTTACCCCCCGCCCCCCATAAAGGGGGGCAGGGAGTAACTTCATATTTATATAGTTAGAAAGGCCCCTCGAAAGCATAAAACTTTCTCATAAACAACGTTTTGATTGGACAAATAGTTTCCGAAATATCCAGCTGTTGAGAGTTATGTGGGCCACCCGGTATATACAGCGATGCGACCCAAAGCCCTTAGGTCAGCGTTTTTGCACGTGCCCATGATACATCGGGGCGAGAGAAAAGTAAAAAAATCCTTTAGACCCGAAGAGAGCGTATATTGCGAGTCGTTTCTTGTATGGGTATAAACACGGTTACACAGTTATGCGTAAAAGGAACAGCGCTTATGTGTAACGACGTTTCTCCTAATTTACTAATTGTAAATTATCAAACACATTGATTATACAACATACCAAATAGCGCATGGTATGCGTGCTTTTTCAATTAAATTGTTCTATTTAATTAAGCCTAGGACTTACCAATTTTTGTGAGGTGCCCCCCGTTTTCTCGTACGCTCCTGTGTATTTTTATACACCTGTTTATGCGGCTCATTACTGTTTATTTCTTTACTATTTTCACACACTCCTGTTTCTTCTCACGCACTCACGCACACACACATACCACACACAAGCGCGCACACCCCACCCATACTTTAGTGTAGCGCACCCAAAAAGTAACTTGCCACGTCGATACCGTCATTCACATCGTTCACCGACCTCATCGCGGTCAGACGAATCTCACTGTGATGCGTCGTTACAGCGCACAATAAATGGGCGTTTAAAAAGCTCATAATCTCATCCTTGTACCCCGATATATCCAGATGCTCTAGATGTCTAATCGAGCACCGCGCCAAGGTTATCGGCTCCTGGAAAACAGGGATTGCGTGGTATATGTTACACAGTTCGACGTACGCGCTACGTACTTCGTCGACCAGCCACACATCACAGCACCCGTCGGTCGACACATCTAATATTAAGCAGCGAAATATATCGCCACCTATGCGCGCGAACCAGTGTAACCCCATCGTAGCTACCGCCTCGTCTATGTGGACACCACACCGTTCTTTATTATAATAATCACACAGAAATTTATTTAACACACTATATGTTTTGTGCATTGTGGCTGTACGCACATAAACCACACCGAAGTCATCGATGTCGACGACCGTACAATAAAAAAATGCTGGCAAATCAACGTCAAGCATATGCACGGGCGGATACATTTTGAATTGTTTCGGGTTCGCTTGTCGGATTATAACTAACTTCTAATGAGTGACGAAATCTTTCAAAAACCTAGCACGCCCCCACCTCTGGACCGTCCTAAGATTTATCATAGCTTAGCTCAGTATTTTCGTAGAAGACACAGTGCTGAATGAACACAGGGTTTGTCACGTACCGAGGACGCAGCATTTTTTAACTGATGATAGTAACAGAATTCATGCAAGGGTGTTATGCAGCACGTATTTTTTATGCGATTCGTACCGTCGAATGGGCGAGAGAAAAAGAATGAGCGAGGCTCCTGTAGCGAAATAATTTCAACAGCCTACGCGAGGCGCTTAACGAAACGGAAGTTTTTCATCTTTCGTTGAAAAATTATTCTCGCCCAAGACAGTTTTCGATCTTTTTCCATAACTTCAACAGTCTAAAATTGTTCAGTCAGTTTATACCGCGTTAAAACTAAATCGCCAGCGATTAAAATATTTCTACTTGACCCTCTAAACAATCTGATGTTAAAATTAAATTGTCAGAAAAACTTTCCTACACGCTCAACCTTTGGACCAGCCTACGATATGTCTCAGCATTTTGCAGAGGTATTAAGATTCATCCTCGAGAGAAATGAATACAATGGTCGCTGTGCATACATATGTAAGAAAGATTCGCGTCGTATACCGTATATCGTTACTTCTCAAATACACCGATGATCTTATGTTCGAAAGGGCGCGCGATAGCGCTTTGTAAAAAGATACGAGAGAACGAGGGAGAGAGAGAGAGATAGATTGATTGATCGATTGATCGATTTAATATGCCCAAGAATGCCTATAGGGCAAAATATACAAAATACATGTGCTCATAAAATAACAAAGATAACGAAGCAGAAGATACAAGCAAATAAAGTAATATAATATAATAGTAGGTAATAATAATAGTAATATAATATAATAATATAATAATAGTAAATGCTCTACATTCTTACATATAGTGACGTATCAAATCTTAATAATCTTATTAACATGTGTGTATAGATACATAATAAGAAGAAGCGCACGTAAATAAATAGTTACGCGAATAAGTAAATAAGTCAATCATTAGATATCTGATCAAGAGTAAGCGCAACCAACCAGACAACTAGATAGTTACTCTTACGGGTACAGACTACTCGGACAATTAAAAGCATGGCACGTGAAGCCGGAGATTGGCACACTAGACCCCGACCCTACAACACGGGCGACCAGTTAAATGCTTACGGATTCTGGAGATCGATCTCCAGCAGGTATGCCCGAAGTGCAGATTTAAACGCTGCTAGCGACGTGGAAGAAGTCAGCGAGTCAGGCAGCGCATTCCAGAAGCGCGAACCAGAAATGGTCAATGACTTGGCGTACGTTTCAATGCGGTGCTGCGGGATGGAGAGTGCATTAAGGCAGTAGTCTGCTTTAGGAGCTGAAAAAAAAGCGTTTTTTCAACAATTTTTTTGAAAGGGAAGGAAATGATTGCGGTAAACGAAATTTTGAGACGATAGTATATTATGTTCAAGCTTTAAAAAACAATTTTTATTATTACAAATTATTGAAATTTGCCAAAGTTGTAACGATTTTTCTGGGGCGCCTGGAGTTTGCACTCGTAAATCGGTGCCGGTGATGGAGGTCGTGCGATGCATCTGAAATAGTGGAATTTTTTTTTAGTTTTTATAAGTTCCTTTTCTATATGAACTAAAAAAATACCGAAGAAATGACGAAATTCCAAATTTTTTCGAAGTTTGAAAAAAAAATTCACTTTTTTGAAAAAAAAAAATTCACTTTAAGTTGCAAAACAAGTAATTTAAATAGTACTTTGTCCAACTTTTTTAGTTCAAATAGAAGATAATTCAATACTGAAGCTAGATCACTTTGGTTTTTTTCGATCGGACATACATTGTGTTCACTATCGCCGGCACCGTTTTCCAAAACTTGTGAAAATGAAAACTCGAGAAAACGGGCTGTAAAGTTTTCGGTCCAAAAAAATGTAAGTTTTTGGATACTTACACTAATTAGATGTTAATCGGCTATCCCCGGGCCATACAATAATCCTTCCTCTTCTTCAAAAAACTCGTTTTGGCGGAGGCTTTCCGATCTTCGAGCTGTACGAACCTCCTTGCTGGAAAGTGATGCGCGCCGGTTCTCCCGCGTTATGCGCTCAGCATCGACGGTGTCAGCAAAATTTTTGCATTGCTGCCCGATGACAATATCGAGGAGCTGCATGGTAGAAAGCACAGCTGAATAACCTTCGTTGAAAATGCCTGTAGCCATATTTGCTGCTATTTCGACGATTTTATAGCCGGAATTTACGTGTTTCGGATTTAGGCGCCACACAATCGAATTGAACGATTCGTTCGAATTTTGAGTGTGTCCGCCTAAGCACCGCGTCAATAAATCGTCATTTGAAAGATCTTCGTAAATTGGACGAATGTGCTTCTCTACATTATCATTAATTAATCTTGCCGGGTGTTTGAAAGATGCCAGATTATTCGCCGCTTTAGCCTTGCGCCATTCGCACCAACTCTCCGGGCCTTCTGGACAATTTTTATGCCGAGGGTTTTTATCGGTGGAACAATAATGGTCTAATGTTGCCATAATAGCTCTCTTCATACCTTCAACTGAGTTCACGTTTCGACGAATTGCCAGACCGTAGTAAATCGTCAATTTCTTGATGAGACTCTCCGTTAGCCCGTTCTTTCCTCCAAGTTTCTCAGTTTTTCTTTTATTCCGTAAACGAGTACCCATACGCTTTTGCACGTGTCCAACACACTCATTTTTCGTCACTGTGCACTCGTCCCCGTAAGGATTGCTATTTAAGATTCCAGTAAAAGTTTTGGAGTCGCCATCGCCGATATAATTACTGTACATAACTCCGAATTTCTCGACGGATCTCGAAAACATCTCTGTTATGGAATCTACCTCCATCTTCCCAGACGAACCTGTATAATTTGAGGAGCATGAGTCTTTATGATCCTCATACCACTCCTCAAATGCATCTTCATCCAAACTATTTTTATGTATGGTACACGAATGACAATAACCACTTTTTACAATGAGATCGATTACTTTGCCACTGTAGTATCCGATGAGCGTTGTTACACCGTACAAAGAAGTATAACCGCGCTTTTTCCACGATCCATCGCCCGAAACCTTCAAATGATTCGCAGGTCTTCCATGTTCAACTTTTTTTTCTTTCTCTTCCGTGACGGCTTTTTCGCAGGTACTCTCGAACAGTGTCTTCGACGCTGCGTACAAATGCTGAACGATTTGTTGATAAGTAGATTTTGTAAAACCTGCAGAAATATCCATAAGGCCGCAGAATACGTTTATCCCTTCTCGTCCGATACCAAGAAGCCTCATAACAAAAACAATCCGTCTGTTGATTTCGTAGCCGGTATTTATAAATGGTCCTGACTGGATTTCGCGTCGACCACACCTACACTGAACAACAATTTTAAATCCTAGGCCTCGATGACCGCTTTCTGCAAACGTTAATTTTTGTTTGCATGATCTGCAAATTGCGATTTCCGAAAGAGCGAGAAACACCGATATAAATTCAATAATGCGGTAGCAGTGCGATGAATGAATAATGATATCATCGCTGCTTGCTGCCTTCAACTTTTGCTCACTGCGACATTTTCGCTTTCGCGGTTCCGCAGCACGCTGTCTTTTACATCGATCACCTTTCGGGTAGCTTGACATTTCGATGTGCGCTCGGCAAAATCAAAAATGAAACTGAAAGCTGACGCTACAAATAGCAGTGTAGAAGCCGATTTCGAGAGCTATAGTTTACCGTTATATTGTATACCGTTATCCCAACAACTACTCAACACAGACCTTCTAGAACCTCCAAATAATATTTCAAAGGACCGTTCAATGCTTTCAGGTATATACGAGTACAGTCAAACAATAGAATACACGAAGGGGTGGAGCGCGCGCGCTCGGGTCTACCCGAGCATTCGCACGTGCTCGACGCTCGGCCACTAAAACTGATCTAGCTTCGAAAATATGTCAAATTGGCCTCTAAAATTTTGAACACATATTCTTGGATAGTTTTGGAATAGATTTAAGACAAAAACGAAAAATCGATTTTTTGAAGCCTGTAAAGCAAACTACTGCCTTAAGTAAATGCGCATGTCTGGTCGAACGTCGTAGTTGGGGGTCAGGTCGCGAGAAAAGCCGTGTTAGGTAGGTGGGCGCCTGGCCATCCAGGATCTTGTATATGAGGATGCCAAGAAAATATTTTCGCCTCGATCTGACAGTCAACCACCCCAGCTGGCGACGAAACGGCGAAACATGGTCATCACGGCGAAGGTCAAAGATGAACCTAATCGCACTGTTTTGGAGCGTAGCAAGCTTCCTGTTGAGCTCGTCCGTAATGCCATGATAGACTAGGGAGGAATAGTCAAAGTGGGGTTGAACAAGAGCAGTGATAAGTTTAATTCGTAGATCTATTGGCAAAGAGTTCCGATGAAATTTGAGGGTATGAAGAGTACGACGAACTTTTTGTAAGATAAGGGAAATGTGGTTGGACCAGGATAGGCTCGAGTCGACAATCACTGCCAGATCCCGTGCTTCAGAGACTAATGGAAGTGATACGCCGTCCACCCGTACAGGCTGTAGTTTGCTCACGTCCACCGAAGCAAGCATCGCACTGCTTCCCAAAAGCATAACTTTGGTCTTGCCAAGGTTCAGACGCAGGCTGTTGAGGGAAGCGTATTGAGCTATGGCCTCCGAATCGTGCGCTATTGCTCTGAAGCCCTGGTCTAGCTCCGAGGGATATGCGCTTAGAAAGATTTGCGTGTCGTTAGGAAACATAAGGTATTGAGAAATCTTTGCGCATTTTCCAAGATCATTTATGAATAAAATGAATAGCAAAGGACCGAGAACAGAGCCCTTGGGAACACCCAATGAGGTAGGAAGCCATGCTGACACCATGTTTTCGTCGTCGATAATCGCCTGGAACCTGCCCGACAGGTAGTGAAAAAGAAGGGAGAAAGTAGAGAGAGAGAGAGAGAGAGAGAGAGAGAGAGTATACAGCTCGCTTTGCTCAAAAGAGAGATAGATAGATAGATATGGGATTTTATTATACCTGGCCGAAGGCGTTGCGTATAAATGTGTACATTAAAGTGAACAGTGTTAGTGTTAGTTTCAGTAGGTGATATTGTATACAATGTAATAATTATCATAATAACATTAAAAGTAAGAATCGAAGTAGCAGTTATAGTAAAGTAGTAGAAGGAGAGAATGAAAGCATATATGATAGACATTGCGCAGTGGGCATCCCTACACCTACGAGGCACCTCCCTCAAAGATGCAGTCGAATAATGCTGAACGAAAGCGGCCCACAGAGGTCAACCCACGAATCCGGGAAGGCAGCGTGTTCTATATCCGAGTCGCCGTCACGAGCGCCGATTTCTGGTAGCCCTCAGTCCTCGCAGGAGGGACCATGAGGCTCGTTAAGTCGGCAGCGCCACGAAGGGCTCCAGCACGTCCACTGAGAGTGGAGCGCAGCACGAGATCCTCCGCAAATGACGCCGGGACACCTGACTCGAGTGCGCGATATGTAAATAGGGATAAAAAGTATTGCCTGCGCTGAGGAATTTTCAGCCACCTAAGTTGCGTGTAATAGGGTGTAATATGTTCATATTTCTTAATGCCTAGTACGAAGCGGACACAGGCATTGAGAGCGTGTTGAATTCGTAATTCCTCTGTGCATGTTATGTCGCAGAGGATGATCGAACAGTAATCGAATAGCGGGCAGATGAGCGCAGTTACCAGGTGACAACGGAGATCAACACTAAGCGCGCTGGCATTCGCTTTAAGCTGATATAGCGCCTTGTAGACGCGACTACACGTTGACGTAACGTGCTCACGCCAGCTCAGTGTGGGTGCGATGAGACATCCGAGATTTTTAATAATCGGTGAGTACGGGATTGCGATGTTTCGTACTGTCACTGCGGCTGTTTGGGAGGTCCCGATGCTGTTGACATATCGAGCCAGCCAAGGATCATCGCTTGGGTTTTAGCAGGGTTGTTTCGTACTGTCTCAGTGCATTCCTGTTGGCCCAGTCGCAGATCCGTGCAACATCCCGATGTATGCCGGCGACGCAGTCGTCTAGTTTGCCCGGGTCGCAGTGGGTGTAGATCTCGAGGTCGTCGGCGTATTTCACCACCGAGCAGTGCTCGATTTCAGCTCCGAGATCCTCTAGGTATAGTGCAAAAAGTGCCGGGCCAAGCACAGATCCCTGTGGTACCCCTGAGGTGACGGCGGTCCACGTTGACACGCCACCGAATGTCCAGACAGCTTGCGTACGGCCGTAGAGGTATGACTGGAACCACAGGAGTGCCGAACGTGAGAGGTTCAGGCGCGCTAGCTTATGGAGTAATAAATTATGATCCACAGTATCAAAGGCCTTGGAGAAATCAAATAGGACGAGGACCGTGACTTGACGTCGGTCAATGGCGTGCCTGATCGAGTCCAGGACTTTGACCAAAGCCGCTTGCGTCGATCCTCCCTCGGTGAATCCGAATTGGTCCGGGTCGCGTCTAGCCGTACGACGAAGGTACTGCATGAGGTCCGTGTGAACGATGCGCTCCAGGATATTTGACATGTTGCAAAGAAGCGAGATCGGCCTGAAGTCCGATGGCGTGGCTGGTTGAGCGACTTTGGTATTGGCGCGATGAATGAGAGAGAGATTGATTGATTGATTGATTGATATATTTATGCCCAAGAACATCTATAGGGCAAAATTACAAACACAGTGTACTTATGACAATAACTAGACTTAAAAATAACTAAGCAATTGAGCTAGTGAACATATATGTGCGCTTATATACTAAAATAAAAATGTTATCTCAAGGATTATGCGCTACAGAGGTCAGTTTCAAGCAGGTGAGATCGAAGTGCAGATTTAAACGTTATGAGTGACGTGCTGGAGGTAAGAGAGCAGGGCAATGCATTCCAGAAACGGGAACCAGAAATTAGGGAAGACCTGGCATACGTTTCTGTGCGGTGCTGGGGAATAGAGAGCGAATTCAGTAGATGTGCATGCCTGGTCGAACGTCGTAGCTGGGGATCAGGTCGTGAAAAAAGTTGAGACAGGTAGGTGGGCGCCTGGCCGTCTAGGATTTTGAATATAAGGATGCCAAGAAAGTAATTTCGCCTCGATCTGACAGATAACCAACCCAGCTGACGACGAAACGGTGAAACGTGATCGTCTCGGCGAAGATCAAAGATAAAACGAATCGCGCTGTTTTGGAGTGTGGTAAGCTTTCTGTTGAGCTCTTCCGAGATTCCGTGGTAGACCAAGCAGCAGTAGTCGAAGTGAGGCTGGACAAGAGCAGTAACAAGATTCGTGGGCAAGGAGTTACGATGGAATTTGAGAGTGTGAAGAGTGCAATGAACTTTTTGTGAGATGAGAGAAATGTGGGTGGACCAGGATAGCTTCGCATCAACGATCACTCCCAGATTTCGTGCTTCAGAAACAAATGGAAGCGATACGCCATCGACTCGAACAGGCTCAACTCTGTCTAAGTCCACAGATGCAAGCATAGCATTGCTGCCCAAGAGCATGGTTTTGGTTTTGCCAAGGTTGAGACGTAGACCGTTGTTAGAAGCGTATCCAGCAATGGATTCCGCATCCTGCTCAATTGCTGTAAGGCCGTGGGCCAATTCTGACGGATGCACGCTCAAAAAAATTTGCGTGTCGTCAGCGAATATAAGATAGTCAGAAAACTTTACACATTTTCCGAGATTGTTTATAAATAAAATGAATAAAAGAGGACCAAGAACCGAGCCTTGGGGAACTCCCGACGACGTAGGAAGCCAGGTTGAGACAGTATTGCCGTCATCGATGATCGCCTGGAGTCTTCCTGACAGGTAGTGGTAAAGAAGGGACAGAGTTGAGGAAGAACAGCCCATACGTTTAAGTTTCACAAGAAGAAGCGAATGAGAAATAGTATCGAAGGCCTTGCTGAAATCAAACAAGACTAAAAGAGTGACTTTACGTTGGTCAATGGCCGCCCGTACGTGGTCAGTTAAACTGAGGAGAGCTGTCTGTGGGCTAAAATTCGATCTATAACCTGACTGCCGTGGGTCAAGAAGATTGTGAGAGATTTTGGACAATGGCCTAATGTACGCTCGTTTCCAAGGTTGGGGAAATAGCCGAGCTCAATGTATGCGTTGATAATGCGCAGCAGGACAGGAGCGACGGCGGGGAACGAGGCTAAAAGGCAATAAGGAGAGATTTGGTCTGGTCCAAAAGCGAGGGACGATGAGCGCGACATAGTAAACACTCGACGGAGAGATTCAAGCGTAATACGTTGGAAGGAAAAAGACAAGCCAGGTAGTGCAGGAGAGGAAGAGGAATAGAGTAAGTCGACATCATGGACGGAACAGGGAGGAGAACAGTTCGAAACAGAAGAGTAGTGGCAATTCAGCTGCTCTCTGCAGAAATATTGCAATGGTGATACTGTCTTTGCCCTTACTAATCCCAAGCGCGATAGTGCCTTCCAGAGGCAGGAGGGTTCAGATATACGAGAGAGAGTCTCCGATATGTGAGCACTTTTAGCGCGCTTAATCTCTGATGCAAGGGAATTTCGAAAGTCGCGATATATTTCAAAGGTTAGTTTGCATCTAGTGCGCTTCGCTTGTTTGTAAAGAGCATTTCGCTCACGCATGGCGTTTTTAAGTTCGGTAGTTAGCCAGGGATTTGGGGGTCTTCGAGCTACAAATTTACGAAACGGAGCATGAGCATCAAAGACTCCCATCACAACCTCAGTGAGTAGGGACACAGTCGAGTCCACTTCTTCGATGGTAGCGATGGCAGTATTGCCAGGAGACAGCGTGTGGATACGGTTAACTAGGGAAGTGAGAAACTCGTAATTGTTGAAATGAGCTAGAGAACGACGTATAATAGGTTTCGGAGTAGTTGCAAAATCACCTAGCATATACCGCATTTGAATGAGGTCGTGTCCTGCTATAAAAGGACAATCAGTCTTCTTGTACTCAATTATTTTGTCTATCGAGTCGACGATAAAAAGATCAAGCCAGGAGTCGACGATGGCCGTATGATAGGTAGGCTCAGATGGGACTATTACTAGTGCGTGGGCAGCGACAATGTTACGTAGATAGCGAGCTTCAAAGTGATCCATCATCAGGTTGCAGTTAAAATCGCCTGCCAAGATGATATGGTTGTAGCTAGGAGATACAGTTACGAGTTTCTCAAAGAAGTCATTAAAGAGTTCAGCTTTAGGGCGTCGGTACATTGTAACGAAGAGAATGGGACTCACGTTAGTTTTCCTGAGCTCAATCATTAGGAATTCTGGAGAATTCGAGTATTCGCTCGGCGAGGATAGCACAAGTTTAGCTCTTAGCATTTTATGAACGTAGCAAGCTACTCCTCCCCCTTGCTTGCCCTCGCGATCATTCCTAATCAGGAAGTAGTTTTTAAAATTCACTGTGTTATCGGCTATGGTGGAATGCAGCCATGTTTCTGATACAGAGATCACATGAAAATCTGAAGTGTCGAAATGCAGACGAGCAAGATCAATGTGGCCTGGCAGGGAGTTCGCATTAAATTGGGCAACTTTAAGTGCGAAAAGAGTTAAGCTTACATTACGCGTGCACGAAGGCTTCTGGGAAGGAGAACTGGGTGATATGCTTGGCGAAGTTGGTGCTAGTCACTTAATTTTGTCCAAGTCAGCCACCGAATTGACAAATATGATCTCAGAACCTTCCTCTTTACGAACACGGGTCCCATTCTGCCACCAGACATATTTGTGGTGCGTTTCACTCGCTCTGTCTTTGGCTTGCCGATGTAAGCGGTAGAGCTCGGCCGGGATGGATGGATTCACGTACAAGTTACCCGGTCGATCAATTGAGAACACCTCGCGCAGTGAGAGGGACTTCTTTGTTCGTTTCTTCGTAATTATAAAGTCGCGAGTAGCCATCGATTTGAGTTTAACGAAGAACGACGTGGTCTTAGGTCTCGAGGACACTGAGCGCTGACTAAGGTTCACAGAGTCACCGACTGCGCCAAGCATGCTGCTGTTGGGATTCTTTTTAATCGCGTCACGAATCTCAAGTACATCGTCTATTAGTTGAGGCACTGAAAGGGCAGCAAAGATTTTTGCAATTACTGTTTGCCTGTTCAACGCCAGATCCGTGGGAATACCATTCACAACTAGCTCCGTAGATGAGGTTAAAAATGAGTCAGGTTTCGAGGTTATCGGCTCATTCGAGGTTATCGGCCTGTTCAAGGTGTTGACAGAACACAAGGACTCGAAATTTTTTTTAAGATCAAGCATTTCTGACAGAGATGATGTTTTTGCTTCTTGTAACTTATTGACACGATCTGTAAGGCCCTTCCTAAATTCACAGTTTTCACGCGCAGCAGTGGTAGCAGCCTGTTCCAAATTATTAAGGCGGTCGGCAAATTTCTGGTGTGCTTCGGACAAATCGTTTAGTTTTTTACCAAACTCTTGAAAATTACTATTTATGCATTGCACTACATTTTCAAATTTTTTATCAATTTTTTCGTCAATTTTAGAATCTAGCTGCTTAATCTGCTGTACAATAGCTTCCAGCGTAACCCGAATGGGCGGATTTGACTCTGAGGAAGCGGGCGAGTGAGTGGGAGACCGAAATGTGGACATCGCGCATGCACACGTGGGGCACACGTAATCTTTGGAGTTCACGGTGTATTCGCAATTTGCTCCGCGGAATTTGTTGGCACAAGATAGGTGGACTAGTTTTTTGCAATTGCCCGAGCAGACTGACGTAGCTTCTTCACGCGAAATTCTAATATTGCATAACGAACAAACTGCAGGCATCATACAAAGTTGAATAATAAATAAAACGATTGTAGATAACGTAGAGATAGTTAGTATAAAAATGTTAGTTTTTTGATAATGCAATACGTACGATGGAAATAAGATAAAATGACTAATAACAATTGTTAGTTACTTCATATTGTAGTGCGCTAGATAAATCAAAATAGCTAGTACCAGTTGCAAGTTACTTAATAAAGTAATACGCAAGATAGTATAAAGTAAAATAATGACTAGTAAGTAGTTAATGAAAGTAAAAAGATAAGATAGAATGACTAATAACAATTGTTAGTTACTTAATAATGTAGTGCGCTAGATGAAATCAAAATAGCTGGTACCAGTTGCAAGTTACTTAATAAAGTACTACACAAGATAGAATGATATAAAATAATGATTAGTAACCATATCAGTATGCGGTGACAATATCGATATTAGTACTTGCTGCGAGAAATTGAAAGTAGGAAGCAATCAATCAAGTGAAGCGAGGTGTACATCACAGGCACAAAAGAATAGTTTCCGAGTAAGCTGATAAAAACAGGTCTCTCCTGTGAGGCAATACATCTGCCAGATGGGTCGATAGGTGCGATCTCTTTTGGAAAATCCTCGCGCTCGATATTAAGATTGATCGATAGATCTTAGAAGTCAATAGTAGTAATTATCGACTTTGCGAGCGACGATAAAGCGGGGCGTGACAGATGTAATGGATCAAGCAGGTCGTTGATTCACTCGGCAGCCGATAGATGCCCTTAGCGATCCACACGATGAACAAAGTATAACAGCTCACCAAATGAGGGCGGAGAATCGATTCACCGCACACATGCAAGATGGGCCACACCGACGAGCGCCGAAAATTTGTAGGTTAGGCCAAGTCCGTGTGTAAAAATGGTAATAAAATGATGTGGAGTCCAAATTGAAGAGAGTTAATTATCTCCAGGAGACCAGCAATAATAGAGCGTGCCAGACACTAAAAAAATAAAAGCGCCCGAAGGCAAGTGGCGACAGTAAAAGCTCTCAAGCTGGCAGCTAAGAAAGTATGTCTGGCTGTACTTACTTGCAGAGAGAGAGAGAGAGAGCTATAGGCGGTGCATAAGAGCGAAAGAGACAGTGCAGCCAGATCGCGCACCAAAGTTACCCTCTCTCTAGTCCCTCGTTCTCCCATCACACAATCATAGGAGCGCGTGTCCGTGAACGAGCGACGCTCGAACGTCTTCGGAAAGAGCCGAGCGCGGTCGACGCGCTCGGCAGCGTCCATGATTGGTTAGCTGCTGCTACACCAATACATGGACGCTGAGCGCGTCCATGTGCGGCCAACTCGAAACGAAGGCTTCGAGGGAAAAAACAATCTGACATGAGCGCGACTAGCACGTGACGTCATACAGCGCGCGACGGCACACACAAGTAGCAGTAAGTGCACATATTTTGCAAGCGATGAGGTGTTCCTGTTGGTAGCATTCCTGACTCCGGTTCGCAGGGGCGAGAGATCGTACCCGCGCTTCAGTACTTTTATTATTTTTTTTTTTTATTAATTTCTTTTTGTATGGGGTGAATTGTTTATTTGTGAAACACGCTCATTGAAAGAACATTATTCGAAAAATATGAAAACTGCTCATGATGTTTTACGATTAAAAAATTGTTGTTCTGCCAATGGCGTGTCCACAAAGAAACAATTCACCCCATTACAATGAAAATTACCTGTAAATGTAAAAACATGCAAAAATGACACGTTTTGTTCTTCTTTCCATGTCACCCATGAGGTAAAGTACAGTGGTACACATTTTTTTTAACGTGGTGTCCCCAGGAGGTATAATCCACGACGAAAAAAAAAACTTTAACCCTTTGAAGCATTTTCTGTTTGAAATGTAACCTGAACATTATATCTAAATATTATATACAATATATACAAAATATATAAAATTTACAAAAATATACAAAATATACAAAATTTATAAAAATATATAAAATATACAATATATACAAAATTGTATATAAATATTATATACAATTATATACACCTATAAATAAAATTTTTATATGTTGGCGGAGAGAGAGGAGGAAATGGAGAGTATGATAAGGAGACTGGAAGGGTATTTTGAGAAAAAGAGATTGGAGGTAAACGTAGGGAAAACGAAAGTAATGAGATTTAGGAAGGGGGGCGGGAGGAGTACGGAAATAAAATGGAAGTGGAGAGGAAGGAGGATAGAGGAGGTAAAGGAATTCAAATATCTAGGATATGTGTTTAAGAAAAACGGGAGACAGGAGGGACAACTAAGAGATAGGATAAGGAAGGCGGGGGCGGTGATGAAACAGGTGTGGGGTATAGGGAAAAGGAAATTCGAGAGAAATTGGGAAAGAAGGATGTGGCTGTTTGATTCTTTGGTGTGGACGGTGATGGGATACGGGGTGGAAATTTGGGGATGGGAGGAAAGGAAGGGAATAGAGAGCATGCAGCAACGATATATAAGATGGACGTTAGGGTTGGACTGGAGGACGCCAGGATATATGGTCAGGGAAGAAGCAAAAATGTGGAAAATAAGAACAAGGGCAGGAAGGAGGGCGTGGAGGTATGAAGAAAAGCTAAAAAGAGGAGAAGGAAGTGAGATAGCAAGAGAATGCTTAGAGAAAATAGAAAAAAGGGAAAGGGAGGGGGAAGAGCGATTGTCGAAATGGGAGAAGGAGAGAAAAGAGATGAAAGAGAAAGGAAGAAAAAGGAGAGAGGAAAATGGGACGGAAGTAGATAAACAAGGCCGGTTCTGGATCAACGCGTGTTAGTGCACACGTACACGTCACACGTACACACCCACACATACACACCGACTTCCACAGCGGGTGGGGGGGGGGGGGGGCAGCTCGAATACTTCACGGCACCATGTCGGCGAGGGGGGGGGGGGGGCAGCTCGAATACTTCACGGCACCATGGCGGCGAGGGGGGGGGGGGGGGTCAACCGCGCGTTACTCCATATTTCTTAGCCGATTGTTTATTTAAATTGTTTATTTAAATGTGTCTAATAAATATTCTTGATATGAGATATGAGGTGTGAGTTATCCGATCTTGCTTAGCCGTACTGTTTATTTAAAAAGTGTCATTTCTTAACCGAATTGCTTATTTAAATTGTTTATTTAAATGTGTCCAATAAATATTCTTGATATGAGATATGAGGTGTGAGTTATCCGATCTTGCTTAGCCGTACTGTTTATTTAAAAAGTGTCGGATAAATATTCTTTCACACCGATGACCAATATCGGATATCAACAACAGCGGCCATATTGTTTAGTCAACAGCCGAATGTCAGATAAATAATGTTTTAACGCTATGTGTTACGCGATATATTTCATCGCATAAATATTCTTTGATACCACCGAACAGCAAATTTTTTTCAGAGAAGGTAGGGGGTGGGTTTATGGCTACATACCGATGACGGGGTCTCATCGAGATAATTCTCACGACGAGTTTTAATTAACATAATTTTTCTCATCTATAGTTCCGGTGGAGCTGCATATGAGTAGCCCATATCTTTTAATGTTCGACGTGTTAGAACGTGTCGCTGCGACGGAATAAGCAGAGCAGTATGAATGCTACGAGTTACCCAATATTTCTTAATTGCGTTATTTATTCAACGTGCGCTCGAACTCTTTGGGGTGATGTCCGATATGTTACAACGCACCGCGGTGACGTCACCGTCAGAGCAGAGCGTTCGCTGCAACGAGCGAGCTGTGATATCTAGGATATCGGTTAACACTTCGCCAAGTGTTTATCCAAAGTGCACTCGAACGCTTTGGGGTGGCGTTCGATGACGACGGCCTAAAAATTGGCTATCCTTCTCTTTCACAAACCTTAGAAAGAAAGAGAGAGAAAGAGAGAGAGAGAGAGAGAGAGAGAGCAACGAGCTAGCCACGATATCTAGGATATCGGTGACACTTCTCCAAGACGTTTTATGATAAACAATGACGACGGCCCAAAAAATTAGCTATCCTTCTCTTTCACAAACCTTAGAAAGAGAGAGAGCAGGAGCATTACCCCATTTTTTAAACATCTCTCTTATAAAGAACCATGTGAGCAAAGGGCTTAGATCATTGTGTGTTCTATCACCGCGCCGGAATAATATCTCACATCTAATTATTTTTGCGTATACCATAATGGAGTCAAAAGAGTGTCAAAAGTTGATTCGAATTATGGAGAGAGCGTACGAATCGCTCAAAGACAAGTTTTCTGTCCGCGACATTGAACAATGGCTAAAAAATGGACACACAAATATTAAACTTTTGAGCAAACTGCTGAAAACAGCCACAACTCTGGGAGAGAAAAATCGTATTTCCGCAACAATCGGAATTCTCAAAACCATAAACGCGAAAATTAAATCTTTGCATAAAGTTGGTGCCGGTGTTTCGCGACGAAGTGACAGAGTTCAGTGGAAAGATTCCGTGACGGCTTTCGCATCAAGCATTCGTACCGGAATAGTGATCAATCTTGGACATAAAGACGTAAAACTTTTTCTCGATGATTCGAAAAGTTTGATTATCAGAAAATTGAAAAACATTCTGTTAAAGGACAGCAGTGTGAAAGTGAATTGTATTCTTGCGTGTAAATTTTCAATCTCCAAAAATAACGACGTCATCGAAGAGATTAAATTTTTCAACACGCGAAACGAGGAAATGTATACAACAATAAATTTTAACCAGTGGTACACCGAGTTAGTGCACAAACTACTTGTGAAAGTTGAAGACTTTCAAGAAAAAGATTCGGGCTGGTCCATGATAGAAATAATCAATTTGACGGTGAACATCAACAGGCATATACCATTACGCGGAGGATTGTCAACATTCGTCGAACTTCCACGTGATATTCAAAAGAAGAAAGCAGTCGTCAACATCCAAAACGACGACCCCTACTGTTTCCTGTGGGCCGTCACCGCGGCTCTTCATCCACGGTCATCTAATACGACTCGACCGACTTCATATCCTCACTTCAGCACAGTATTAAAGTATGAGGGTATAGACTTTCCTATGCGATTAAAAAATATTGCGAAATTTGAAAAAATGAACAATTTGGCAATCAATGTGTATGGACTTGAGTGTGATGAGGGTAAAAAACATCGTAACGAGGTAATACCTATTTACGTTAGCCATAATAAATCCGATAGATCCACGATTCACTTGCTTGTGCATGAAGCAAATACTGAAGATAGTGATGAGGATCTAGGAATAAACTTTAATACGATTTATCACTTTGTTTGGATCAAAAATCTTTCGCGTTTGGTAAGCTCACAAATTTCAAGACACGACCATGCCACGTGGCTCTGCGATCGTTGTTTGTCACATTTTAATACGGAAGGTGGACTTCAAAAACACGGTGCTGATTGCACCGATTTAAACAAGACGAAAATTATTATGCCAAAGGGTGAGGGTTCGATTCTGAAATTCAAGAATTATAAACATAAAATAGATGTTCCATTCGTAATTTACGCCGATCTTGAATGTATCTTGAATCCGATCATACCAAAAGATAATACAAATACAATAGCATATCAGAGACATATTCCACACAGTATTGCATTTTATTTCAAATGTAGCTTCGATGATTCTCAATCAAAATTCAAAATTTATCGTAACAAGGATTGTATTGAATGGTTTGTCAACGAGTTAAAAGAAATAGCTGAATCGTTGAGCGCAACCTTGAAATCGATCAAACCGATGAATCGGATGACTCACGATGAAAAAATGGACTTCCTTTTTGCCAAAAATTGCCACATTTGTCAAAACCCATTCACACCCGAATATATCAAGCATCGTGATCATTGTCATTTTTCGGGTAAATATCGCGGTGCAGCGCACGAAGGGTGTAATTTGAATTTTAAAAACTCACATACCATTCCAGTAGTTTTTCATAATCTATCAGGCTACGACTCACACTTTTTAATTAAAGCGCTTGCCAACCAATTTGAGGGTTCGATCAAGCTTTTACCTGTAAATAAGGAAAATTATATCTCATTCACGAAGAGTGTCAAGGGTACCATCATAGATTATCGATTTACAGATTCATTCAGATTCATGCCATCCGGTATCGACAGCTTAGCATCGTATCTTAGTAACGACGAAAAGCTAATTACGAGGAAGCATTGTAATTATGTGCAAGAATTCGACTTATTAACGAGAAAAGGTGTTTTCCCATATGATTACGTGGACAGTTGGGAAAGACTCGACGAGACTGAATTACCGACGAAACAAAATTTTTATTCACAATTAAAGGGTGAGGACATATCAGACGCCGAGTATTCTCATGCATGCACAGTGTGGGAAGTTTTCAACGTGAAAACCTTGGGAGAATACTCAGATCTCTATCTAAAAACTGATGTCCTTCTTTTAGCCGACATTTTCGAAAATTTCCGAATGAAATGTAAAATGACATATGACCTTGATCCACTGCACTATTACACCGCTCCTGGGCTGGCTTTCGATGCCGCGCTAAAATGTACGGGTGTGAAGCTCGAGCTCTTTACGGATGTGGACATGCTTATGTTTATAGAAAGAGGCATTCGAGGTGGATTATCACAGTGCTCAAACCGATATGCAAAAGCTAATAATCGTTATATGGGCGCAGAATTCGATCAGTACAAACCTGAAACATATCTCATGTATTATGATGTAAATAATTTGTATGGTGCAGCAATGAGTCAATATCTTCCTATTGGGTCTTTCGAGTGGGTGGGGGAAGAGGAAGAGTCGATAGATCCGCGCAATATTCCAGATGACAATGCCGTAGGATATATTTTCGAAGTTGATTTAGAGTATCCGCGAGAGTTGCATGAGCTACACAAAGACTTACCACTGGCACCTCAACCTTATGTACCACCTGGTAGTAAACAAGCAAAATTAATGACAACGTTGTACGCGAAAAACCGATACATAGTACACTATAAAAATTTGAAGCAATATATGAATTTGGGGTTAAAACTCGTTAGAGTTTATAGAACTCTTAAATTTCGACAACAACCCTGACTGAAAAAATACATTGATTTGAATAACAATTTGAGAAAAAAATCCACAAATGACTTTCAAAAAAATTTCTACAAACTCATGAATAACGCCGTTTTTGGTAAAACCATGGAAAATGTGAGAAACCATCGCGATGTACGACTAGTTACTAAATGGGATGGTAGATATGGAGCTCGAGCTCTCATAGCAAAACCAACTTTTCATAGCTGCACCATACTCGATTAGGAGACTGTTATTGTCGAATTAACACGTGCTCGAGTTAAATTTAATAAACCTATATATACAGGTTTTTGTATTCTCGATATAGCAAAAACATACATATATGACTTTCATTACAATTATATAAAACAAACGTTTGACGATCGAGCTCGACTAATGTACACTGATACAGATAGTTTACTCTATTACATAGAGACTTCAGATATATACCAAATCATGAAACGTGATATTCATAAGTTCGATACATCTGATTATTCGCCAGATAATGTGTATAGTATGCCATTAGCTAATAAAAAAGTTTTGGGCCTAATGAAGGATGAAAATAATGGTCAAATTATGCGGGAATTTATTGGATTAAGAGCGAAAATGTATAGTTTCAGAGTGCAAAACTCCGTTAAAATGCGTGCGAAAGGCGTAAAGAGAGCTACGCTGAATTCTATAACTTTCGACGATTACAAACGATGTCTCTTTGACCAACAAATTATAATGAAAAATCAAAAATTAATTCGGAGCAAAAATCATAAAGTCGAAACTGTAAATCAGAGAAAAGTAGTTCTAAGTTGGAACGATGACAAACGAATAATATGTCCAAATATGATTGACACGCTTCCATGGGGTATTGAATTGTAAACATAGTATTATAGAATTGTATTGTGAGAGGAATGTTTGGAGAACCGATGTAAATAAAACTTATGTGTATGTATATAAATGTATATATATATTTTCAATAAACTTCATATCTTTTCACTGTACTAATCGTGTTTGAAAATGAATTATAAAACCATTTTTTAAATTCGTTTATTATTTTTATTGATTAAAAATCTTATGATATAAATAAAAAAATTACAAATCAGATTTGTTTATCCAGCTATTGTGCGAACTATCAAAACCTAACCATTTTACAAGTAATTTATTTCCATGCTTCCGAATAACTTTTTCCACAAGGTAAGTATTTGGATATTTGACTGGTGCGAGTTCTTCCTGGTAGAAGCCGCCCTCGATCGGTTGGTCTTGATAATCTCGCAACTTGTACGTTACAGGATCGGTATGTATGACTTTGCTTATGACGAATATTTCAGCTGTCCAGTTTGGTGTATAACCTTTTTCGAAAACGTGCTTATACTTGCTTATTCGTACTTTATCACCAATTTTATATTTTATCTTTCGCGTTCTATTGACTTTTGATTTTCGATAAATATGTAGCAAGATTTTTTTTTCATTTTGAGTAGTAACGTCGCGAGGTCTCATCTTTATGGTACGATGTTTAGAATTATTGTAATTGGTGATCAAATTTTTGAGTATATCGATCCACTTGTACGATCCACGTAGGGAAAATTCTTTCCACATTTTATCCTTAAGCGTGCGATTAAAACGTTCGCATATCGATGCTTTCATATTACTGAATGTGGAGTATATGGTGATTCCGTACCGTTGGAGCACAGTCTTAAATTCGCTGTTGTAAAATTCTTTACCGCGATCAACGTGCAGTTTTTTTGGCGTTCGACCGAGTTTAAGAATCAATGCCATGGCACTCGACACATCTTTACCACTTTTCGTCTTCGTTGGTACGACCCAAGCATACTTTGAAAAAATATCGATAATTGTCAGTAGGTATTTGTAACCATTATTGTACCGCCCATACGCAGACATATCAACGAGATCAGCTTGCCACGTCTCGTCCAATCCACGTATATCAACATGGCGCCGTGGATAATTTTTCCGTGCTGGTTTATGGAGTTCATCCGCTATCGTCTGTTTTTCCATGCTCCAACGCAGTTAATCCAAGACGATCGGACAAAATTTGGGAGTTATGTAAAAGTCGATTTTTTTTCGAGAGCTTCGATTCGCGTCTTCAGATTTTGTATAGCGTACGTCACATTAAATTCGTGTGACCTCAGCTGCTCGTCCAAACGAGTAATAAGCTCGGAATCACGTGCAACGAGTTCTTGTACCGATGCCTCATTTGCTCGCAGTTGTTTCACGTGTTCTTGAAATTTCGATTCGAGGACTTGAAGCATTGTTTCGGAATCGTCGATACTATTTCGCAAGGCAGATGTAACGCTGTAAATAAGCCTAAATACCTCCTCAATAGCAGTGTGCATCACTCGCACCGATACAGCATCGTGTTCCCCTACGGGAGCACCTAAATTACATATTCTTCGATTAACCATGTCGTATTGACCATCGTCAGTGATTTTAAATCCTTCTCCGCGAGGGCCTCGATTGCCATCGGTATCAGCATTCCTACTCTTTCTCAAATGATGACCAAACACATCAACGCTCATTTTGACGGTTGCGAGAAGACTGCGCTCGCATACTCGTTAATCAGCATTAATAAACGATTTCAGCTTCACGTAATTCCTCGATGATGGAAACGATCTCGTTCGCATGACTAAAATTTCCGGCTGATTGGGATGCATGGAGGAGCCTTAACCTATCGACTAATTCGTTGGGGTCGTCCCAATAAACGTAATCCAGACTACTGTTTCTTCTAACAATTTTGGATCGCGGCAACCCTTTACCCAATCGTTCCGAGTGTCTCTTTGACACAGCTTTTCTCAACGGAGATGCGATAATTTGTGCAATTATACTTTTGAATTTCATGCTTTTATCCTCGCGAATTGCGTGATCGCTGATATAATGTTTTCTGTAAGCGTTCGTCGAGTTAAGGATTTTACCATAATTTTCCATATCATTCGCCGTTACGAGAGATTCATCGGGTGATTTTTTAAATATCAACTCCAGTAAACCTTCACTTTGATCATAAGTCTTATCACTGACACGAATAATATTTTGCTCGAACGTAATTGGTGAATTCCCAATCATTAAACGATCTCCCTGTAATTTCCGCACTCCATACGATGTGTCCAATTCTTTCTTATCCTTCGTGGCGAACATTTTCAAGTAATTTTGCGCCAAATCAACATTAATATCGTCTTCAATACTAATATTCCGTTCCGAGATATCCCCGTGAGCTGTTTCAAACGTTTGTTCAAATCGATCATCCTCATTATCGCTATATTCATCCTCGTTTTTCTTGGGTGATTCAACATTTGGCTCTTTCTTGATAGTTGATTCCTGTTTTACCGACGATTGTGACGATGACTGATCAACTAGTTTTTGCAGTGGAGCTACCACCGGTCTAAAAACTTCTTCCATTTTTCTTTCAGAGGTCATTTTTCCCAATTTCAACATTCTATGCTTGCGACGGATCGCATTGCTTGCAGTCGCGATTTGACGCAAAATATGTTTCTCCTTGTTTAGCTCCGCTCCATACATATTGACGCTTTTAAGGCTACACTGTAACTGATGATTATGTTGAAAACTACAAATTTATAAAGCAATCGAACCCCTTCCTGTAACGACCCTTGTTTAATTCTCTATCTTTGTCTATCACCACGAACCCATACTTATCGTTGTTCCAGCACTTTGAGCATAAACTTTTGAATTGCGCGTACGACATATCGGTATTTACATGATCGTCATATACATGCTTCAAATTCATTTCATCCTGCTTAAAGAGTACCAATAGGTTAGTATTATCGCGCACGAGATGTTTCGGAATACGTGCGTACGTTTGACACAAGTAAAAGCAGTCCACATCTCTGTGTCGCCCCATGCAGAAAAATGCTCTCACGTTGTCCTGTTTTTCACAGGCAATATCATCGAAAATCATGATCGAATTCGATCCCGCCTCCTCGGGTTTGATGACTTGCTCATGATCAGCGAAAGGAGAATATTTCACCCCTTTCACAGATTCGAGCAGACGTTTGAGAAATGTGTACTTTGGTTGATTCAAAGATTTTGAATACACGTAAACATTCTCAAATCTCAAACCATTTGGATGGGTAATGAGGGTAAGGAGTGCGTTAGTCTTTCCGCAATTGGATGGACCGCAAAATACTGCGCGTACACTACATGGCAACAATTCCCCATGACGCCTCCTCCCTGCCCCCCTATCCTCATCTTGCACGAGATCATCAAAATTTGTTGTAGGTAATTTGATCGATTGGTTGTGGAACCTCATCTCGAGAATAACTGACGTCTCGAGACACGGGCGAACCCTTTTATAAATATGATGGGCATCGAGAACGATTATCTCAGTATCATTTTGTACGTTTTGTGGGAATGACTACGCTGCTGAATAAAATAAAATTCGATTTTGAAAATCTGCGGAAGCACAATACAGATAAATAAACTATTCGAAATAAAATTTCTCAGTCTACGACTATTCTTCATCGAGTAACGATCGTGCACGGGGAAGGGCTCGTCAACAATCTCATCAATAAGCTTCCGATTGAACTGCATGTACCTGGTTATCAATATTGTGGTCCTGGCACTAAATTGAAAAAGAGACTCGAACGAGGGGATTCGGGAATAAACGCGCTCGACGCTGCTTGTAAAGAGCACGATATCGCGTATTCGAAAAATCGTGAAAACATCGACGCTCGACACGCCGCGGATCGAGTTCTCGCGGATAAAGCTTGGAGACGTGTTTTTGCAAAAGACGCCAATTTTAGTGAAAAAGCTACAGCTTGGGGTGTTGCGAATCTGATGAAGACTAAAACTAAGCTCGGTATGGGTGCTGGGGGGAAGAGAAAGATGAAGAGGAACCCTCGAGTGAAAAAAGTCTCGATAAAGAGTATTATCCGAGCAGCGAAAACATCGATGATTTCCGGTACGAACGCAGTGAAATCAGCTCTCACTGGCGCACGCGCAGCTGTAAAAAATGCTGGTGGCAAGAAAAACATCCAATTGCCGCGCATTCTGCCTGTA
Organism: Netelia melanura; assembly: GCA_964007305.1. Taxonomy (NCBI): domain Eukaryota; kingdom Metazoa; phylum Arthropoda; class Insecta; order Hymenoptera; family Ichneumonidae; genus Netelia; species Netelia melanura. Next base: position 19,077,849 of record OZ023255.1, on the reverse strand, counting down.
CCTCCAAAAATTGGTGGTTTTTTACCCTTTCTTATACCCATTTTCGCGGGATTGAGCGCTACCGGAGCTCTCGCTGGTGGCGCCGCGGGCATTGCTAAAGCTGTTAATGATGCCGAGGCTGCGAAACATGCTCTCGAAGAGACTAAACGTCACAACAAGACGATGGAGAGTATAGCGTTGGGAAAGGGACTTTATCTTAAACCATACAAAAGCGGTATGGGTCTTCATGTTAAAAAAAACGACTAAGGCTACCACATCGAGCGCTCACCGACGCTGATTTATCAAAGTTCGCTAGAGTCATGAAAATTCCACATTTTCGTGGTGTTTACATGAGAAATGCGCTACCCGAGGATGGACCTCGAAAATACGAATCAGCTATCGTTAATCTTGATGATAAAGATGGTCCAGGCACACATTGGGTCGCATACGCGAAAAAGAATAAAAAAGTAATGTACTTCGACAGTTTCGGTGATCTTCAACCACCGTCCGATTTAATAAAATACCTCGGTGTTGGTAGCATTGTAAATTACAATTATCAAAAATATCAAGACTATGATACGGTAGTGTGCGGACATCTGTGTCTCAAGTTCCTCAACGGAGAGTTATAAAATGGATGGTTATACGAATCGCGGTATCAGTCGAGTGCTAGACGCGATGGATGAATCTTTTACATTGACATTGTCAGGCACATCTTCCATACTCGAAGCTCATTATTTTCCCCCCATCGAATTGTCACCACACAAACATTATACTCTGGGTCTCCTTGAACTGCAGAATATTCGATATCTCCAGAGTCTGGGTCTGAAACTTCGAAAAAAATAACAAAAATAAGTTCTTGTTGCATCACAATTACTTGCTTTATACCATGGCGGAAATCTTAACAATACAAAAACCCGTGATGTTTGATGATGCTATTGCGCATTACGAGATACACGGTCATCAACCATTCGCCTCGGCAACCTTCAATAACAGCGATGAAATTCGTATTGCCGTGCAACATCAAGATTTGTGTCTATTGCCTAGTAAGAGCTCGCTGCACGTTAGCGGTAGATTGACGAGAGCCGATGGCCGCACTCCGACGACAAACACAACGTTGGTCACCAATGCCATCTGTCACTTATTCGAGGACATACGCTACGAGCTGAACGCCATTGAGATTGACCGATGTAAAAATGTTGGTTTAACGAGCGTGATGAAAAATTATGTGTCTCAGAATCCTAGTCAAACATCGATAATGGAAAACGCTGGTTGGGTACCCAGTGAAGAAGAGCTGCAAATAACTGATGCTTCTGGATACTTCGATATCTCGATACCGCTGAGTATGTTATTGGGTTTTGCCGAGGACTATCGCAAAATTATCATCAATGCCAAGCACGAGCTAATATTGACGAGAGCAAACACCGACACGAACGCAGTCATACGGACTCGACCAGAAGGGGCTGCTGCACCGGAAGAATTTAAGATCATTCTATCGAAAATTGAATGGATGATACCGTATATCAAGGTCTCCGATGAGAGAAAAATTCAAATGCTAAATTACATAGCCAAAGATACACCCATCCCAATAAGTTTTCGCACGTGGGAACTGTATGAGTACCCTCTATTGCCTGCTTCATCGAAACACGTTTGGGTAGTAAAAACTTCTTCTCAACTCGAAAAACCCCGATATGTAATCGTAGGTTTTCAAACAGCACGAAAAAATAATGCTCTTAAGAATGCGAGTCATTTTGATCATTGTCATGTTCGAGATGTTAAACTCTTTTTAAATTCACAGAGTTATCCGTATGGGAACTTGAACCTCGACATTAGTCGCAATCAGTATGCTTTGCTCTATGAAATGTATGCAAATTTCCAGTCTTCTTATTACGAGAAGAAGCCCGAACCACTCATAAACAAAGGTGACTTTTTGAAATACGCGCCGCTAATTGTTATCGATTGCTCAAAGCAGAATGAATCGTTGAAATCAGGCCCCGTCGATATTCGCCTCGAATTCGAATCTGTAAATCCCTTTCCTGCTGAAACCTCGGCTTATTGTTTAATTTTACACGACCGTATTGTTGAATATAATCCCATCAGTGGTAATGTTAAAAAAATAGTGTAAGGACACGTTCATCTGTAGAGTTATATATTTTTCTTTTTACTTCTTATAGTTTTTTATTATTACTATATATTCATAAGTTTTTTTTTGGTGTGGGAGGGAGGGGGGGGGGGGCGTATTGGATATTTATTATAAATCGGACGCGACGGTTATTGGAATCAGTTGTATCCGAGATGGAGTACGTGGTTGACTTGCAAGGTTTCAAAAAACCCTCGAACGAATTTGTGTTAAAAGAATTTTCTGTTATTTCTTTAACGGATTCCAATCGAACACCGTCAACGCTTTTCTTCGAACCACCATGCGTATGGATTGATTTGCCGGTCAAATATAGATGTACAAATGCTTGGTTGACAAATAATTATCATGGCTTACCATGGAACTATGGTGCCATACCCTATAATGCTATAAACGGAATTCTTCAAAACATTTTGCGCGATGCACGAGCAATTTACGTTAAGGGTCCGGAGAAGAGAGAATGGTTAACGAATTTTTTGGATAGTTGGGCGGGGCTCATAATCAATCTTGATAATCTCGAATGTCCATCGTTACAGAAATTGCGGAAAAGCATACGCACTGATTGTTCATATCACAAGTATTCATCAAAGTTCAATTGCGCAAGCAAAAATGTCCTAGCTCTAAAATATTGGCTTCGCCCAAAATTGCCCGAGAATTAAGTATATATTTTTTCCATGAAAATAAAAGATTTCAATATATATATATCATGTGTGTTTGCTATATTTTGAATACCCTATACACCAACGAAAACGATTCGAAGTATGTTCGATGGCTCCCCACGATGGAAACGTCTCGACTTGTTTCGACTCGTCTCGACTCGTTTCAACTTGTCATAACTTTATTCCCTCATAGCATTCACATAGTGAAATAATAATAATTAAGAATTAGTCACTAAAATGAGATGGAAGATCAAATTCAGTATAAATGAGATGCGTTCACGACTGTTCAAATCAGTCGTTGCATCAGTCTTCATACAGCACAGTCAAAAGTCATCGAATCTGAAGTTACATCCAAAGTTACAGCTGTAGAGACGTGAATTGCTAATCCACATTAAACAATTATTACGAAATATTCAACGGGTAAAAAATAATTATCGCACGATCACGAACTCAATCGATGGTAGCCAAATTTGGACAAATAAATTTTGACGCATCAACGTGAAAAAAATCGCAGGTTTGTATTAAACGTTTTGTCCCGTGAATTATGTGTTCTCATAATTTCGAGTGTTAACGATAAACAATTTTATGGAAAAAATGTATTTTTCAGATCAACATGGATTTACATGAAATTAACAAAGTGGGTCTGTTGGCTGATTTTCTCCCAATCAAAAAGCTGTCCGAATTGTCACCGCAGGAGGTGTATCCAGTTACCGATATACGAATTGCAAAAACCAAGTATGGCGATAGAATCGTCATGGATTTGGAAAAAATTTGTACGGTTTTTCTACCAGCCCGGATGACCACACCGATTCTGGCAAATGAATATCTGTTCAAGGAGATGGTTCGTGCATCTCATGAAAATGGATTAGCACTGCGCTCTCATGGCACTGTATATAATCACATTGAATTTGTTCAAATGTAATAATTTTATAAGTAATAACGAATGTAATACTGAGTGTAATATCAAATAGATGAAACCACGATATTGAATAAAAATTGTATAAAACCATAGATATTTGTAACATGTTTTTATTTTTATTCGAGAGAAAATTTGCTTGGAATGAGTACATATGAAAATACATAAGAAAAAATATGTAAGTATATATATATATAGAAATGCTAAAATTTTATGTTGCATCTCGCGTTCATGTTAATATCAATTAAGATGGTTCAGTCGTCAATGAAGTTGAGTTGCCACATTATTCATCCTAATGTAATAATCATCATTGTGCTGTCGAGATCCAAAGCTGTTGCAGTCAACGTCGTGCTTATAGCGGGTGTGATTTAGACTCGGGTGTGTGTTATCATCCACTCCCACAGAATGAAAACCTTTGCGATTATTTCATAGTAACCTGGAACCAACATTAAAAAAACGGATAAATTATATTCATGATTGAAAACATTCAAAAAACTAAATAGATTGAATTTGCGGGATATATATGAGCTTCTAACCTGTTCTGATCACTAATGATTTCCACGATCCAATTAATTGCGATTGGGAGCAATTGTATTAATAATTTAAATGATTTGATATCATCTATAAGTCTGGCATTTTCAAGAAGTTTGGCTTCATCATTGTGACCCGTTTGACGTAATGCTTGTATAAATTTGTCGTATGCGTATGGTCCTCGTGTCTTTATCGTTAGTACGATATCTTGCGCTGTGGATTTACAGTGTATCCTCCTCTGAAAACAATCATAAAATGTAACAAAGAAAATTTTAAAATAAAGAAGAATATTATTTATACTTACTCTCCAAATCGGCAAATTTACATCATCGTCATTGAAGACCTTGAGTTTAATTAAAACTGGTAACACCGCACACATTTGTATTTTCAAAATAATATATTTGCAAAGAAAATCGATTCTATCGCGATCGCGTATATCCATTGTTAATGCTCTCAATCAATGTTCTTCCGATGCTTCTCTGTTCCCTTCTTCCAATACAATAACATTATTTGTACGCGAGATGTGAGATCATCAAATAATGTGGTAATATTGTTGCTCTCTCTTTCTTTCTAAGGTTTGTGAAAGAGAAGGATAGCCAATTTTTAGGCCGTCGTCATCGAACGCCACCCCAAAGCGTTCGAGTGCACTTTGAATAAACACTTGGCGAAGTGTTAACCGATATCCTAGATATCACAGCTCGCTCGTTGCAGCGAACGCTCTGCTCTGACGGTGACGTCACCGCGGTGCGTTGTAACATATCGGACATCACCCCAAAGAGTTCGAGCGCACGTTGAATACATAACGCAATTAAGAAATATTGGGTAACTCGTAGCATTCATACTGCTCTGCTTATTCCGTCGCAGCGACACGTTCTAACACGTCGAACATTAAAAGATATGGGCTACTCATATGCAGCTCCACCGGAACTATAGATGAGAAAAATTATGTTAATTAAAACTCGTCGTGAGAATTATCTCGATGAGACCCCGTCATCGGTATGTAGCCATAAACCCACCCCCTACCTTCTCTGAAAAAAATTTGCTGTTCGGTGGTATCAAAGAATATTTATGCGATGAAATATATCGCGTAACACATAGCGTTAAAACATTATTTATCTGACATTCGGCTGTTGACTAAACAATATGGCCGCTGTTGTTGATATCCGATATTGGTCATCGGTGTGAAAGAATATTTATCCGACACTTTTTAAATAAACAGTACGGCTAAGCAAGATCGGATAACTCACACCTCATATCTCATATCAAGAATATTTATTGGACACATTTAAATAAACAATTTAAATAAGCAATTCGGCTAAGAAATGACACTTTTTAAATAAACAGTACGGCTAAGCAAGATCGGATAACTCACACCTCATATCTCATATCAAGAATATTTATTAGACACATTTAAATAAACAATTTAAATAAACAATCGGCTAAGAAATATGGAGTAACGCGCGGTTGACCCCCCCCCCCCCCCCTCGCCGCCATGGTGCCGTGAAGTATTCGAGATGCCCCCCCCCCCCCTCGCCTCCATGGTGCCGTGAAGTATTCGAGCTGCCCCCCCCCCCCCCCCCCGCTGTGGAAGTCGGTGTGTATGTGTGGGTGTGTACGTGTGACGTGTACGTGTGCACTAACACGCGTTGATCCAGAACCGGCCTTGTTTATCTACTGACGGAGGTGGAAGGATATGAGAAAGTAGAGAATGAGGACAGGAGGGAACATGAGGAGGAAAGAGAGGAGACGATTAGGGAGTCAACGTACAATAGGTGGTACAGGGAGGTAAGGAGCGGGGGGGGGGTACCAAAATATCTAAGGGCAGGCTGGACAGAGGAAAGGTATAGGAGAATAGCGAGGTATAGGTTAGGGAACGAAATGAGGGAAGGGAAATACTGGGAGGAGGAGGAGGAAAGGACGTGCAGAATGTGCAGGAGAGAAGAAGAGACGTGGGAACACGTATTGGATAGGTGCAAGGGGGAAAGAGAAGAGAGTAAGGGGATAGGAGAGAGGATAAGAGAAATATTGAGTGAGGAGGGGGGAGGAGAGGAGTGGATGAAGGAAATGGACGCAGCAAGAGAACACAAGAAAAAGGAGGAACAGGGAAACGGGGAGGGGGAAGAGGAAAGAAGGGAGTGAAAGAAGGAATGGAGTGAATGGAGAGGAAACGGAAGTCGGGAGGAGGAGGGAAGGAGAGGAGAGAAGGGCGATAGATAAGTAGAGAATAGGAAAAGAGAAGTGAGAAGGAGAGAGAGAAAGAAAGGCGGCGAGGAAAATGTAAAGGCGAGCGAGCGAGAGAGAGCAGAGGGAAGCGAGCGAGCGAATGTCGAGCAGAATAGCGAGCGAGCGTGCGAGAGAAAGGCGAAGAGGAAAGGAAAAGCGAGGTAGAAGTAAGACGTAGTATAAGGCAAATGTAAATAGGCTAAGGTAGAACAATAAGTAGTAGATAAGGTAGAATAAGATCATAGGGTAAGGAAATGTAAATAGAAAAGATTGTAAAGGGCGAGAGGCGGGAGTCTTTGTGACCCGAAAGGGAACAAATAAAGGATTACAATACAAATAAAATTTTTATAAATAAAAAACTTGGTCGAAACAGGTGGCTATTATAATAGCCACTATGCCGCAAAGGGTTAAAGAAACCTCCAAGTCCAAGTTTTTTATCTATTGTCCAAAAATTATTGAAATAAACGCTTTATTAACATGTTTCGCAAATATTGCACTAAAAGTGAATTTTCCTGTGAGAAAAAAATCATTTACCCCGGAAAGTTGTAAATGTCCCAGTCATCGTCCTGGTCGTATTCTCGGACTTGGAGCTTTACTTTCGATTTCTTCCCTACCTGACTATACAAATTATCCGCGTTCATGAGAGACAGATGGTCTCGCGTTATCATCATGGGGGTCGCACTGCCCCCCCCCCCCTCCCCCCCAGCCTTCAAAGCTAACTTTATAACCCAGATGGAATTGAGTATTCCCGAACTGAGGCAGTTCCTTTTTTTTGTTTTTGTGTCTGGGATGAGAGAGAACGCTCTTTCAGCCACAGCATTCGAATGAGGCAATGTTCTCATCATGCCCAGCAACAAACGCAAAGTTTCGTACCGGAGAATACCGTCAGAATTGGTAACAGTGCAAATTGCCATCCACATCTCGTCGAATGGTAATTTACACCATTCTTCCTTCTGACGACTGTTCTCTTCGTACAAGGAGTGCCATTCGTTGCGAATTTTTATTTCATCGGAAACGCGAAGATGACGACAAACAAACAATACGTGCGTAACGGTCGACTCGCAATCCTCATCTAATAACGCGGGACCCTTTTCGAATACCGTCAAATTCTTCAAAAATTCATTGTCGCAGGGGAGTCTATTACGAATTTGACTCGAAGCTGTGACGTAAAACCGAAGGCAGTTTTGGCGGAACGTGTCGACTTCAGCTTGTGGAGTCCCTCTACTCTGAATATCCGCCAAATATTCTTTGCAATCGTCTCCAATACCAATATCAATCAATGCGCGCTGATTCACGCATTTTTCAAAGTTGATATTGTGAGCGTGAACGTCAAATATTGCCGGCTGTAACAAAGCGGGTTTGAGAAACCTCTGGAGGATCTCTACAAACATTGCCTTTGAAAAAGGTTGCAGACGATGGATTAAAGTTTTTTCGCTCTGAAAATACGTGTTGTTTTTGTTGAAAGATTCGAGTGCGAATCCCAAAAAAAGAAGATATGCTTTCGTCACCGGATTGTTTGCAACTTCGAAAAGTTCTTCTGCTTGTTTCACCTTCTCCAATGACTGATCAGCCAAAAATGCTATCAGCGTCGGCCAATTTTTGATATTTCTAATGACGGCGGAATGGCGTGAGAGCCATCTCGTTTCCGCGTATCTCGTGATTTTAACCGGACGATCCTGAAAACTATCTTGGAATTCGCGAAAAACTGCTGTTCGTTTCGGACTATTATTCAAAAAGGTCGCGATACCTTTGATAAAACGATCGATTTGTTTCGGAATAGCGGAGAACACGGCGCTAGCAATCAACGCGAGAGAATGGCAAATACACGGCCGCGTTATAAGATCCGGGTTATTTTCCGACAGAAGTGTACGGAACGACAAATGTTTGCCGACCATTACGGATGCGTTATCGCACGCGAGACCAAGAATGCTGCGCAAGGGAATTTGTTTCCGGCAAAGGTCATTTTTTAAGGCTTTGAACAATTCAATGGCCGAACAGTTCGCTGCGTTCAAATGAAACATCATCAAACAATTCTGTCCTTACAGTCATCGTACTTGGCTCCACGTAACGGACCATTACCGACATCCATTTATCGTTTGCACAATCCGAAGTATCGTCTACATGTATTGAAAATTTGTTTTCGCGTAGTACTCGCGTTATCCGGTCAGCTTCTACTACGCTAACCACCCTATCAACAAGCTTCGTCACTTTTGTTCTACCGGCGGTCATAGCCTGCAACACAGCAGGCTCTTGACCGATGAGTTTAAATGGGCTGAGCATATCCGGTACGACCGACATCGGAATATTATGCTCAACCAAAAACGTCGCGAAACGAATTTCAGCAACTTGTACTCGTTCATTGAAGTCAAATTCAGCACCAGATGCAGCTGAAAAGCTCTCTTGAGTACAAGTTGCTTCCGGAACAGACGCAGAAGGCGTAATGTTCCGAGAATCGTGCGATCCTACACCTAATACAATCATATTTTTCTCATGCATATCTGAATGCGAATGCCTGTCTATTGTCCAGTGGCCACATGATAACGTTATTCCGCACGCGATGCAATAAAATTTATCCGGTTGCGATGGAATAGCCTGAACCCATTTTTTCCACTCTCGATGCTGGTCGTACCATTCATGCTGAAACTGTTTCTTTTTAGCCGGTTTCGGCTTTTTTACCGCGGGCTCATCCATGAGCAAAAAAGATCAAGTGTTGTAAAAATACAACCAAAATATTGAATAAATGAGAAAAAAAAAGTTAAAACACCAATGTTACGAGGCACAGAATAAAAACGGTACCGGTTTAACGCGACCTATCTAACTGAGACTGCCACTTGTCGTATACCTCTATAAGCGAGAATCGAGAATATCGATCTGTTTTGTTTTCCAGGAAATGACGAAAGAGTCATACATTGTATCATTGTAACAGATAGTAAATATGCTCGATTCTCGCTTATAGAGGTATAGGACATGTGGCAAAGTGTTTATGTCAATAATTGTTGTGCAATCGATGAAAAACTTGAACTTTGAGGTTTCTTTAACCCTTTGCGGCATAGTGGTTATTATAATAGTCACCTGTTTCGTCCAAGTTTTTTATTTATAAAAATTTTATTTATAGGCGTACATAATTGTATATAATATTTATATACAATTTTCAGCTTAAAATATCGAACAAAAAAGGTATGCTTCAAAGGGTTAAGATTCTTTTTTCGTTGTGGATTATACTTCCTGGGGAAACTACGTTAAAAAAAATGTGTACCATTGTACTTTACCTCATGGGTGACATGGAAAGAAGTACGAAACGTGTCATTTTTACATGTTTTTATATTTATAGGTAATTTTCATTGTAATGGGGTGAATTGTTTATTTGTGAACACTCGCCAGTAGTATAGCGGCCACTATGGCGACCCCCACTCCGCGGTCGCCGAGTTCGCCGTGAGTTCGAGCGGTCGTGGATGCGGGGGGAGAGGTGCGCAGGGGCGGAGGGGGGATGGAGGGTGTCGGCACAGTGGCGCGCTGTTTTTTATTTGAATAATTAAGCCTAGGACTTACCGGTCGCTCCGCACCCCCGCAGCCGCATCCCTCGTCGTTCCAGCACACATGCATACACACACGCATACACACACACACACACACTCGCATACGCGCGCGCGCGCGCATGCGCACTACATACTCCCATAACTGTCATAACCGTCGTCTTCTTCTTCTTCTTCTTCCTCTTCTCCGTCCTTCCCCTCCAAAAATAGACGGGCCACATTTCTACCCCGTTCGTTGAAAAATTGCACGGTTATGACGTCATTATACACTGACGTCATTGTACACTCATAGCTGTCGCTACACGCGCCGACAAAAAAAAATATGTGTCTTCCGCATGATGCGCGTAACTTATATCATATAATTCGTAACACCCACACACTATATTTAGAATGGGTGTTAATTTGAAATGAGGGTGTAGATAAAAAATGTTTGCACTCTCCACAAATTCTTCGCGACCCTCGTCAACGAGGGCCACGTTACAACACCTGTCGCAAGATGTTTGGCGAATCACACCCGTATAAACGCTAGCACCCACTATAACGGCACAGTATATGTCTTCAGCAAGGTCTGCTAGACCTATACGCGCACCATTGCCGTTTTCTATATAAAACGCACGGAGACACTCGATGAGCTCCCGATAGGCCGTAACCATCGTTGCCGTTCACACATATATTTCGTTGAAATCTTTGAATTCAACGATTGTGCACGCAAACTGCGGCGGCATGGCTTCGACTTCCCACAGAGGATACATAATATACATAAAATGAAACTTTCTCGAATGGCACTTGAATAAGAACTGAATTCTATAGCTCAACAAGATCTTGCAGATCCCCGTGTATCCCCCTCCCAGCTGCCCTTAGAGCGATGTGGAAAACAATATCTGTTAAGAAGAACACATCATCGCGAGGAATGCACACCTGCATCCGTCACGTACCTATGGTATATCCTGTTTATATCAACACAAAACTGAAACGAGTGTTTTCGTAGAATATGCACCGTAGTGAGGAATGCACACCTGGGCTCATCACGTACTTACGATTCAGCATTTTTACATATATATAATTACTAGTGTATGTATGAAATAGATATAAATTATATATACATACGACTATTCAAATAAATTATGTTACTATGTGTTACTATATATATATTGTCACGCCGACTGCGAGGGGAAAGGGGGGGGGGGGGGGGAGGATAATGCGCTCGGAAAGAAAAAAAAATATTCGACGCAAACAACAAAAAAAAAGGTTTAACAATTAATAATTTATTATAAGTATCGGCGGACGATCTCTGGGGGGGGGGGGGGGGGTATTCTCAATGATATGGGGGTGGTATGGGCGCCAGTTAATTTATTATTAAAAATTAACAAATAAAAATATAAAACCAAAAACAAAAAAAAATAATACGCAACTAACACTACTATAACTAACGGCTCTAAGGGGAGGGGAGGGGTATCTCAGGGAAGGGGGTTCTCGTACTCTATTTGGTCTCTTGATGTCTAACACGGTTGTTTTTAATTTGCATTTAAATTCGGGATGTACTAGGAGGTGGGACGGTTGGAAACTGGCGGCTCGGGGGAGGGGAATGAAGGGAGTGGGTGTTACTCTAATCTTAACGCTATTCGCTCAACCGTTCCACGCAATTTTTGTTTTCGCAAATTTAAATTGGCTAATTCGCCACTCTTCGACGCACGCTCTGGGAGGGGAATGACACGAATACTATGCGTAATAATTCGCTAATTTGTCCTCATAGGACACGAGAAAAGAAGGGGGGGGGGGGGGGGGGATTCTACAATTTATTAAATTTGTATAAAATTTTCTGTGGAGAGGTAGCCGTGCAAACACTTACGGTCGAAGTTTCACCGCTCGTTCGTTCTCTCTCTCTCGCTCTTGGGCGGCGACTTTCTCGATCTCTATTGTCTCTTTCCCGCCACTATATCTCGCTCGCTCGCTCTCGTTCTCCGCCTCTGTTCTCACTCCACACTTTCACAGTTTATTCATTCACTCTATCACGCACAATTGATTCTCTCACTCCTTTACTCTTTCACACACACTTTTTCCTTCGCTCTATAATTAGTTTTTTTTTTTTTTTTTTTCTACTCTCACTCTCTCGCACGCACAATGTACTTTCTCACTCACTCTTTTTATCGTCACTCTCACTCTAATTATTTCCACTCGCACTCTTTTACATTTCACTCGCACTCTAATTTTACGTTCACTCACTCTAAATACAATTTCGCACTCCAAATTTATTTAGCTATCGCTTCTTAAATCGCCTCACACGGTTTTGCTCTATATTCGCCGGTGGTCGCTCTCTAAGTCACGAGAGTTCGTTGCCGAAAAATTTTCATAATTTTCTCCTTTGCTTATTGGCCGGGGCGTCCTTCGTTGATTGGGCAGCAGCGGCACGGGTCGACGATAACGGATCGATGGGAAATCGATTATCGGGAAGTGGCGCTGGGACGATCTAACGGAAAGACGGGTAATTACAGTAATGGGTCGATAGGGTAAGGTCGCTCTCGTGATTATCGGAAAGGTAATCTAGGAGAATCTACGTGCGCTGCTGCCCTCTCGTTAGTCTCTCCGTCACCATGCCAATATTTTTGCATGCGTGACGGGGTTTTCGCGAGTAACGAGATTTTGACAGATGTCGTACAAAGTGGTGAAAGTGTCGTCGGATGATTAACCGTGCTTATTGTCTTAATTGTGACGAATGTGGTGATTCCCCTTTTCGCTGGGCCGTCCTGCCAAGCGGGTTTATCCTCGGGGTGATCCTGAATGTGAGTATGTTTTTCCTCTGCTTTGATTTCTTTTTAATTTCTTTTTTATGATTATTTGTGATTTTTATTTTAGGTTATCGTCGTGTCGTCGCCTTTGACAATAATATGCGTGGCCGTGTCGACCGCGACGACGACGATGCGATGTCGATGACGCCGGTCGACACGTGCCCACGACGACGACACGACGACGACGACGACGACGACACGACGACGACGATGACGACGACGACGATGACGAAGACGACGACGACGACGACGACGAGGAGGACGACGACGCTGACGACGACGACAACGACGATGACGACGACGACGACGACCGATCGCTGCGATCGGGGTATTCCTGTGGCTATGGTGGAGATCTCTTCGTGGCGCGGTAAGTGTTTGCATGCTTCACATAATTTAGGGATGGAAGGGGGGAGTTAGGGGTGCTCTATTACTAATTGTCGATTTACTTACTGTTCTAGGTGGTGCGTGGAACGATTGCCTTAGATGGCCACCGGCGCGGGAGGAAATTGTGCAACGTCACAATATATATGAGGCATTTCGCATGAAGTCATCCAGCCTAAAACATAAAAGTTTTTTAATCGTCTTGAAATTTTTATGGTCGATAGTCCTATTGATAGCGAAGCTTCAGAAAAAATTTTAAGGGTCTAGCTCAAATAGTTGCCTAGCAATAGGGGCTCAAATTTGTACCATATTGGCCGTCGTGGCAACATTCCCAGGTTTGTATCTTCTCGAAAAATATAGCGATTTTAAAAAGTCAGGAGTGATTTTTAAAGCATTTTCTACGTACTTTAAGAATATATTTTTTATTTTTAATAAAATTAATAAGTTCATAACAATTTTTTAAGGTTAATGTTAAAAATGACTTTTTCTCAAAGATCGACATCTTCGATTTTTATAAAAAAAATTTATAAAATA
>OZ023255.1:18891394-19063973 GCA_964007305.1 Netelia melanura | reverse complement strand
CACTACGTGAAGCGCCCGCTCGCTGGTAAATCCTACTGTATCTCCGAAACTAAGGTCCGGCCCATCTTGGACATTATATACTTTTTTGTTCAGAAAGAACCCTACTATTTTATAAATTTTTTTTATAAAAATCGAAGATGTCGATCTTTGAGAAAAAGTCATTTTTAACATTAACCTTAAAAAATTGTTATGAACTTATTAATTATATTAAAAATAAAAAATATATTCTTAAAGTACGCAGAAAATGCTTTAACAATCAGTCCTGAATTTTTTAAATTGGAATATTTCTCGGCTACGTTCGAACTCAAGCCCGAACGTAGCCTGGAGGGTCGCCGCGCGACACTACGTGAAGCGCCCGCTCGCTGGTAAATCCTACTGTATCTCCGAAACTAAGGTCCGGCCCATCTTGGACATTATATACTTTTTTGTTCAGAAAGAACCCTACTATTTTATAAATTTTTTTTATAAAAATCGAAGATGTCGATCTTTGAGAAAAAGTCATTTTTAACATTAACCTTAAAAAATTGTTATGAACTTATTAATTATATTAAAAATAAAAAATATATTCTTAAAGTACGCAGAAAATGCTTTAACAATCAGTCCTGAATTTTTTAAATTGGAATATTTCTCGGCTACATTCGAACTCAAGCCCGAACGTAGCCTGGAGGGTCGCCGCGCGACACTACGTGAAGCGCCCGCTCGTTGGTAAATCCTACTGTATCTCCGAAACTAAGGTCCGGCCCATCTTGGACATTATATACTTTTTTGTTCAGAAAGAACCCTACTATTTTATAAATTTTTTTTATAAAAATCGAAGATGTCGATCTTTGAGAAAAAGTCATTTTTAACATTAACCTTAAAAAATTGTTATGAACTTATTAATTTTATTAAAAATAAAAAATATATTCTTAAAGTACGCAGAAAATGCTTTAAAAATCAGTCCTGAATTTTTTAAATTGGAATATTTCTCGGCTACATTCGAACTCAAGCCCGAACGTAGCCTGGAGGGTCGCCGCGCGACACTACGTGAAGCGCCCGCTCGTTGGTAAATCCTACTGTATCTCCGAAACTAAGGTCCGGCCCATCTTGGACATTATATACTTTTTTGTTCAGAAAGAACCCTACTATTTTATAAATTTTTTTTATAAAAATCGAAGATGTCGATCTTTGAGAAAAAGTCATTTTTAACATTAACCTTAAAAAATTGTTATGAACTTATTAATTTTATTAAAAATAAAAAATATATTCTTAAAGTACGCAGAAAATGCTTTAAAAATCAGTCCTGAATTTTTTAAATTGGAATATTTCTCGGCTACATTCGAACTCAAGCCCGAACGTAGCCTGGAGGGTCGCCGCGCGACACTACGTGAAGCGCCCGCTCGTTGGTAAATCCTACTGTATCTCCGAAACTAAGGTCCGGCCCATCTTGGACATTATAGACTTTTTTGTTCAGAAAGAACCCTACTATTTTATAAATTTTTTTTATAAAAATCGAAGATGTCGATCTTTGAGAAAAAGTCATTTTTAACATTAACCTTAAAAAATTGTTATGAACTTATTAATTTTATTAAAAATAAAAAATATATTCTTAAAGTACGCAGAAAATGCTTTAAAAATCAGTTCTGAATTTTTTAAATTGGAATATTTCTCGGCTACATTCGAACTCAAGCCCGAACGTAGCCTGGAGGGTCGCCGCGCGACACTACGTGAAGCGCCCGCTCGCTGGTAAATCCTACTGTATCTCCGAAACTAAGGTCCGGCCCATCTTGGACCTTATATACTTTTTTGTTCAGAAAGAATCCTACTATTTTATAAATTTTTTTTATAAAAATCGAAGATGTCGATCTTTGAGAAAAAGTCATTTTTAACATTAACCTTAAAAAATTGTTATAAACTTATTAATTTTATTAAAAATAAAATATATATTCTTAAAGTACGCAGAAAATGCTTTAAAAATCACTCCTGACTTTTTAAAATCGCTATATTTTTCGAGAAGATACAAACCTGGGAATGTTGCCACGACGGCCAATATGGTACAAATTTGAGCCCCTATTGCTAGGCAACTATTTTAGCTAGAGCCTTAAAATTTTTGCTGAAGCTTCACTATCAATAGGACTATCGACCATAAAAATTTCAAGACGATTAAAAAACTTTTATGTTTTAGGCTGGATGACTTCATGCGAAATGCCTCATATATATATATTGAGACGTCACGGTCCCTATTATTTTTATTTCTTTATGAGGTGCCGAGGATCGTGTCACATGCCGTAGGTTGAGGGTGAAATTATTTGAAAAGAATTTAACAAAAGTAATAATGCGAGATTTATTTTCCTAACTAAGTTGTACATGCTAAATGATTCTAGTCGGTTTTAAACCATCAAAAGTATTTGATTCGTTTGTTTATTCGCGATTCTAATATTTCTGCGCCTCTGAACGATATACGAATTCTTATCGGCTCCTCCTAGTCCTGGATCGAGGCTTGCCTTGATTCCCCCTTCCACTGCCTCTGGTTAGGTGATTTGCCGATGGGCGTAATCGCGTAGTTGGTCCGTCGATGTCGAGATGTGCGAAACCCCGCTCCAATGTGTGTACCGTGGTCGACGGTGTGTGGGTACTCCGAGATGTCTATGAGTATCGTACTGTCCGTGTGATTTGTTTATTTCGCGCGTCTGAGATGGACAGTCGCGGCCGTGTGACGTTTTCTTCGGTGTTGCTTCTCTCCGTCCCTCGCCTTGGTCGATACACCGTGCAGGTAAGCACGTGTCGTTGACCCTTGTTGATTGCTCGTTGTGCCAGAGCGAAATATTATATTTCGCCTCTGGTTTAAAATTCTCGCCTTCCAGCTGATCTCAACAGCTCGCGGTGATTTAATCGTAGCACCCTCGTGCTACTTCTCGGGCCCTTGCGTCCCGGTCCTCTTGGCCCAGCCAAGGTCTGCTATTGCAGGTTGAGAAATATCTGATTTATTGAGCGAAATTTTGGCCTTTTATATCAAAATTTCGTCTGTCCTTGTTCGTTTTTGTTTGTTAACCTCCTCGTGATAGGTCGACGCCCGCCAATCAGCTGTTATTTGACTGACCGACTCCAGGATTTAACTGTCGCCGGCCAGTCTAATTGTAAGTGGGGGTAACGTGGCAGTTGTGGCGGTGTGAGACAGTACCCGTCTCAATATATATATATATATATATTGTCACGCTGATGGGAGGGGGATATCACGGGACGGGGGTAAAAGACATTAATAATCTGGGCAAGGAGTTACAAGAACAAAAATGACAAATACTTTATTATACAAAAAATATTTAACAAGTCTCAAAGAGAAAGAAAGGATATAATCCGTTATAAAAAAAAACCAAAATAAATCTTACTATCGGCGGACGATCTCCGGGGTATAACAAGTCTCAAAAAAAAAATAAGTAAACGCAAAATAAATTATAATAATCTGGGCGCCAGTTAATTTTCTTCAAAATTAACAAAATAATAAAAATACACTATTAAGAGGGGATATTGGGAAGACTAGCTCGGGAAAGGGGAATTCTGAACTGCAAAGGGAAAGGGGGGGGAATCTCAGGATGGGTTCTCCGACTCTATGTGGCCTCTTGATGATTACCACTGGCTGGGAGAGGGGCGGGGGGGGGGGGTACTCTATTCGAACTTAACGGCTACGCGCACAACCGTTCCACGTTTGAAATAACGAAGAATGTAGAACTTAACACAATAAAATTTACGCTGGGGGAGAAATATCAAAAACGCACTGTGGGAAATTCGGGGGTGGATGACTCTAATTACAAATTTTTAAGGCTGATAAAAAGGGGGAAATCTCAAAAAGGAAATGCCAATATTTTTGGGAAGGGAAATGTGCAAACACTTACAATAGTCGATGTCGCTCGAACGGTCCTCTCGCTTTCTCTCACTCCTCGCCTGGTCCTTTCCTCTCTCTCTCACACTCCTTATCCTTTCTTCTCGTTTGCTGTTCTTCTCCTCCTTAATCGCTCGAATTCTCACTCACTCTCACTCTAATACTCTTTCTAACTTGCTTTTCTCCTCTAAATGTTTTTCCTTTTTCTATAATTTTTCTCCAACTCTTCTCTAATTTTTCTCGCTAATGTTTGTCTCTACTGACCGGTGGCTATCCGCAAAGTGACGAGCACATTTCTTGCCGAAAACTGCAAATTTTTCTCGGCCTCTTGATAGGCCGGGACGTCCTTAATCTTGATTGGGCAGCAGCGGCACGGGTCAGCGATAACGGGTCGATGGGAAATCAATATATTCGGGACGGACTAGGGAGATCTATCGGGAGATGGGTGTAATTAGGTCAGGCGGTCGGTATGGTACGGTCGCTCTCATAGGTATCGGGATTTAGGGTAATTAGGATTGATAATTCTCGTTGCGCGCTGCTGCCATCTCGTTCATTCCTGTGTCACCACGTCGATCGATGACCGGTGGACGATGAACGGGACGATCTATTTGGATTTTGGCGGGTTTTCCTTCGGTGAGGGTGACGGTGGATCTTGCGTGCTTCTTCCTGGACGTCCTGATACCTCCGGGGGTGATGCGTTGGGCCAGTCGGGGTGTCCTCAGGATGTCCTTGATGGTGGCGATCTTCTTTCTTCATTCCTCGAGTTTCTTCGGGGCGTCGATAGTGTTGCACATTTTACAATCATTGGGAGAGACGGGAATTAGGTGATTTAAAATAATAATTCCTTACTTACGCTTTGAATGCTACGTGGAACGGTTGCCTTTGGGGGCCACCGGCGTGAGGAAAGTTGTGCAACGTCACAATATATATTGTGACGAATTTCGGGAAACCTTCCGCCATCGCCACCTTCGGTCGTCTCTCTCTCGCTGCCGCATCCGCAATTTTGCCGGCAGGGCGCCAGTCGATTTTTATTTCGCCGGTATCGACAACCGGCACAACCTGGGGGTCGGGAGGGAACGACCCGGCCCCTCCATGCTCACGACTTACCTGCGTGGATCGGGTCACTTTTATTTCGCCGGAGGTGACAATCCGGTCCACCTGGATGCGTCAGCGAGATCGACAAACCGGAAACGCTCGGCCGCTCAGGTTGTCGATTATGGTAGAGAAGGTCGGGGTACATCACTCCGAGATGGCACCAAAACATCGTTAGTTTTTCTCGAGAGACTGAGTCTCGATCGGAAAACGAGAACATGAACTCTACGAACTCACTCACGAAAACTTCTGAGCACGAAATCGTCAGCAAAACTACAAATCTCAATAACCATCACGAGAGCTTAATTCTAACCATCGGAATCGACAGATTAATTTTTATATCACGAGATCTTATTTATTTTACGAGAGCACTCGGGAAACACGAATTGATTTCATCCATAGTAGTACAGGCAATAGAGGATTTTTTCCTGCATTTTGGGCCTGGTGTTATTTTATTGTTTAAATAGATTCAGTATGACCTTGTTAAAACTGGCCTGTCGAGCGACGACCAAGCGCTCGTAACAATGTAGAGGGTATAGGGTGGGGAGAGGATCTCGGGCCTAGGGGGGGAGAGTCAGGTGGCCTTTGCAGGTTCCTACTGCTGACTCTCTAGGAGCCCCTAGGTCGGAGAGTGGGGATACGGGTTATAGTGTAGGGTAAGGATACTCGGTCCCGAAGGGGGAGAGTCGGGTGGCCTTTTCAGGTTCCTACTACCGGCTCTCTATCGGCCCCTGGGTCGGATTTGGGGGGAATGGGGATTGGAGGAGAAGAGGAGATGCGAACGGGTTCCATTGGTGTGTTCGCTCTGATAAGAGCGGATGGTAATGTGTGAGCGTCAGGAGACCACGAGGATCGTTAGCCTCGCGGCGGAGGTGGCGCCGTGATCAAACAGATCCGTGGCCGCGGGTCCGTGGGCCTACCGATACGGCGGATGACTTCGGTTAAGGTCCGAGGATCAGGCTTGGTGGTGGATGGTGGCAGCTTCCTTGGAGACAGGCGGAAGGAGTCTTTAGCCACAACCCCAGCCACAACGGTGCTCGGTTTTACCGGGCGTGTGGCTCGTCGCTCCAACGACTGAGCGACGATGTCGTCGGTCTTGGCCGTGGCGCGGCGACGGTGGACTGAAGGAGGTTGCGTCGGCTGCGAGGAACCGACTCTCGGTTTGGCGCAACTTTGTGGGGAGAGGTTCTCACGGTTGGAGAGGTCCTGAGAAGGGCCGATGGGTTTGGATTTAGTGGTGAGTTCTTGGGCCGCTCGTCGAGCCTCAGCGCGGTGGTCGAGACGACGGTAGTACGAAGCCGTACGCTGGCGTTTCCTGGGCATCGATGAGTGGTCGGAGAGTGGTGTGGAGAAGAACGGTTTTCCAGAGACGGAGAGGACTGTGAGCACAGGTTTATTCCGGAATCTGGTACAAGTGTTAGGAGTCGAGGCACCTAGCTCGGCGCTCTCGCTTCGTCGACAGACTGCTGGGCCCTCGGGCCTGCTGCTTATATACTAGTTGGCGGCCCACCGGCGCACCAATCAGCGCGCGGCTCGTGCGTCTAGCGCGGTATAGATATACCGCGTGGGGGCTAGACCGAGCGCGAGCGCTGATTGGTGCGGCGGTTGCTCGCTGGCTCGTGCGTCAGACGCGATATAGCTATACCGCGTGTGTCTGACCGAGCGCGAACGCTGATTGGCGCGGCGATTGTTCGCTCGTGCGTCAGACGCGATATAGCTATACCGCGCGTGTCTGACCGAGCGCGAGCGCTGATTGGCGCGGCGGTTGCTCGAAAAAATAATAATTCTTAGTATCTACTATGTTACATTTTTTAGGTAAAATATTCGACGAAAAAAAAGGGGTGCCGAGAAGCGGCACATAACAACCTACTGAACATAAAAATACAAAATGCAACCTAATTAAGTTTCCGCACATGCCGCCATTTGCAAAAAACCGTTACGGCCTATATCTCCGTAACCGTACACTTGAGACTAAAAATGGTCATGATCTTTATTATAGATAATGAAATTTCCTATCTTTTCCGTTAAATAATTTTTTTTGTATCACTTACCGTTTACGACTTTTATGACTATTACTTTTTTTTCTGACTTTTTTTGTTTTATTCGCTCATATCTCTTCTAATAATTATTTAAACAATAAACTGCTCGTAACCAAACTTTTAAAGCGACAAATTTTCTACAACTTTTACTTTGAACTTATTTTTATAAAATTAATATTTTTGAAGTTATGACGCGTTCAATGTTGTACTACGGGGTGCAAGGTTAATAAAAACGAGGTATGCATGCAGGTATATACCGGGTGGCCCACATAACTCTTAACAGCTGAATATTTCGGAAACTATTTGTCCAATTAAAAAGTTGTTTATGACAAAGTTTTATGCTTTCGAGGGGCCTTTCTAACTATACAAATATGAAGTTATTCCCTGCCCCCCTTTATGGGGGGCGGGGAGGTAACGGGGGGTAACTTTACAATTTCAAACGGGACCCCCTATAAAATGTTAGATGGTTGGATTCTACGGGAAAAAACAAATAAATTTTATTTGAAACATTTTGTTGTCAGATGTGATTTTTTGTCAGATAGGGGGTCCCGTTTGAAATTGTAAAGTTACCCCCTGCCCCCCATAAAGGGGGGAAGGAAGTAACTTCATATTTTTGTAGGTAGAAAGGCCCCTCGAAAGCGTAAACCTTCCTCATGAACAACTTTTTGATTGGACAAATAGTTTCCGAAATATTCAGCTGTTAAGAGTTATGTGGGCCACCTTGTATTATGATGACAATTCAATAAATATGTAAAAATACGCATACTAGTGACAGAATCAGCAATAAATAATTTACCTTCTTACCTTGAAAAACAGCGACTACCGGTTGACATATTTTTTTAATTTATATTTTATTTGATATAGTTAAATAGTATTTTACCTCGAATCGCCCCTCGATTATTATCAAATAATTAATCATATACTAATGGCATAAGGAAACAAACAAATAATGAAACTGGAAATTTATTTAAAAATATATGTAATATGTATTTTGGAAAAAGGTACAAAATCATTCATCTTCGATTCTCGTCCGTTTCGCGAGCGGTGAAATTGCCAATATATCCATGTTTTCTTCGTCATTTTCGCCGGCATAAAATGATGCTACCTCCTCCGTTTATTTGTCATTATACAAATATTCATCTTCGTCCTCGCTGCACGGGTCTTTATCGGTACATATTATTTTCTGAAGATTTGTATAATGACAAATTAACGGAGGAGGTAGCATCTTTTTATGCCGGCGAAAATGACGAAGAAAACGTGGATATATTGGCAATTCCACCGCTCGCGAAACGGACGAGAATCGAAGATGAATGATTTTGTACCTTTTTCCAAAATACATATTACATATATTTTTAAATAAATTTCCAGTTTCATTATTTGTTTGTTTCCTTATGCCATTAGTATATGATTAATTATTTGATAATAATCGAGGGGCGATTCGAGGTAAAATACTATTTAACTATATCAAATAAAATATAAATTAAAAAAATATTTCAGCAGATAGTCGCTGTTTTTCAACGTAAGAAGGCAAATTATTTATTGCTGATTCTGTCACTAGTCTGCGTATTTATTACATATTTATTGAATTCTCATCATAATACATACCCGCATGCATACCTCGTTTTTATTGACCATGCACCCGGTAGTACAACATTGAACGCGTCATAACTTCAAAAATATTAATTGTATAAAAATAAGTTCAAAGTAAAAGTTGTAGAAAATTTGTCGCTTTAAAAGTTTGGTTACTAGCAGTTTATTGTTTAAATAATTATTAGAAGAGAGATGAGCGAATAAAAAAAAAAGTCAGAAAAAGAAAAGTAATAGTCATATAAGTCGTAAACGGTAAGTGATATAAAAAAAATTATTTAACAGAAAAGATAGGAAATTTCATTATCTATAATAAAGTCAGACTGACTTAAATATACCATTACAAAGACGACCACCAAAGACTAAAAATATACCATTTTTAGTCTTAACCCCTTGTAACCCATGATCATAAATTTTAAAATAATTTACGTTTAAGGCCTTATATTTAACTAAAATGAAACAGGTATTTTTCAGAAAATCAATTTTTTTATTATTTGTTTATTTATTTCAGAAAATAGGGATTGTGACATATCTGTAACATTGCGCCAATAGTAGCATATTGTTCTATGTGGTGTGGAACTCTTTGAAGCAATTATTTTTCTTATTATAGCAAAGAGCCACACCGCATTTCTCACATAAAGTTTGAGACACTCCTGTGCATTTAGGAAACTTGCACCTGGTCCTATTTTCTAACCAAACTGGCCAGTGCCCGATTTGATCTTGACGCACTGCAATTGGCGGAGTATGCTGCGCAGGACCTTTATGTTTTTTGGCCTGGATATCAATTTCTGTCGATTGGCGTTTCTTGATTGCTGTTTTATTCCCAAGTTTGCATAGAGTTTCGGCTACTTCGAGACGAAAATCTGCCGAAGAGGTATCTTTTTCAATGTTCTGCTTAGAAGATTTTACTCGCCGATATAATAGCCACGCATTTGCCATTGTAAGGTCTAATAGATGGTAAAATACTCGTACTTGCCATCTTTTACTTCGTATCAAAATTTTGTAATATCCCATGATGCTGTCGATTAAATCTACACCACCCATATATCGATTGTATTCACTAACAATATTGGGCCGATCAATGTTGATGTATCTTTTATTAGTTTTGTCATAACGTCGAACTTGTGACTTGGGCATTTCTCCTACGAAAGTTGATACCATCGTTACAGCTTTATTATCTTTCCATATAACGTTAGAGATGTCAATGCCGTCAACATCAGCCACAAATTCCATGGAATAGCCACGCTCTTTTTTTGATACCTCCTTGTCAGTAGGTAATTTACAGTTAGGGATTCTATTGCGTCGTACCGTCCCAAGGCTCAAAATTCCCTCCTTGGCCAAATGTTCCAGTAATGATAAAGATGTAAAATAGTTATCGAAATATAGCTTATAGTTTTGATACTTTGGGATATCACGTGCCATTCTCATAACTACATTAGACGAAGCACCTATGTCAGGTTCTCCAGGGAGAACAATATTTTCAGCTCCAGTTTCTATTTCGAATTTGTAAGCGAACCCAGTGACTCCACAAAGCACATATATTTTGTATCCCCATTTATGGGGCTTTTTCGGATTGTAACGCTTCATAGTATTTCTGGCTTTTGTAGAACAAATTTGTTCATCAACGCACAAATATTCCTCCTTGATAATTTTGCTAAAATTTTCATTCAATTTAGCGACAATGGGTCGTATTTTATATAATCGGTCAGCATCTGGTGCATTACATTGAGGCATGTTTGAATTATCATTAAAATGAATGAATTGGCGTATTTTTTCAAACTTATTTTTGGACATTGTTTCATATATCAAAGGTGTCCCAATGTTTGTATTCCAGTGACTAGTGACTCTCGGTAGTTGTATCAAAGACATGAGAAAAACGATTCCAATAAATTTTTGAATATCAGATTCAGTAACGGAAAAGGATTGGTTAGGATTTTTTTGTATGATGTATAAATTAGTCTGTTCAGCGATAAGATGCATAATTTCTTTAGGAAACAAATGGAGAAAGAATTGTATAGGAAAATTTAATTTGCTGGTCGTTTAGAATAAGATTCTTTAGTTTCCAATGGATTTCCCTTTTATTTTTTCTTGAAATTGAGCCTATTTCCCTTTCCTTTTTTCTTGAAATTGAGCCTATTTCCCTTTTCTTTTTTCTTGAAATTGAGCCTGATGTTGTTGCTTGCTGATCTGGTACAGTAGGTTGTGGAATACTTTCACTCTCTTCAAGTTCATTGATAATTTCAATATCTGCTGCATCGGCGTCATCGTCAGACATCAAATTTTCAAATGGTTCAAAGTTGGGATCTATTACATCATCGTCACCAGAATCCATTCCATCTTCACTGTCTTCACCAGTGATAAGACAATTAATGATTTGATCATCGTGAAGGCGACTTCGTCGTGAAAACATTCTAAAAATAATAATTTTGTATTAGCTGTATGACTAAACATTTCTAACCTCGCTAATCAATGTCACAGAAATGTTACAAACAAATCTTTTTAGTATAAAAATACGAAAAATATAACGACATACTAATTTTAGGTACTTACCCGAATGTTCAAAAGAAAACCGTATCAATTTAGCGAAAAAAACTATTTTTAACGAATTTCAAACTTTTTACACGTAACGACTTGTCGCGACTGCCTACCTGTCAAATTAAACTTTCAATATCATACTAGTAACGCCATCTCTGTGTATCGTGGTGTATTATTTCCTTAGTATGGTATGTAACAGTGAAGATACAATGAGTTAAAAGAGAATAAATATGATCTGTTTGAATTTGTAGGATCTTTTATAGTTTGTTACAGAAATGTTACAAGGGGCTACAAGGGGTTAAGTGCACGGTCACGGAGATATAGGCCGAAACGGTTTTTTGCAAATGGCGGCATGTGCGGAAACTTAATTAGGTTGCATTTTGTATTTTTATGTTCAATAGGTCATACTGAATCTATTTAAACAATAAAATAACACCAGGCCCAAAATGCATTATGGCCAAGAGTAACGGGCTCCTCTATTGCATGTACTATAGGGAGTCGGGTAGACACGGAACTCCCTATAGCGCGTACGCGAACTTGCACCTCTCACCTCGGCGAGAGACGACCAATGACTCTAGAGCGAGTGCGTAGAGGGAGGGAGCGCGACTTACACACGACGCGTAAGCGAGAGCGAGACACGACTAGAGCGCGTACGTAGAGAGAGAACTCAGCATACGCACGGCGCGTATGCGAGACAGAGACAAGGGCGTCGCCAAGGGGGGGCAGGGGGGGGCAGCTGCCCCCCCCCCCCTACGCGACTCGAAAAAATGTAATCAAAAGCCAAGTTAGTTCTTGTCCGATTTACAATTCCCGCGCAATGCGTTCTGGAACGCATACCTTTACGTGTTCATGTCAAATGAGAATACCATTCGATGTGTGTGTAGGTATACTCTAACGAAGCGAGTAACTAAGGGTACGGCCGGAGGTACCAGGAACCGTTACCGCGGTCCGTAAAAAAATGCAAACAAATACGAGTGACCTTTATGCCGGCCGAGCGTTTGTTGCGTTTGATACGAACGCTGCCCGCTTGCGCTCAGACCGTAAATTGTGTTCATCTTACCCACAATTCATATCGTCTATCTATCTATCATCTTGCCCCCCCCCCCTGGCCCCATTGGCTGGCGACGCCCTTGGACAGAGACACCTCGCTCTCTCTACGATGCTTCGCGAGACACCTCTGGTCTCGAGCGCGACACGGTAACAACTGATTTTCAGCCAATCGAATTTCGATCAGCCGAAATGCGAAATCTATCACCGAGAGCTACTGCCCTCTTGCTCGACACAATACTTACCTCAACGAAATCGTAATTATCGACGTTACTCGAGATCTTGCGTGTACGCCGAAAATCGTATCCCCATGGTCATCATGCATAGTGGAGCACTTACGTCGGCGGCACGAGAGGTTCCCGCTCTCGCCCGCAATCCTAAAACCTCCGCTTCCCCTTATGCAAGATGCACGTAACAGCGGGGCGCCGGTATTGCAGCCGGACCTGCATCAATTTTCCGAGCGTACTCGCCGGCCGTTCTTTCCTGACGGGTAACTCGTTACGTCGAGCACTCTTCTCCTCGTCAGGATCGAACGCCGTGCCGTTTCCTCCCTAAATCCTCTGACAACTCTGTCACCTAACAAAATTCATTTATAACGGCAGTACAAGAAAAAAAATCAAAGAATCGGTAGCGCATGACGATCGTTGGGTTGTGTGGCGAGGGCAAACCAGATAACGGCCTTGGGACTGTGACTTTTCCATACATCGGGAAAATCACGTCACAATATATATATATGCGCAATTCCTCTTAATTATATTAACTATCTGTAAATTCTCAAATACATAAATGATCGCATGTGCGATAGAGCGCGCGATAGCATTTTGTAAAGGTACGAGAGAGCGTACAGGTCACTCTACGAATAGCCGCACACAGAGAAGAACTTCACATATAGTATGCCTCTGTTCCAGAGAGAGAGAGAGAGAGCCATAGGTAGCGCATAAGAGCGAAAGAGACAGAGGGCGAGCTCGCGAAGGCATCGCAGTATATATGACACGCAGCGTACCTCACCTGTACCACTCATCTCCGCCTCGTCTATACTATGGATGAGAGAGAAAGAATTATAGAACTCTCTCTAGGAAGACAGAGACCGTGCTACCGTCTGCTTCTTTTTATTTTCTTTATACATGAATAAATATCGTTTTTTCGTGCTGTACCAAATCGAATATCTGTATAATCTTTTCAATTTTTATTTGAAATTATATATATATACGGAACTCTGCACATCATACGGTCTAACGGTCAGAATTTTTAATTTTTGCAATTTTGATATTTTTCAGTAACTATCGAAAAATTGAGATTTTTAATTACTCGCTCAAAACACATCGGTCTTTCAAAAACATCTCTTTTTGAAAATTTCCGTTTTTTTGAGAGAGAGAGAGAGAGAGAGAGAGAGAGAGAGAGAGAGAGAGAGAGAGAGCTCATGAAGGCATACGCTCTCACGCTCTCACGTAAGGACGAGAGCGAGAGAGAGAGAGAAAGACAGAGAGAGAGACTGCACGAGGTAACGAAGAGGAGATATTGTTAGCAGTATATACGGCTCGCAGCGTGCTTCTCCCCGTACCGTTCACCGCCGCCACGCCTATGCTCTAGATCAGAAGGCACGCGCTCTCTATCTCTTAAAGGCGCTGCATGTATGAGAGAGAAAAAGCTATAGACGTCTCGGTATGAAGACAGAGACCATGCTACAACCTGCTTCTTTTTTTATTCTCTTTATACGAGAATAAATGTCGTTTTTCGTGATGTACCAACTGCATAATCTTTTCAGTTATTATGAATATATATATATATATGTAGGGGCCGTTGCACATAAAACGGTGCAATTGCCAGTATTTTTAATTTTTGCATTTTTAATATTTTCAATACCCATCGAAAAATTCTTCGATCGAAAAAAATATCTCTTTTTGAAAATTTTGGCTTTTGAATGTACTGTTACGGACCGGTCAGCTTGGCAACAACCATACCGAACGATCCTTTCGATGCACGCGCCGCAGTGTCATCACTTTACCTGAATTCATCGACCCGCGATGGAAATTTCCAACCTCCACGCGCTGCTCAATCAGCGATTTACGCATTTCTGAGAATGCTAGCAATAACGAATCGAACTTCCAATAGGAAATCCGATACTCCCTATTCCCCCGCGAGACTCTTCCAACACCCTCGCCCCACGGTAATGAGCATTCCGATCGACGAACTAATCGCCAGTCTAAATCGACACCTTCGGCTTAACAGACGTATCGAACGATCGGTGTACTCATACCTGAGGGCAAGTACATCTCGCGTACTTAGAGTCTCGCGAGTGTAACAGCGAGTGCGGAAGACCGAACAACTCGTTTTAGAACTCTTTGCGCGCAAGTTAACCATAACGGCACTTCGCGCCCCTTGTAATATTCTTGTACCGCGATAATTACCCGAGCGGCATTACGCGTCAAAATATTGCGAGTCATAAAATCACAATCAAATTACTACTCTTATTTAAATTGATAGTGCTAGAGTCGAGCGAGGCGATCACGTTGCGAACGCTCGCCCCTTTTGCCGACTCAGCCAAAACCCGAGATCGTAGTGGTAGTGCCGCACACACGCGCGCCAGTGTAAACCACACGATCAAACCTGTGGAAATACTGAATAAAAGATACTAAGTGCAATCGTGTGTTTATCTCCACGGCCAAGACTGCCGCCATACCCGACCTTCACAGGAATCTGCTGCCGTCAACAGGGCGAGAAAAACACACACACACACCAACAACAAAACCAGGTGAGGTGCGTTACACCGCTTAAACTAAGACAAGAACCCACAAGTCGAGTACCTGACGCTCGACTATAAACAAATATAAACTAATAAAAAATATATTACGACGGAAACCCGTACGTAACAGTACTTTAAAAAATATAGAAAATTATGGGAGGGGTTTTTTGAATGCAGTTTTAATTTTTAATTTTTAGTTTTTAATCTTATATATACATATGTGTGTGTGTGTGTATAAAAGCGACCGGACTATGCAAACCACTCATGAAACCAATACCCCTTGCACGTTTTAAGCAAGACGTGTCTTGTTGATCTGATCAAAAATGCATACAAATCAAAAGCATACAGTCGCCTAGCTTTTATACCCATCTTTTGATACAGAAGCGACAGTCTCAATCGAGCAGCGTAACAGCGTATTATATTTTATTGTGAATGATGGCAGACCGCGCCCTTCGTAAATGTATTCGCGATTTTTTGCGTTTTGTACAATTGCACAGTGTACAGATACGGCGTCGTTGCGACAGTCAGTGGTGTTACGAATTAAAACATTTATCGGGTGATAAACTCATCAATCGATTGAAGTATCTTATATGGTGGGCTCCTCTGCGCAACATAGTGACGGCCTATAACAGAGGTATACTGCAGGGTCAGAGGGTGATAATGTGCGTGTATGAGGAACTACGCAGAAGAGGTCTTCAAGGATCTCAGAGCGTCCGTGGTATTGCTGATGAAATCAAGAGTAAGTACTTTTTACAAAATGTAAAAAACGAAAACGGTATAATATGACGGAAATGATATAATAGGTCATCGACAACTTTGGGACGCATCGAGTCATGAAAAAGCTGCTCTTGTAGAAGCTGTCTGCGCTGTAGAAAATTTTGAGAAAAACACCGCGAAACGTAAGTATTTATATCTCCTGATATTGTAAATTTTTATTTTGAAATAAAAAATCTATTTATCTAAAATCACTGATTTTTTAATATCGCAGGCTTAACTTTATTCTTATACTTTTGTTTTTATCCATTAGACATACCAGGGCAACCCTACGCGGAAGAGCAATGTGAAGTAACCGATACGGATAGCAGTGACGAAGAAGACGACGCTCACGCTAACGTTTATGACGACCGTAATGTTGTCGCTTCATCATCGCAAGACGGTGATGAAGAAGTGGAAGAAGAAAATAGGGTTATTGAACAGCATGAAAATCAGCTATGGGAGTACCCAATAGAGGACGGTATAATGCACAATGATGAAGAGTCAACACTGTTAAATGATGATTGGTATCAGCATCTCCTGGCTGACACCGACTCGGGTAAATATAATTTGTTCTTATATCTAAAAAGTAACATGTTTATTCTAGTCAGCAAATAAATGAAACGGTTAATCTACCATAGGTTATTTAACACAGGGAATATTGTTTGATGATGAATAACCGAATTCTATTACATAAAAGGTACTAATAATATTGATAATAACTTTGAATAAAAGCGTGCGTTAATAATGCAGAGATAATCAACCGTATATATTTTCAGAGACGCAGCTAGGCGGGCTGGGAAGAAGCGTGTTCGCAAGGGTACAGAACCATTCAGGGATGTTCAGCCACCCGGAAACCGCTTCGAAATCATCAGGGATTCTACGCGTTATTTTAAACGTTTCAAGCTTCAAGGACGCCAAACTACGTTGCGAATCAGACCACCCCCGGCAGGCTTCTCTGTAATAGACTGGCTCGGTGGAGCATTCCGCGATCTTCTAACGAATATCACCAGTACTTGCGCCGGTGGTGACTATGTAGGAATATCATTTACAGCTGATAGTTTAGCACAAGGGCCAGTATGGCTGTCCTTCCGACAAGCCAGAGATTATACATTTGAAGATGTCTGGCAATTGATAACCAGCGTTGCTCAGAGTGCAACATCTCTGAATATCGGCGACGTGTGCGATATAAAAACCTGTATAGTGAGAGGAGTCGAGGGTCGTGGCAGAAAAGGTTTAACTCACGAGAGTGTTACGAAAAAATCGATATTGTCCATCCGTAATTTTGATAATTTATACTTACCGCGCTCGCTGGCAACAGCACGTGCATATGCCGAGCGGGGAGAAATGCGATCGGGGGAATTACATACTAGATGGCAGCGTATTAGACAGATTAATGGATCGTTGCAGAAAAATGAAGCTGCTGATCTTACAAGAGCAGCAAATATCATTGTACCTGTAAACGGCTGCGGCGTATATGAGATTGCCCAATATCAAGATTATTTAATGCACGACGGTATCGCTATTGTTGTGTACGAGTTTCTAACTCTGGGGCGACGTGAAAAACCTCTGTTCGACGGTAGAAAGCGCTTTTTGGCTTCTGTACACACGATAAAATATACATTATATATATTGTATTATGAATGTACACATCATTTTCAACCTATTTTGAATCTCCGAGGTGCTGTAGGCGGTAGAGATTTTTGCTCAAGTTGTAATGTACGCAGTCGTCGAGATGATCACAGATGTTCAAAAAAGAAATGTTCCCGGTGTTTTGCGCTACCGCCCTGTAACCCTAACACAGATGATGCAATTAAATGTGCTGATTGCAATCGTATTTTTTTTCGGAAATCAGTGCTTGCAAAAACACAAGGCTGTCACTGTAGTCAGGAACCGCCGAAGAGCGAGTGTGTGCGAAACTGAAACGTTGTCGCTGGTGTTTCCAAACGATAAGACCTTTAGAACGGACGAAACATATATGCGGTGTGAAATACCGCAAGACGTGTAAACGCAACGAGCCGAATAATCATATGTGTTTCATGAAAAGCCTTCGTACATATAAAGACACGCGTAAAGCAGTTTTCATTTTCTATGACTTTGAAACACAGCAGTGCACACCTTTAAAGGGCGACACTTCTACTTTTGGTCATGAACCAAACCTTTGCGTAGCTCAACGACTCTGTACGTTTTGTTGTACTGGTGATACCATAATAGAGCCGTGCGAATATTGTGGCGTGCACGAATTTGTTTTCAAGCATAGCCCCGTAGCTCAGCTTGTAGAATTAGCGATGACGGGTATCAAGGGGGTTCCTCGTACAATTTGTATTGCACATAACGCAGGGGGTTTTGACGCGCAGTTTATTTTGCGATATTTAATCGAAGAAAAAAAGATACAGCTACCATCGTTAATTATGAACGGTACGAAAATAATTACGATGCGGCTTGAAAACCTTGTGTTTCTCGATAGCCTACACTACTTTCGCATGTCTTTAAGCGCTCTACCAAAAGCCTTTGGTCTCACGAATACTGTCACAAAAGGCACTTTTCCTCATTTATTCAACAGACCTGAAAACCAAAATTATGAAGGTCCTCTACCAAGCCTGGAATATTATTCACCTGATACAATGCGTGCTGGCAAACGCGAACAATTTCTTGAGTGGTACCGGGCATTGAAAGATCGTAATTATCTGTTCAATTTTCAGAAAGAAATTCTTGATTATTGCACGACAGATGTTACGATATTAAGGCGTGCGTGTATGACTTTTCGGGATATGTTTATTGCCAGCGGTAATGTCTGCCCGTTCGAAGAGTGTACAACAATAGCGTCAGCTTGTTTTCGCGTTTTTCGTAAAAACTTTTTGAAAGATAACATGATAGGTATTATTCCAACAAACGGCTACAGATGGGCTCATAACCAATCTAAAAAAGCAGTTTCATGGCTCGTGTGGATGGAGCACTCTCTAGGGCAGCGGATTCTTCATGCAGGACGGGGACGCGAATTTAAAATACTGCAAAATTTACTAGTAGACGGCTACTACAAAACGGACGATATATCTCATGTATTACAATTTCACGGCGGTCATTGGCACGGTTGTCCGCGTTGTTACCCTTTAAATAGGGATCGGCGACAGAGTGATGGTACATCGATGGACGAACGTCTCGAAAAAACTATAACTATAACGAATAGGATTCGAGAGGGAGGTCATGTATTAACAGAGATTTGGGAGTGCGAGTACGATCGTCTATTAGAAGCTGATGCGGAAATGCGTGCACTCATAAAGGACCATCCTTTAGGTGGTATAGAGCCTCTTAACCCACGCGATGCTTTCTTTGGGGGGGGGGGGGGGGCGAACAGAAAACATGGTAACGCTTTACGATATACAGAATTCGGAGCAGATCCACTACGCGGATGTTTGTTCTTTATATCCTTACATCTGTAAATTTGGTAAATACCCCATAGGGCACCCTCGCGTATATACGGGTGATGAATGTATGGAGCTAAAAGGTCCTAATAATAACGATCTTTCACGTGTCGAGGGTCTTGTTAAATGTCAGGTATTACCGGATGATATTGCGTGTCGGCTTCGATTCGGTCGATGGTTGTCAAAGCAGAAAGATTAATGGATTTTGTTTGACGTTTCGATCCTGATTGGGATCCTCTTCAGAATATTTTTATTTTCTGTACAAAGTTAATACTATTCTTTAGAATTTTAGTTACAAGTGTTTCTATTATATTAAGAACATGTGCTGTCAGTTACTGCGATCAAATTTGTAGGTTATTAATAAGAGATCTATGACTAACCTTATTCATTTGAGATTTTATCTTTTTCATGCGACTATTTTAGTTAGTCAGTAATATTAATGCTCCGGTGTCTTCCAGCGGTACAATGTGATTATTATCATCGTTAGATTGTCTAATTTGTAATAAACGATGTTGGATATTTGCGAGCAATTGTCGTGAGCATGGATTTCTGACTTCGCCATTTGGTGAACTAAGAGATTTCAAACTGCTAGGAGATGTTCTAGACCGTTCGGTCAGTGCCGTATTAATCAATTCTAGATCCTTGTGTCAATTTTCCGTCATTTATCACCCAGTTCTAATTAGCATCATGATTGGGTTTCGCAACCACGAATGCGAGCGGGAAAGATGATAAGTATAGTTGTATAATTATGCATAACGGTATATAATATAGTGTGAATGGTCAATGTGTGCGAAAATTTCCTATTATTTTTCTAGTATTTTTTAAAGTAAAATTTCATTTTCAACATTATTTTAGTTATGTTGATGTGTTAATCAGTATATACTGAAGTGCGAATGGTCAATGTGTGTGAAGCATCAAATTGATTTTGTGGTTAATTAATAAAATTCATCTCCAAACTCATTTTCATTGTGTCAATGTGTTAATTATTAAATAATCACCTCATATAAGTTACTGAGTTTGTCTATGTCAGTTTTAAAGTTTATTGAATGTATGTGCGACTTTATTTGTATCATCTCTAGGATTAGTCGTTTCCTTAGCCATTCTTCATTATTCAATATTTTGACATCGTCAAATTTAAATTTATGTTTCATCTGTATGCTATGTTGTGCCAGAGCCGTATGATGAGAGTCAGTATGTCTCACGTTATTTCTGTGTTCATTAATTCTGATTTTTAAGCGCCTTTTTGTTTGCCCTATGTATATTGCATTGCAGTCTTCACATTGAATTTTATATACTACATTTGATTTATCTTGAGTTTCTATACTGTCTTTCGTAGATCCAGTTATCGATAAAATGTTGTGTTTGTTGTTGGTGACCATTGTTATATTGTATTGTTTAAATAGGCGAAATAGTTGGTGATGAATAGTTTTCGCGTACGGTAAGTTTATTAATCTTGAGGTGTTAAAGTTGTTGTCTGAAGGTGACTGCATTCTGATTTTAGTCAATCTTTGGTTTATTAGTTTGTTTGTGAAAGATTCCGGATATAAATTTCGATTCATTGTATGTTGGATGAGTTCTATGTTTTTTGAGTGAAAGGATGGGTCGGCTAGTTTAATAGCTCTGTCAACAAGCATGATTATTATACCTTTCTTTTGGTTAAGTGGGTGGTGAGAAAAAAAGTTAATGTACCTTCCTGACCAGGTAGGTTTCCTGTACCAATCCGTGGTGATATTATTATCTTTCCTGATTAAGAGTAAGTCCAAAAATGGTATCTTGTTGTTGTTTTCTCTTTCTATGGTAAACTGTAATTTCCTGTGATGTGTGTTAAAGGTTTGTAAAGTGGAGTCAATTTTGTTAGTTGGTAGAGCAATAATGATATCATCTACGTATCTTTTATATAAGGGTAAAGTGAATGTAAGTGTTTTTAAACATTGTGCCTCTAAGTCTGTCATAACTAAATTAGAGAGAATGGGTGCAAGAGGCGATCCCATCGGTAAGCCACCAATCTGTTGGTAAATTTTTTTCTGGAAACGTACATAAGTAAGTGGAGTGCATAATAAATTCTATTGCTTTGATCAGTTCATTAAGCGGTAATTTTTCTGAGAACAATTCTGACCTATTTCGAAGGCTTTGGATGACAAGTTCAAGAGGTGTGTTAGTGTAGAGGGATACTACATCAAATGATACTAAATTGTAGTTAGGTGGAATGGTAATGTCGGAAACTAACTTTTTGAGTGCAAAACTATCTTTTATGTACGACTCACTCTGCTTTAATATTGTTGACAGTTTGGTTTTGTAACATCCGCGTAGATGTAGTTTAATTTTTCTTTCATTATTCTTAGGCATATATATATTTTTGAGAGTTGATTTTCCCGTCAGGAAAGCGACCGTAATTTTATCGCTTTCCGAGATAAGGGCTAGCGGGGCCACATGGCTGTACCCCGTCGATTTCGTATGTTTATCGAGAGGCCCTTTTTCGCATCGAGAAAAGGGACCGTAAATTTATGTCTTTTTTAGGATAAGACGAACACGAACCATATGGCTATTGACCGTCGACGTAATCCGATTCTTTTTATTTATGTTTTACATAACATTTACTTTCCCAGAAAAACATATCCCTTCCACCCACGATCTTAGCATCCCTCCGAATTCTCAACCCTCCAATCATAGTAATGATCCTTTCATAGACGTTAAGAATTTTAACGAATAAGAATGCGAACCTCCCTACTATAAGCACTTCCAAATCTGTTAGAACATCGCTGTCTTTCAATAGAGAATAACTTTTAGTCAGTCTTCTCCAGCCAGTCAACAGAGTCAGCAATCAGTATTTTCCATATCTAGTTCTCGTATTCATTTCTTTCTGACTCTGATTATCAATAACTCCTCTTATTGTAAAACACTATTATAGTTAGTCAGTAAATTCAGTACACTTCAACAACAACTCAACATACAACAACAGAACAAAATACAACAACAATTTCATCAATCGACACCAACCAACAACGATCTGACAACGATTCAACAACAATACAACAACAACAACTTCATATCCAAGTAAGGCAACTACTGTAAACCGCGCTTGAAATGTCAAACAGAAATCACTTTAAATTTCAACAGAACTTTTGTATATCGTTAAATAAATAGTAGTTATATTTTTGTTACATAATTTCTTGGAATTATTCTTAATTCAATTTCATACAAAATACTCTTCTCTTCCCAATCCCGTGCTATTGCGCTTGGCGTAGGCAAAAAATAGGGAAATTGATAAATATGTATTGTAACGGGCTTTCGTTACCTTTCCGGGAGACTCCGCCGCCTGTGCCCCCTGGTTGCGAGCGAGGCGCGCGTCACCCTGATCGACACGGCTAGGGGCGACGGCCACCGGCGGACCGTTGCGGGGCAACCGGGGTGAGCGGGCGCCAGGTACGAATACCACCGGAAAACCGGCTTGTTTAAGTTTGTCACCCCGGATGCGCCACTAGGGAGCTAAATAGAACCTGCGGGGCACGGCGGAGTCCCGGGCAAACGAAATCGGCTAGGCCAGCCCGACTCACGGTCGGTAATGGTAGAGGGGCGTGGACGGGGCGCGAGGACCAAGGCAGAGAAAAGACGACGAACGCAGTAGATCAGGTTTAGGTTCTCTTTATTATAACGTTGCTGGCGACCACCCTTACATCCGTCTAAATCGGGTGGACGGCGACTGGTGGCTAAGACGCGTGAAAGATGGCACGAGGCCGCGAAAAATAGCGACTAGGATCCCCGAGACGGGGCGACAATATGGCCGAAAAGGTAGCGACGAACCACGGGAAGGTAGCAGCGAAGGGCCCTCGACCGTAACAACGAAATATTCGAAGATAGCGAGAATTCATTCAAAGATAGCGAGGAGTTACTCAAAGAGAATGGCAAAAGATACTTGAAGGTAGCGAAAGGTTACCGAAAGGAAGCGACAAAACTTGAAGGTAGCGAGGGATCAACGACAGGTAGCGACAAAGAATATTCGAAGGTCGCGAGGGATTACAAAAAGGCAGTGCCACACGACATTCGAAGGCAGCGACGAAAGGTAGCGACAAAGAATATTCGAAGGTAGCGACGAAAGGTACTCGAAGGTAGCGAGAAATTACCAAAAGGTAGCGATAAAAGATACTCGAAGGTAGCGATAAAAGGTTCTCGAAGGTAGCGAGAAATGACCCAAAAAGGTAGTGATAAAAGATACTCGAAGGTAGCGATAAAGGTTCTCGAAGGTAGCGAGAAATTACCCAAAAAGGTAGTGATAAAAGATACTCGAAGGTAGCGAGAAATTACCAAAAGGTAGCGATAAAAGATACTCGAAGGTAGCGCGAAATTACCAAAAGGTAGCGATAAAGAATACTCGAAGGTAGCGACGGGGTAGACGGGAAAATAGCGATGAACATCACGACAGGCCACGAAAAGACAGTAACGCATTCCGAATTTACTCTATCGCGAGAGCGGGATACACAGACGAAGGTCGGGGCAGACAAAGACGACATAATATCGACACCGAACATAGTTGCGCGTTTCCACCTGAGCAGCTAGCGGCCACCTTCGCGGAGGTGGCGGAAGCCCTACCGGCCGACCGGTAAAACAAAGAAATACGCCGAGTCGGCATGACTCAAATCATCGACTTAATCGAACAAAATCCTAATCCCAAACTTACCAAAACGAAGCGGCGGTCCAACGTCGAAACTACGGCTCGGCGTCACACGACGAAACACAGACAAAAGAGGTACTGACTGAGAAGGAAACGTATAAGGGACACGGTGACTCTACACTAGTGATCCGCAAGACGAGATCTAAGGTACTGCCGGTCGATGTGTAGCGCGTCTCACGTGCTGGCCGACGCGCGCCCCACTTAGTCGAAAAATCGATATTTTCCCCAACTATGCAAAATTTCGTGGACGATGATTGACGCGCGACGGCCGCTACCCCTACTACGCGCTACGGCGGGGAAGTAAGAAAGAGAGCGAAGGAGAGAGCAGACAATGGGTACGTGCACGGCTCGCGACGGAGCAAGTACTCCCGCACTCGTTGTCCTCTAAGTCCTGTATCACGTGATCATAACACCGAGCGCGATGGTTATCGGTGTCGGACGCCTCTGATTCCTGGAACCCGCGTTGGTTTATGGTGCGACTCTCGTTTATAGTTTTCAATGTTTCGGCCGGCTTATTTTTGTGCGGGATTTGATGTCTCGATGGCCACGAGGGGCGTTAATCCGCCTCGCACAATAAATAGCCGATTTTGGTGACGAGAAGGCGCAAAAACTCGTCACAGTATGTACATTCACTCTGGATGTCACAGTTTGTATGTAATCTGCCAATCTATGTGTCGGACTATTGATGGATGAAACTATTGGACGCAAGGGACAATTATCTTTGTGAATTTTCGGAAGACAATACAGTCGAGCCAAATTGCAATTTTCCGCTTTTAGGGAATTATGTGTCGGTTCATCTATGATTTTCTTTCCTCTCCATCTTGTGAGAATCAAGTTTACTCCTTTTTGTAAACTCTCGATAGGGTTTTTGTTCGTTAATTTGTATGTTGTGCTATCTGCCAGCAGGTTGTGTGTTTTAGTGATGTAGTCCGATTTATTTAGTATAACTGTTGAGTTACCCTTGTCTGCTCTTGTAATTAGAACTTCAGGATTGTTTTTTAGAAACCTACGTGTGTCTTGAACAATCTTGTTAGTGATATTGTCGTGTAATGTGGGAGTGTTCATTCTGGTCATTATTTTAGTAAATTTCGTTCTGATTTCATTATGTATAGGTTTTTCTAAGAAGTAATTTATTTTACACTCAAATTCAGATATTGAATTATGAATATGGGATTTAATGTCATTTTGTTTTAGATACGGAAGGCAAAATTTTTCTCCTAGAGATAGAAACATGGATATATGAGCAGGAATGGTTATATTCGATAGATTAATGATCCAATCTTTACTCATATTGTTGATTTCACTCAAGGCGTTAATGTTCGCCAATGGGTCGTGAGTGTGATTCAAGTTGTAGTTTCGCAGGTTATTGTTTGTGTCTTCACCGTTATTGGATACTATAATTTCGGGCACTTGATTTTGTACTCGATCTTTCGCTCTATCATAGCAATGATTTTCGTTATTGTTAATTTCTATTAGGCGTTGTGATTCTATCGTTCGCAAGAATTCATTGTGGCTAAAGATGCGGTTATGAATGTTATGTGTTCTTTCTGTTCTTAGATATTGTAGTTTACGTTGATGTTTTTTATAGAAAAGTTTGGAGAGTCTATTGGAGTGTCTATTGGAGAGTCTATTGGAGAGTCTATGTATCAACGTTCTCTCTGAACTCCCTTATAGGAAGATCACCTCTCAGTAGACTGATATTTTCAAGATAGATTTTAGTCATCTTGAGTTCGTAGCAAGCGAGACTGACGCGGTACAGACTTAGTAACGGGATTTGAGCTGGTAGTGGTGGACGTTTGGCTTCTTGAATAGATTTGACTACTGATGCAGTTGCCAATCCAATGCCTCGAGAACTCTGTTGTAGTTGAGCTTTATAACGAATTTCTCTCTGGGCAGTTTGCATCAAGGCCTCGACGTCAGCAACAACATACAATGCTTGTAGTTCAGCTGATCGTGCTTCGATCGTCTTCATGCTCTCAATCTCACGTTTACTTTCTGCGCGCTTCGAGTCGCGTTGCTTCCGAGATTTTGGTTTCCTGAAGCCAGATTTACCTGACATGGTCACCTCTCTCTCTTCAGCTACGACTGGTATAGATAGTTTATTTTCAAACATAGTTTGAAAACGGTTGTATTCGGATATTCAGAATAAAGATATCCAACATCGTTTATTACAAATTAGACAATCTAACGATGATAATAATCACATTGTACCGCTGGAAGACACCGGAACATTAATATTACTGACTAACTAAAATAGTCGCATGAAAAAGATAAAATCTCAAATGAATAAGGTTAGTCATAGATCTCTTATTAATAACCTACAAATTTGATCGCAGTAACTGACAGCACATGTTCTTAATATAATAGAAACACTTGTAACTAAAATTCTAAAGAATAGTATTAACTTTGTACAGAAAATAAAAATATTCTGAAGAGGATCCCAATCAGGATCGAAACGTCAAACAAAATCCATTAATCTTTCTGCTTTGACAACCATCGACCGAATCGAAGCCGACACGCAATATCATCCTTACATCCATACGGTCACACATCAATCCACAATCATAGTCAGGTATTACCGCCTAGGAATCTTTACCATCCTGTGCTACCGGTTCGTATGCATCGTCGCTTATTGTTTTCTCTATGTCGTAGCTGTTACGAGAGTATGAACCAAGAAACATGTACGCACGAAGAATCTTCTGAGCGTGTGTTCGATGGTACATGGGTGGTCGATGAGCTACGCAAAGCTATCTCATGCGGCTATATCATTATCAAAGTAAGCGAAATTTGGCAATATGAGATTACGTAGTTTAATCGTGATACTAAAGAGGGTGGCTTATTTGCGTCATATATAAATACGTTTCTGAAAATCAAACAGGAAGCCAGTGGTTGGCCTGAGTACTCCTTGGAAGATGAAAGAGCGCAGGAGCAGTACATAGCAGCGTGTGAGAACTCAGAGGGTATTAAACTAGATCGCGATAATATTACAAAGAACCCTGGATTACGATCTGTAGCTAAACTATGTCTCAATTCTTTTTGGGGTAAATTCGGTCAGCGTGAGAATCTACCGCAAACAACAATAGTTTCGAGTCGTGAAAAACTCATGGAATTATTGACCAGCCCTGAGTATGAAATCACTGGTATTCTACCTGTTAATAATGAGACACTGTACATTAATTACACAGAAACCGATACCTCTGTAATACCATCCGATATAGCGAATGTTGTAATAGCAGCATATACAACAGCACAAGCGCGTTTGAAATTATATAGTTATCTCGAGCGTTTGGGTCGTCGGGCTCTGTACTGCGATACAGACTCTGTGATATATGTATCGAAAAATAATGCATGTGAATATGAGCCCCCGACCGGTCAGCTTTTAGGGGATCTTACCGATGAGCTATGTTCTTACGGCGAGGGTAGTTATATAAAAAGCTTTGTTTTGGGAGTCCCAAAATTTTATTAATTTATTGTGCAATGTTCCGATGGTTCCGAAAGCGAAGTGTGTAAAGTAAAGGGCATAACACTCAATTTTACCAATAGCTCATTAATCAATTATAGATCTGTGCGTTCCTTTATAACTGGTGAGAGAGAGGCACCAATTGTATTACGCTACGATGCTATTAGACGGACGGCATTCCATCAGATCGTTACGCGCCCCGAAACAAAAACATGTATGCCGTCGAGCGTCAAACGAAGACGCCATGGCGAGTATGGCTCGCTCCCTTACGGTTACAGGGCTTAGTTTATGAAAATTATATTATAAATTTTTTTGTAAATGTTGTAAATACTGTTAAACACTGTAAACCTTTATATTGTTACTGTAAAATAAAACTTTATTGTGATGGCGTGAGTTATTTATTAATTTATTAATTGTGGTTGGGGCTGCCGACTCGGCTACGGAACGCGGTGGTTGAGAAGTAAAACGCGGTAGACACTTAATCGAGAAGCACAAGACTTTATTTTCAGTGTTACAACGGACAGTGTAACGTTGCTGCTTGGATGATCGGAAAACGACTAACTGTCTAGCCTAAGGAGAGGGTGGTTTTTATAACATTGACTCGTGGGAAAGTCGCGGTTTGGTAGGGAGAGAATTTGGGAGTTAGAACATTCTGGAGGCGGAAATGTCTTGGAAGATTCTAGGAATGGCAACTGTTTCAAGCTTGAGGCGGGTCAGGCCATAAAGATAGATGGTTTATGGCAGGATCGTGGAAAATGGAAAAGATGTAGTTTTGGGTCCTTACCGGGAAACAGAGATTATTTGTATTTCGAAGGCCAGATGCCCCTGCGATAGCGAGGGTGTAGCTGCAGGAAGTCACGTAGGCAAAAAGGGAAAGCGAGAGACGCGTGGGAAGGAGGAAAAAAAGGTGGATGGAAGTTGACCATCGTCACACCTCCCCCCTTAATTTAGAAAATCCTTACAAAGTTAAATGGATTTTCTAGGCCTTAATGTATCTGAAATTACTTCTACTGGTACGTCTTACAGAAGGTGAAATTCGGTGTGCGTCTCGAGGGTGGCTTATCTCGGCCAAGGCGAGTAGTTCTTCTTGTGGATACTGTACAGCGTAATTGGCATTATCGGTGTTGTTGGTGTGGAAACAATTATTATAAACATTGATACAGGGCGAGAAGGTACAAGAAAGAAGTTTGCTTAACAGCTTACCTAGGCAAGCACATAGTCCTATTCTACAGGCTATTAACAAGGTGACCACACAGATACACGCATAGCCGAAGTATTCTAACCCGTCACGCGCGGTCTCTAATAATGTTTTGGTACGTCTGTGTCGTCCGATCTTTTCAGCTTCGTCTGAAATCTCATCCAATGTCTGTCCCAAGGATTTCAACTGGGTTATGTCAATGTGTGTCGGTCTTCCTATTGTGGTCAATTTTAGGTCTTCGAGGGAGACTGAATGATTACCTAGGAGGTCGTCCAGCTTAGGAGTTAGGATGGTCTTGTTGACAATCACGTCAGTCGTCTGTGTAATTTTTTCTTCGATTCGGGGTCTAATGACAATGTGGTCTGTTTGACCGAGACAGTTTCCCGAGATCGTTACTTTGTTTGTGCCGTGCAATGTCGTTCGTCGCATTTTGTTGTCGTCGCATAGTACGTGGAGGGTTTCGGGTTCCGGAGATGTCACAATCCAGGAGTTGCCAACCTTTAATTGAATCCATAAGGATTTCGCAAGATTCATGAATAGTACTTGGCAGTGTGAGTCGGATATATCCGATGGTCTTTGCAAAATAATCGCTTCGCAACTATTTGGATTGTTGATGGCGTAATCGGGATTTTGTCGTTTACAAAGAAGTTTCGAACTTAGTTTTTTACATTGCGAGAGTTCGTTCTCGTTACTTGGCGTGAATAAGGTGTTTACACTGTTTACAATGATCATGGAATCGGGAGGATTCAGGTAGTAGAATGTGCTACCAGTAGACTTTCGTTGGAGTACTGGGATTAACCTATAAGCGTCCAATATGGTTTCTTCTGCAACAGGGACCTTTATAATATAAGAGAAGCGGTTGTCGCTGATCATGACGCTGATATCGCTAATATCTACTATTGAGGCGAAGGCAGACTCTTCTATTGGTACTGGAGGTGCATCACTAGAGACACTTTTTTCTCGGATCTTAAGAAGTGCGTTTATCAAATCATTAGGTCGGAAGATTTGTGGGTGAACAATACCCTGTTTACCGACGTTTACAGCGTTTAGGACGTTGTTAAGATTTTCACTGTATTCGTCAATGAGGGTCTCCAGTAGTGCCACTTGCGAACTGATAACTAAGTCTCGAGTGTTATTTGTGGTTTGGTAAGCTACGCTAAATAATCCGCCATGCAGGTAATCACTTTCGTTCTTTAACATCTCAATTGCCTTAGCGAAGGTGGAAATTGTTGCTTTTACTATTGTTGTCTGATTACGGACGAGTAAACTTAGTTTCTCATTATCCTGATGCACTTTGTCTATTTCGGCGTTATAATATTCCACATCGGAGTTTCCTAAAGTACCGAAAAGAATTTTACTTATGTCGCCAACGAAATTGAATACTCCTCTTTTAACGCGAGGGGTGTGATTTATTATCCCCATGAGTCGGTCTCTGCGATCTTCTATTCTATGCAATCGTTGTCGAACAGTTTCTATTGTTATCGATTCTTAACATTTCTTCGCGTTTTGCATATTATTACAAACAATGAGCAGTTTTTCGGCAATAGATAAAAGTTTGTCTAGTTGAATGTTGATTTCCGTGAGGTCTACATAGTTCACGACAGTCCAGGTCTTGTGAAACATTACCACGTTCCCCAAATGTTCCAGGTAGATGGCTCCCGTTACTGGTTCCACTTGAAACGGTATGAAGGTTCCGGTGGCTGCGGCTGAAGTTATCAGGAGGAGCAGAGATAGCGGCATGATCTAAACAAACGAGCGGTTAATTCTTGTAATAAGGTTTTAACTTATTTACATGAATTAGTTTCTTTCGGTTTCGGAGGAGAATTTCGTAATTGACTTCGGATGTTCGGTCAAGTATTATCGCTGGTCCTTCCCACTTAGGCGCGAGTGGAGATTTATCTATTTCTTGAGCGACAAGAACTTCGTCACCCACATTGAAGATCGGCGCAGGTCGATGAATCCTAGAATCCTGCGTTGACTTGTAGCGTTTTTTTGCTGCAATGAGGTGGTCACGCCCTTTCTTCAGGATTCGGTCGTGGTCCGCTCGAAGTCCTTCGAAGTATTCATCGATAGTCGTATTAGTACGATGAATTGGAATGCTACTCGGGATGTTTGGCTTTCGTCCGAACTGCATTTCGAAAGGTGTCATTCCGATCCCTTCTTGTTTCGCGGTGTTGTATGCCAAGGAGACGAATTTTAGTTTCTTGTCCCAGTCTTCACGGTGATCGTGGATGAGAGATTTTAATTGCTCTTTTATCGGTCCGTGAGCTCTCTCTAGGCTTCCGTTGCTCTGCGGGTGGAAGGTCGTCGTGGTCATGTGAGAAATCTTGAAAAGTTTCTCCATGTGTTTAAAGGTTTGGCTTATAAAATTTCGTCCGCCGTCGGTGAGAATCTTCTTCGGTGCTCCATGAATGTAAATGAAGTTCTGTATGAGCGCGTCGATTGTTGCTTTGGCATCCTGCGTCTTAAGCGGAATGAGAGTGGTGTATTTTGTGAGCTGATCCTGTACTGAGAGGATGTATTTGTATCCATCGTCAGATTCCGGGATAGGTCCTACGAGATCTAAAGCAATTTTATCGTTTGGTCGCTCCGGTGTGTCGGTAATTAT
Source organism: Netelia melanura (assembly GCA_964007305.1). Lineage (NCBI taxonomy): Eukaryota > Metazoa > Arthropoda > Insecta > Hymenoptera > Ichneumonidae > Netelia > Netelia melanura. The sequence goes on along the minus strand of OZ023255.1, from coordinate 19,032,964 downwards.
TGCATCTGCCTGTGGGCGTATGCGAACTAGCTTAGTCCTCTGGCAAGTATCGCATTTTCGGATGAAATCCTCGATGTCCTTTTGCATGTTTGGCCAGGTAGCAACAGCCTTGATGCGGTCGAGGGTCTTCGCTATCCCGAAGTGTCCGGTTGCCTTAGTACCATGGTGTTCTTTTAGGATGCGTAGTCTGTCCTCCTCGGTACCTGGTTCGTACAATTCTCTGTCGTATAGGTACAATGGGAATCTGTCGTTCTTCGATGACCAGACGAAATTTATTATCTGTTTGACTCGGTGTTTCGTGCCCGGGTGAGCGCACAAATGTTCACAACCCAAATAGATTTTCGTTGGTTTATTTAATTTCATAAGAGCGGTGCCGATCCGATTGTACCAGTCAATCTCGTCTTCGTCGAAATTGATGTACAGACAATCTGAATCGTCGCTCGGTGAATCCGTAATCTTGAGTGCCGGGGTATCCTTCGGTGGGATATCCTCACTTATTTCCGCAACTGCTGGAATGTTTTCACACAATTCGAAATTCATGTAGAGTGGCGGCTCTTCCTCTACAATTTCATCCCGTGGTGCTGCTTCGCCATTATCGTTACTGGTATCTTCTACGGCGGCGGTTTCCTCTTGTACCATCCCTTGCTGTCGTCGGGTAGTCACAGCATGGATTCGAGAAAGAGCGTCGGCGTTGGTGTTGAGCGACCCTTTTTTGTAGATGGGCTCGTACTCGTACTCTTCAAGCTTTAACCTGAGTCTCATTAGCCGACTGTTTGTAGGAGGATCCGTCGCTTTCAGTATCCAGATGAGTGGTTTATGGTCAGTCACGATTTGGAAATGTTTTCCATACAGATATTGACGAAAATGTTTTGTTGCCCAGGTAATGGCAAGCATTTCTTTTTCTGTTGTCGAATACCGTTGCTCCGCTTTGTTGAGCGTTCTGGATGCGTAGGCTACGGGTCGGTCCTTACCGATCGTCCCTTGCGATAGCACGGCGCCGATGGCAAAATTACTGGCGTCGGTGGTCAATACAAATGGTTTTGAAAAGTCAGGATATTGTAGCACAGGGGAAGTCGTGAGTGCTGTGCGTAATACATTAAAAGCTTGCTCCTGCTTCTCCGTCCAGTCCCACGCAACTGTTGTCTTTAGAAGCTCTGTTAGTGGCTTCGCTACTTTACTAAAGTCTTTTATGAACTTCCTGTAGTACCCGGCGAGCCCCAAGAAACGTTTGATCGCTTTGGGATCGTTTGGTCGAGGAAATTCTTGTACTGCTTTAATTTTCGCTGGGTTTGGTTGAACACCGTTTTCTGATATTACATGACCCAGGAATTCTAATTCAGGGCGGAGAAATTCGCATTTGTCCGGCTGAAGTTTCAGGTCTGCTGCACGTAATTGTTTAAAAACGTCAATCATTTTTTTATTGTGTTCTTCGAGCGTGTTGCCATAAATAATTATGTCGTCGAGGTATACGAAGCATGCCTTTGCCGATGAGACCTCGCAAAGCGTTGTTCATCATCCTCTGGAACGTTGCCGGTGCATTCTTCAGGCCAAAGGGCATTCTGTTGTAATGATAGTGCCCCGATGGTGTAGAAAATGCCGTTCTTTGTTTATCTCGTTCGTCCATGGCGATTTGATGGAAACCGGAGGCGAGATCGAAGGCGGAGAAGTATTTGGCGCGTCCCAGTTGATCTAATATTTCATCTATGCACGGGAGAGGATATGCGTCATGAGCAGTCTTCTCGTTAAGTTTACGAAAGTCGATGACGATCCTCCATTTCTTCTTTCCCGATGCATCCGATTTCTTCGGCACAATCCACAGCGGAGCGTTGTACGGCGAGTCGCTGGGCTCGATAAGCTCTTGTTGCAGCATGTCGTTTACCTGACGATCAATTTCTTCCTTGTGTACTGGTGGGTACCTGTACTGTTTAACGTTGATCGGCAGATCGTCACTTGTGATTATGCGGTGTTTGACCGCCTTTGTGCCCGGTAAAGGGTCTCCAGGTAGGGCGAATACGTCGAGGAAGGAGGAGACGATGTCCCATACCTGCTCCGACTGTTCCGGTGGCACGTGTTCTAGCCGCACATTTTCCCGTAATCTTTGTAGACGGTCAGCTGTGTTCTGGCTTTGAATGTGGTAGTTTCTTGCAACGTCCGACGGTGCGTCTTGGCGCGCCTCCGACGGTGGAGGGGTGAGCTCGTCCAGAGCTATCCCACGTAGCAGATTTATTACAACCCGCTTGGGTTCTTCCGAGTCGTTTATTACGGGCACTCGGGCTTGATAGTCCTTGGCTTCGAAAACGCAAGGTACTACCGATTCTGAATTTTCCTCAGCTGTGATAGCTGGCCCATTTTTAATATTTGTTAACGTTTGAATCCAACAGACTGATCTAGGTGGAATCGTTACTTCATTATTATCGAAGGCGTATCGCTGACCACCTAGTTCGAGGAAGTCTTCTGGCCCAATACCAATGAGTGTTTGGTATTGCTTCATAAATGGGATACCGATGAGGCCGTCTTCCACAAGAGGGAAATCGTCCGGTATCACATGAAAGATCTGTTTTCGGCCTTCGAATTCGTGTTGCGTGATGAATAGCGACTCGTGTTCTTCATTTCCCATCGTGAACTTAGAACGAACGTTTTTATTGAACAGTGCTTCCTTCGTTAGCATGCCCTTTTTTAATAAATTGATAGCGGATCCTGTATCTAATAGAAATCTTCCGGCTCCGCAGATTCCTCGCATGGGTAGTCTGACCACTCGTTTGTCTGATGCGATTGCGTTGACTCTGGGCAATCCTCTTCTGGCACGTGGTTCACTCTCGGCGGGGGGCGAGGTAAAGGCTTGTCCCTTTGAAAACCCGATTGTTGTGGGAAGGGACTGACACGATTTTCTGTGTGTCGCTTTTTCGTGCGGCAGTCTCTCTCAATATGACCCATGCGGTTGCAATAACGACACTGCACTGGTGATCGTTGGGTCGTAGACGGGTCCGCAGGTAGTCGAGGGGCTGGCGGCGCGCTGCGTCGAGGAACAGCTGCTACGTTTTTTTCGGAGAGACCGAGATTTCTCGTCATCATGTCCCTCGTGATGTCATAGGCTTCCGAAGCCTGTGACTTAGCTATTGCTGAGCGGATATTGCTTGGCAGTTGCGCGCGCACTTCGGTAGATATTTCCTTACGGAGTCCCAACAAATACTGTTCAAGGCCTTGTTCTCTCTCGTAATCGATAATGAATTTACGTTTTTGATCGTCCACGGGTGAGTTAGCGAGTACGGCCAAAACTTGGTTTTGAACCTCCAAGAATCGGTTCGTGAATCTCGATACGGTTTCGAGCTTTCCTTGGAATATACGAGAACGTTTATCGCGATATACGCTCACGGGTTGCAGATTTCCGAATAGAATTCGCAGGGCCTCATACAGTTGATCGTATGTCGTGACGTCGTATTCTTGAATTTCGCGCGCCGCGTCACCGATAATTCTTTTCGAAATAATTAGGCGACGGAGATAATCTTGACGCGTGACTTGTGGCCTCGTGTCCTCGATGGAACTGATGAACGCCTCGACGCCAATATTTTTTCCATCGAATTCTTTGATAAGGTCTATTGCCTCCTTGGGTGTTATTTCCTCCATATCTTGCTCAGATATTTCACTGTCGCGTTCTTCGCACTGGTTGAGATTTACGCGTTCGTTTTGTTGATCCATTTTATTATTATTCGTTTCACCGAAATTCGCGATAGAGTTCGAGTTGGTAATTATTGAGTCACTTTCGGAATCGGTCGCGATTGACGGTAATGGGTCGCGGTACTGAGTAAATGAGTTGTTTTTACTCACCGATTTTTCCTGATGATCCAGCGTTGTATTTTTGTCTCGTGCAACTTCTGAGTGTTGTTGAACGTCTCAAAATTTCTGGCACTTAGAGTTGGCAAACCCCACACTTAGCACCAATGTGATGTCGTGAGTTATTTATTAATTTATTAATTGTGGTTGGGGCTGCCGACGCGGCTACGGAACGCGGTGGTTGAGAAGTAAAACGCGATAGACACTTAATCGAGAAGCACAAGACTTTATTTTCAGTGTTAGAACGGACAGTGTAACGTTGCTGCTTGGATGATCGGAAAACTACTAACTGTCTAGCCTAAGGAGAGGGTGGTTTTTATAACATTGACTCGTGGGAAAGTCGCGGTTTGGTAGGGAGAGAATTTGGGAGTTAGAACATTCTGGAGGCGGAAATGTCTTGGAAGATTCTAGGAATGGCAACTGTTTCAAGCTTGAGGCGGGTCAGGCCATAAAGATAGATGGTTTATGGCAGGATCGTGGAAAATGGAAAAGATGTAGTTTTGGGTCCTTACCGGGAAACAGAGATTATTTGTATTTCGAAGGCCAGATGCCCCTGCGATAGCGAGGGTGTAGCTGCAGGAAGTCACGTAGGCAAAAAGGGAACGCGAGAGACGCGTGGGAAGGAGGAAAAAAAGGTGGATGGAAGTTGACCATCGTCACATTATACATATAACGAATATCTGAATACTTTACATATTGTCACGCCGTTGGGAGGGGGTATGGGGAGTTTAGGGGAAGAAGAAAAGAAATAATTAACAATTCAAATACTAACGTTTATTTTTACCATATGATTACCGGCGGACTATCTCCGGGGCAATGAACAATAATTATTATTTAATTACAAAACTGGTTATGGGCGCCAGTTAATTTTTAATATAAAAAAATTAACAAAATTTTATAACTCGCAATGTGACAGGTGAGGGTTGTGGGCTAGCGCGGGAAGGGGGTGGGGTCGAGCGGGAAGAGGTATCTCCGGGACAGGTTCGCCGACGCGATGGCCTCTTAGTAATTACCACTGGCGTTTATATTATATTCAGTCTTGGTCGCACGATTTATTTTATTACAATACACTTGGTACGGTCAGTCGCGAGGAAAGGGCGGGCGGGGAGAAGGCGTTGTTGTCCGTGAGGACTTCGGATGATTCAAGGAAGGGGGGGAGGTTATGTGTGATCGCGCGACTCGCGCGATCGAATGTTCTCGCCGGCGGTCGAGGTAGTAGGTAGAGGGGGGAGGGGGTCAGGCGGGAAGGGAGACCGTTACGACAAATTTCCTTTCGCGATATTTCTTAAATTTAATTGCCGTCCCACTCGGCTACAACCGGAAGAGAGAATGAAAGACGAGTTCTTTGTACGAATTTATAATACTCGCGGACAAAAAGAAGGGGCGGGGGGAATAATACTCCCGAATCTTCCTCAAAAATGAGTCGGGTGCTATGTCGGGGGGGGGGGGGGGGGGGGGGGGAGCAACCGTGCAAACACTCACCGTTGCAGAGTTTCTTTCTTTGCTGATTTTTCTGCGATGGGATGCCGGGTGATATTCCTTTCGTTGGCCTTTTTCCTGTCCGATTATCGTGTCCTGTGTTGTTCCAATTCGTTTTAATATCGCTCCTTAATCCTTTCTCCGTTCCGTTTACTCGTTGTCCGTGTCCGTTCCCAATCGTCTTCGTTAATTGTATCGATCAAATCTCTCTCTTCGCACTCTCCTTCTCTCTCGCTCACATACACTCAAATCTCGAACTACTCTCACTCTATCTCACTCTTCTACACACGCTCTAACTCTCTATAACTTCGATCTCTACTACTCGCCGGCTCGTCACAAAGTGACGGCCGCATGGCCTGCCGGACGCTCGCGAATTTTCCTCGCGCGCTGATTGGCTACCGGCCGGCATCGATCATCGAGGCAGTAGCGACACGGATCGATGGGAGAAGGGTCAAACGCGTGATTTATTCGGGACTGTCGCGAGCGGGATCTATCGGGAGAAAGTGAGTAATTAGGCCGGTCGATAAGTGTGGGAATAGTTGCGGACGGGAATTTAGTATGTCGGGTAAGAAGGAAGGTAGGGTAATCACCGTGCGCTACTGCCCTCTCGTCACTCTGTCGCCGCACGGCCGATGGATGGCCGAGGTGCGGGGACGGACGGGTGCTGAATTTTTGACAGGTGGTGCGTATTCGAGTGTTGTGCGCGTGCTTCTTGGTGATTTTTGTTTATTCATTATTTATTGGTGTGGTGAGCGGCGTTGGGGATGTTCGGTGTGATGGGGATGGTCCTCGGGCCGGTCCTGGTAAGTTTTTCTCCATGGATTTCTTGATAATTTTCTTCGGATTAATTTTTCTCTTCTTTTCGCAGGTTATAGCAGGTCGGTCCTGGACGACGTCGACGGGTCGACGACGATGACGACGACGCCGAGGACGACGACGACGACGCTGGCGACGACGACGACGACGACGACGACGATACGGTGGCTGGCGGGTCAATCCGGTGAGTGAATTTTCGGTTATGTCTCGTTCATCTCTCGGTGTACTTCTTCTTCTTTCCTTTTGTTTTCAGGGCCAGACGACGATGACGGTGATGGTGAAGACTCCGACGACGACGATGTCTTGACGGGGATGGCGATGGTGATGGTCTGGCGGGGTCAGTCGCACTGACTGACTCTCGGCACGGTGAGTTTGCACGGTTTTTAATTCTAATACGTTATTCTTATACTTACTATTCTTTCCTGTTGCAGGTGTGGGACGGCGACTTCGTGGTTGAGCCGACGGCAGGGGAGGATGTGACGCGCAACGTCACAATATATACACTGTTGTATAGAAAATACACTCATTCGTAGAGATGGATACACGGTGGAAGCATCCCTGGACTTCGATGATCTGTGGCCCCACGGGCTGTGGTAAAACTTATTTTGTAAAAAAGTTTTTGAAATTCATTTCGCAAATGAACAGCGAGCCGTTCGAGAGAATTATTTTCTATTATTCCGAATGGCAACCAGCATACACAGAGTATGGTAAATCGATAGAATTTCATGAAGGCCTGCCTCAGAGTGCCGATTATGTGAACGACCCGCGTGCAAAGCTCATAATAATTGACGATTTGATGCGCGAGGCGTCGAACAATAGCGTTGTTGATCTTTTCACCAAAGGTACCCGAGTCGAAATTTTTACTGCTCCTTTCAACCCCCCTAGACTCCATTTTCTTTGTAGCGCTCGAGCCGCCACCCTATCCTCAATGCCAACTGCGCCCTCCAGCTCGAATCTGGTCTCATCGTCGACCCTCCACACCCCTCCGTTCAATCCCAAGCTCGAAAAATCGGACTCTCCGGACCCTCCTGGCAATCCCAACTGTGCGAGGCGACCCTTTCCAACCCGTCCGTGATACAAGTGTTATCCCAACCCTATATCTAACCGCTCTTTCAGCCTCCGCATCGGGTGAGCATTTTTTCATAAATTAAATAAAGGTATAAAATGCATAAAATTATAAGGATTTATATCAAAATAATAACAAGTCATAGACCACATTCACTTTATCAAATAATTTAAAAAAATGTGTTTGCACACCGTTTAAAAACATAAAAATATTCTCGGAACACCATATATGTTACTCTAATTCCATCGAATTTATTGGTCTCGCTACAAAGCAATTGTCATCAATTGCCATAAAGACGCATGTCGATTTTAATGCTGTTACGGGTATCAATAAAGTGTTGTCGCCGCTATGGCATTTATGCAAATAAGAGAGTTCGGAAAGAACCCCATTACCGCCCCTTACTCCAAAAGAATCGGTTGCAAATATTTCTGTGGCGATTGCATAATGCTTACCTTCACAAAAACATTCTTTTGCGCAATTGCAATTAGATGCTTTAATAAAATTGAGAATATTGCATATCATTTCCTCCCCATTAACTGTGCTGTACAGTACGTAAGATGATCTTGTTTTTAGATGTCTTGAGTATGATTGACTAACGATCAATTTGTTACCTTTTAAAAGTCTGATGTACCTTTGAATATTACCTAATGTCACACCAAAGTTACGCTTTATCTCTGCGAGAAAAGTAGGGACGGTATTATACTTTTTATATATACCAACGCTGTAACAGTTATTAAACAGTCGTTGACATATTTTTACCTGGCGTTTCACTGAATTAGTAAAATCACGCACTGGCCCTTCTGGCAATCGATCTAATTTGCCCTTCATTTTTAGAAGATGGGTATGCGCAGACGCTATTTGCATTTCAATGTGTGAGGTTCCGTGAATAAAATTTAATAATTTTCCATTAAAATTTTCAAATGGGAAACATGAATATACCCACAAAGGGCCCAGTCATTCCTCGCATACTGGTAAATGCAGTAATTGATGTATGTCTATTGTACAGAATTGTAAGCCGTACATTTTTTCGAAGTCTTGTACGAATTCATGTAATAAATTCTTTGCGGTACAAAGGTGCTGCCTTTCAATGCGTTCTGAGTTCAGCGGTGCAACAGCAGTGATGAGACAGAGATAATATTGAAAATAATTCGGTCTCATAACCCCCTCGAGTACCGGTAACGAATAGTAAAAAAACCACGTTCGTAGTTCAGATGCCTTCCAATGAATATAATCTGAAATCGAACGGGGCATACGGTGGATCCAATGCGGCGGTTTAATTTGCAGTAATTTATGATCGATAGTCGCTGAGACTGTAGAGAGAGAAAATGTGAAAGAATTAAAGGCCGTATTAATCCACAGGTTCAACAACCTCTTAGTGATCCCACAAAAAATTTCGTGCATATAATCAATGCCCATTCCTTCCATAAACTCTGGCATCAGTCGGGAAATGGAACACGGCCCTTTTACTCCGTTAATCGGCCGATGGTATAATAATGCCTGATGCGCATTTTCGATCATTTCTTGAGTCGTTCGCATTTCGGGTTCAAATGCATTCGTATACCGATACGCACGACATGTACCCCCAGTGACGTGAGTGACCGTCTCACCTGGATTTTTGCAATTTGGGCATCCAAATTGGCCATTATGAGCCGTCATGTTCAGAAATTCGGCTTTGGCAGGTAAATCGCACGTACCTGCCAAAAGTATACCCCTGACGTTAATCATACGTCCACAAGACAAGGTAACAGCCACGCCTTCATATAATTGTGCGAACTGTGACCGCAATTTATATATAAAATGATTCGCTGCAGGTTTTTTGTTCCCAAACCATAATGCAACGAGCATGGTATTTTCACGTTTCATACGATCAATGTATGGCAATTCATTAATTACTAAAAACACTGGCCACATACTAATTTTAGAGGATTTGAAAACCGGCACGCCATCGGTGTACCACATTATAGAAATATTGTCTGGATTTGACAGAAATCCTGTCGCCTTATATTTCATATATAAACTGCCGTCGTAAATATCGGAAATTGACTGAGCAGGCATCATCCCATGGCGATCAAAACGGTGTTGTAATTTATTATACAATCCTTCTCGATTAAATATTTCTTCTACCTGCTTCAAAAACGGCATCTCGATGAAGTGCGATACATCTCGCCTCGCATTGCATGTGTTGCACATTGTATTATTAAAGCCCAACGAGGCTTGGCAAATAGAACAATAAAAGTGTTTCTTCACGTTCTTCTCAGCCACCGAACAATATTTGCGGAACTTGTATAAACTGTTTTCTTTGAAACCGTCTTTTATGCAGTGCAGATTAATTACGATTATTATGTCTGCCAGGCAAGTTCCGGTGATATTGTGCTTCACTAGAAGCGCTAGTATCGACATCATGCTTTTATCAACTGTTATAGGTGCACCTCTGTATAACGGTTGATTATTTTCAACGGGTGGGGGCTGAAGCTGCTCTCTCTGATTATCTGCGGCGTCATCTTCATCGTCAATGCTCTCTTCTTCTGTGGATACGATTTCTTCCTCTTCCGTCTCACTTTCTGTATCGTCGCTCTCGTCGCACAGTTCATTGTGTTCTTCTGCCAGACGTTCCGTACTCTCATCTATAGCGGAACTGTACATAGTAGAATCCCGTCATTAGCACATAAAAATTAAATAAACACAGTAAATGTTGTATTTTAAAACCACATGTGACATTTTGTCGAAACAAATTCTTAATTTTACCTGCTTGCACGTACAGGATAGGCTCCTTCAACTTCATTACTCGCAGATAAATCTGTTCTAAAAATATCGTCTTCCGAATCATCAACTGTAGCTCCTTCCTTAGTGCTAACAACGATTCCCACGTTGCTATCAACATCAGTTGTAATCGGATCACCACTAGATTTATCACTAATAGAATTGAAATAAAACTCAGCATAACTAAAATGCCACAATAGATTTATCTATGATTTATTATGTATTATTATATTATATATATATATATATATATATATATATATATATATATATATATATATATATATTGCATCCGCACATTAAACCTATTATTATATTTGAAAATTGTAATTTAATAAAAACATTTTTGAAAATATTCCCTATATTGTCAGGTATCCCAATCATACTTTATAATATAAAAGAGTTTTCTGAAAATTTAATATACACATGTTATCCTAAGTTTTTAATTTGTGTCTTTTCAACGCTGCCTGATTCTTCTTTTATAGCATTCATATTGCTTCAATTTAATATTTTTTACAAACCAGAGTGTGATTGGGTTTCAAATAGAATCTAAATTTGAAAACTAAAAATTATTCTTTATTTCAAAAAATACTTCAAATAAATCAATAACTTCTGTTATCATTCTCTTACCTCACATCCAAGCGAGGAACTTTAACCGATCGTAACCGAGAGGTTGAAGCCGTCGCTTCTTCATCAATAATTGTTCTTTCGTTAAGATCTCTTAGGTATTCGTATTTCCCTTGACGAGATTGATCGTTGTAGGGTTTCTTACTCATGTTCGATAAACAAACTATTGAACGGTTCGATGCAAATATGTTCGCAAATAAATTCTCGACACAAAAACCTTCTATCTGCTGGCGGTGTATACATACATATATAAAACTGACAGCGCTTTCCGAATATTGCAAATGTGCTACAGTAAGGGAACCCCTGATTGGTCCGTAAAACGATGAAAAACATGGCCGCTACCTCACCAGCGCATTTGGATACACATACACCAACGCACTCTGTCCAAAACTACATGGTGTAAACACCAGTTGAGTCCATTATGGCTGTATGTATGCGTGTAGCGTGGCGTCGTTCAGTGAGGTAAACAAAGAAAACGCGGCAAAGCGGAATAAAATATATACGTCCGAGTTCGCGTCTCCTTGTTCGCGCGTGTGTGCTGTGTATGCATGTACACCGCACCTTGCTGCCTATCTTATTGTTAGCTGTGTGCTTCTCCCGGCAACCAGTCTTGTGCGACCCTTCACGGCATGTGCCGGCGTTTTTTCTGCGTGACAACGAGTTCAAATAGTGAAGACGATGAATAAAGCATCAAAAGTGAAAGGGCAGTATGCTCTAGTCGTATATGAAGAGAGTGAAAAAAATCGTAAAAAATCCGGCGAAAAACAGCCGAAAACTTTTTACGGCATTTTGGACCTTTCCGCGATACCGAAACATCATCGCGTCGTCGGACATAAAGCACGTGTAACGTGGGTTGACAAAAAGACAAATAAAAGTTCGTGCCATTATGTCGTCGTGAAACATATTTCTGGTAAGTAAACACTATTGATACCAAAAATAATCTAGGTCGCTAAGTGTGAAAGTAAGGGATGTACACCAGTAAATGTAACGTTCTGTAAATGTAACGATCGTTGCAAATATATGTGCGTGTATTTGTTACAGATAATCACGATGAATTGTTAAAAATATCCATTGACGCCGCCTCAGGGGAGATAGCTGATGATAATGTGAAAATATTCACAGAGGAAATCCTCGTTAAACAAAAACAGATGCGTGCGGAAAAAAAAACAGCATTGGTGGCAAAACAAAGTGCCTGTAATAATCTGCACTATGAAATAGCCCATGACACGGGTATATATGGTATAAATAAAATACCAGAACCAAACCACTCGGCGGTAGTTCCGCCATCCTCTACAGACAATCAGTATCTATTGAAACCGATCGAGAAGTTGTCCGCATAGATTGAGAAAGATCTGGACAAGAATGAAGGACCTCGTTGCCATCGGTAAGTTTAATATATATCGGTAAGGTTCTCATATTTACAATTTCAAAAAGTACTTTTTTCATGCAGCTGATAAAATGCGGTGAATGAAATTTTCATATTAACATTCCAATACTTACCATTAAAAAAAATCTATGTATTCTATTGATTGTATGTTAAATAATAGCGCATATAACATAGGTAGAATGTATTGTAATAATTATTATAATTCTTTTTTACTATAATCTTGAATTCAATTTTGTAGCGCTGCATACATGTTCATTCGATTATATGTACGAGACGGTGGTTAGTGTAAAGAGATTGTACAGCGTCTTTATTCTTATTTTATTTGATCTATTTTATGTTCATTTGCACTAATCAACTTCTCTTGCATACAGTGTAATGAATGTGTGTTTAGAGTTGTAAAATCAAATGCTAGATTATTTCGAAAAATGTTATAGTAATTATTATAGTATATTTCGCCGATTTTATTTGCAATATTAGGTAATCGAAAAACCATAGAATTTTTTAATACGACTTCAAAATATCAATTAAAAGTCTCGAGAATCATCTGTTCTCAATCACTTTCAACTCATTCCAGTACTCACACAACATTTTGCAACGTAGTAAAAATTTATTGTACCCTTTTTCTCACTTCTAGCTACGCCGGAAAACATCAGTTTTTTGGATTCGATCGTGGAAGCGCTCAAAGAATCTTTTATATCTACTGAAGCTGGCGCTGTAGCCATGATTAAGAAAACGCCTTACGAGGTATACACAAACTCTCGTTTTAAAAAACATTTTAATTAAAGCTGCTACCGATCTTTTTCATATCGCTTATTTGGTATTTCAGGTTGAGGATATATATACGAAGCCTAGCAAGGACAAGGTAATTTTATTGTCTTAAACGATGGAATATCAATATATACATTTACATGTATATATTGATAAAAAATGATGATCCTTAAAAACGAAGTTGCCAAAACGTTCTATATGTAACGTTCAGATGGAAACGTTTTGATAACGTTAATTGACTATTACTAAAACGATATTTCAGGTATCTATATTCGACGGAATATATTTTTTCCTGCATTTGGGCGTGAAGACTGCAATAGAAAAAAAATCGACAAACTATAACAAAGAAACCCGCTCCCGTCAAAAAAATTGGCGATCATTAGTTCGCCATACGTTAATAGAAATATATGGAAGCAATTTAACAGAACGCTCAGCAAAGGGGACGAAAAATGGGTATCGCCCAGCCATAGATCAACACTTATATAAAGGTCTTTTATGTAAGTATGCCTTGTACACCACGAGGTATTTATACACGGTAATTATATTTAGTTGTTATCATATTTCCTCAATATATCTATCTTATATCTCAATATTCTGTTTCTAGACTGGGCCAGAGAATGGTCGGAAGAACATTTCGAAGAGCACGAATATATAGATTTTATAAATAAATGTGCGTATAATAAGCGAAAAGCCTTGCGCCAAAAAAAAACACGTGAAACAACGAATGGTGAAACAACGAATGACACAAGAACATCAAAAAACACCGAAGAAATGAGCAAGAGCGAGGATCAGAAGAAGGAGGCCGAACAGAATGTCGAACAGGATCGACGACAAAACGCACCGGTTCATCAATTTACAGACATTAATTATCCACCCTTCGAGAATGTCCAACCTCCACGATCCATCAATTACGAACATGACCAACAGCATTATAGTAACCATCTTCGACAACCATTGTACCATCCGTACTATCAACATCCGTGCCATGCTGTGCAGTATCCCTCATTTCCTCTGCAGCTTGACCCTGCTATTACGATTCCTCACAATCATGGAGTATCAGATCCTGGGAATAGCATATATATGCGCCTTTATAAATCTATATTTTGTAGCTGCGGGAAAAAAATTGAGTTCTTTTAGAATCAAAAAACATCTCTATGATTGTATTTTTATTTTTTACAGATTATTTGCAAATTGTGATATTTTTTCTTTACTACCTTAATGAAACAAACAAAAAAATGCTCTTTTAGTTAATGACAGTTCTTTTATTTGGCTTTGTCAATTTTTTAAATTTGAAGTGTTCCTATATTTAGAAAGTTTTTATTTTTCAATTTATATTTAAACGTTTACGTCTTGTTTATTTGTTTTAGACATATATTTTATGATGATTATAGATGTTGTCGATGATTATTTTTCGTTGCGGTGTATACAAGTAAATTTTGGTTTACAGTTATTACTTATATATATGGGTAAACCGAAATTGAATTATCGACTTTAAGTAAGTCATACATATGATTTATATGTGTGCGCGCGCGTGTATATATTGAAACGAGTATTACCCCTTTTCATTAAAATATTGGTTTGGTTCTCGAGAAGGAAATAAAATAAAATTGGAACCTTAGGTAAAATCAATTTATTCTTCGCTTCTTCGTTACAACTTTCAGAGTAGTGGATAATATTTATCTCTAATCTTATCGAGTGATTGATGCGTGAGTCTTTGTTAGTACCCCGTTTATTATTCTCGTCAGCATTGAGATATCGGCGCTATGTGTCACGCTCGATTTGTTATGAATTTCATGCGTGTCTGATATCGTACACAACCAATATGGCGCCGCCCGTGCTGTTTGACAGTTGCGATTCGTGTGTTTTTATTTAAGTGAGGTATTATTCGTGTTTCTTGCACGGGTATTATCTGTTTTGTGCGCGTTTAGGTTCGCCGAGAGAACAGCGGACTCAGGTGAGCGCTCCAATTTTAGTTTTCTGGTTTTGAGGACCGATAATTTACCAGTTTTATTTCAGATGTGACAGTGAATCTTCGTTTTGAGATCCCGATCTAATAATTAAGTGGAATTGTGAGTACGCTGATCTCGCTTTATGTCGGATACACGTGCTCGCGGAATAACGTGTGAGTGATGATTTCTGGTTCTACCAGGCTTCGGATGTCGCTGCTTCGTTGTTGGTTAGTTACGTATCTTTTATATAAAGTCGGACTTAGACCTAGTGAACCGCAGGCTCTTGATATGTATCTTACCGAAGGTAGAGTCGAGATTCCCGTTCTGTTACGGAGGTAGCAGATTTGGGCGTCGACAATGCCAGGACCGATATCGCACGAGGCACTGAGGTTTCGTAGCAAGGTAGGATAGAAACGCGTACTGAGACCTGATATGCTACAGGCTCTCGTTGTTATCTGACCGGTGGTATAGTCGAGTTTCCCGTTCTTTTGCAGAAGCAGCAGAGTTGGGCGTCAACTACACCTGGTCAGACACCGCAAGAGG
This sequence comes from Netelia melanura, assembly GCA_964007305.1. NCBI lineage: Eukaryota > Metazoa > Arthropoda > Insecta > Hymenoptera > Ichneumonidae > Netelia > Netelia melanura. Next base: position 19,017,738 of record OZ023255.1, on the reverse strand, counting down.
TATTGTAACTTCGTAGTAAGGTGAGGTGGTTGTTGGTATTTATCGTCTCGTATTTATATTATTGTTCGAGTTAATTTGTTACCGCGAATCGTAGCCCTCTCGCGATAGTTGCTATTACTAATATTATAAATTTTATGTTGCAGGTATGGCCGTCTCAATATATATATATATATATATATATATATTGTCACGCCGTTGGGAGGGGGGTATGGGGAATTTGGGGTTACAAAAAAAAGGAAAGAAATAATAAAAACTCACTGATACGCTTTATTGTTACAACGCTCTTAACGGCGGACGATCTCCGGGATACATTTTAACAATAATGAACAATTTCTCAAAATTTGGGCACCAGTTAATTTTTAATGAGAAAAAAAAATTAACAAAATAATGACTCAAAACTCTATAACGGCTGAAGGGAAGGACTATGACATAGGTAAAGGGAGGGGTCAAGCGGGATGTATCTCAGGGAGAGGATTCGCCGACTCAACGGCCTCTTAATAATTACCACTGGCTTGGTGGTTTCTAATATCACAAATTTCCTATTCAAACGTGTCTTCAATTCTAACGCTACCGTTAACACGGTCAGTCGCAGGGAAAGGGGGCAGGCGGGGAATAGGGGAGTTGTTTTGATCGGTGACTTTCAGATGACGGGTACGGGCGGTCGCGCGAGTCGCGCGATCGAAGGTTCTTGGCGTCGATGTTAGGTAGGCCGCGAGGGGGGTCAGGCGGGAAGGAATGACCGTTACGCGCAATTGTACGAACGTTTCCTCGTTTATAGTTTATAAATTTTACAGCCGTCCCACACGGCAACGCAAGGAAATGAAACAAGATACTACTTCGCATTATCGGGGAGACAAGAATGATAACTCGAAAATAGTATAACACTCGCGGTTTCCTCAAAAATGAGCCGGCCAGAATTCGGGGGGGGGGAGGTCACCGTTCAAACTCTCGCCGTGCTGAGTTTTCTTCTTCCTCGTCTCTTTCTTTCCTGGTACCTTGTCCGTATCGTTGCCTGGTCGTCCTTATGATTTTCGTATTTCCAGTATCCGTTCCGTTGTACTCGTTTCTTTATCCGTGCTTATCGTCGTCGTTTTATAAATTTGCAATTCCCTTCTCAATCTCTCCTTCTCTCTCGCATTCACTCTACACACTCTATACACTTTACTCTTTCTACTATTCGCTCTATATTTTCTCTACTATATCCTCTATCTACGCCGGCTCGTCACAAAGTGACGGCTGCATGATCGACCGGAAGCTCGCGAAATTTTCTCGCTCGCTTATTGGCTACCGGCCGGCATCGATCATCGAGACAGCAGCGATACGGATCGATGGGAGAAGGGTCAAACGGGTGATTGATTCGGGACTGTCGCGAGCGGGTTCTATTGGGGAAAGGCAGGTAATTAGGTCGGTCGATAAGTATGGGAGTTATTGCGGACGGGATTTGATAATTGTTTCTAATAAGGAGGGTAGGGTAATCGCCGTACGCGGCTACCACCTTCGTCACTCTGTCGCCGCGCGGCCGATGGATAGCCGGGGTGCGGGGACGGACGGGTGCATAGTTTTGACAGCTGTCGAGTATTCGAGTGTGGTGCGTGATTTATTTATTAACTTCTTTGTTTCTTACTGTGAGTGAGCGGCGATATGGACGTTCGGTGCGATTGGGATGGTCCTCGGGTCGGTCCAGGTAAGTGTTTCTCCATGATTTCCTCGATAATGTTCTTCTTATTAATTTTCCACTTATTTTCGCAGATTATAGCGGGTCGGTCCTGGCCTGACGACGACGACGACGACGATTTTTGCAGGGTCGGGCAGGGTCAGTCGTAAGGACTGACTTCTTGCGCCGGTGAGTATTTGCACGGTTTTATAATTTATGGAATAGAATTTATATACTTATCTTTCTCCTTTCTGTTGCAGGTATGGGACGGCTCCCCTGTGCGAGCCGGCTGCAGGGGAGGCTGTGACCCTTGTGGCGCATGGCGTCACAATATATATATTGTAACGGGTTTTCCCCGCACCTTCCGAGAACCTCCGGTTCCGCCACTCGAGGAGGAACGCACGGTGATCCGCACCATTCTCCGCTGCTCCGGCGAGGTGGAGTCGGGACTTGCTGACGCAGTAGGGTTAACCGGGAGCGGACGGGCGCCAGGTACGCTCACGTACCAAGGGCCTAGACCGGCTTTATTTCAGTTTGCCGCCACCACGGCCTCCCCTACGCGTCCCCGCTTCCCCCCGAGAGCGAACACCGGGGTCTCGGGCTTCACTCCGGCTGACCCAGCCCACCTGCGGGTCGGTAAGGTAGAGGGGGGGGGGGGGGGGGGAGGAGGAGAAGGAATTTTGGGTCAATTAGGCAACGTAGCAAATTAATTCCACAATTAACAGGCAACCCATTTATTGCACGAGGAACGTTTACAATCGCGAGTCTCCTCCAATGATAACACTTCCGCTTTACGATACTTATACAACCCTGACACCCTGCTTTCAATGATTACCACTCGCTCGCGGTAGAGAACCTCATCTCGCTGGTGCCCTATCTACTCATATCGCCAGATAACCGCGTCCGAGAGAAGGATTTATAATATGTACCCCCGGTATGTAACGAACGAGGATAGGTAACCCCCGTGATGAGAACTAATTATTGCAGGTAGCACCCTATAGATAGCCAATGACTGTAGGTAACCCCCTTGACGATAAATAATTACCTCAGATAGCACCCTTTAGATAGCCAATGGCGGTAGGTAACCCCCCTGGATGATAAATAATTATCTCAGGTAGCGCCCTTTAGATAGCCAATGACGGTAGGTAACCCCCGTGATGATAAATAATTATTTCAGGTAGCACCCTGTAGATAACCAATGATGATAGGTAACCCCCTGGATGATAAATAATTATCTCAGGTAGCGCCCTTTAGATAGCCAATGACGGTAGGTAACCCCCGTGATGATAAATAATTATTTCAGATAGCACCCTTCAGATAGCCAATGACGGTAGGTAACCCCCGTGATGATAAATAATTATTTCAGGTAGCACCCTGTAGATAGCCAATGATGGTAGGTAACCCCCTCGATGATAAATAATTATCTCAGATAGCACCCTTTAGATAGGCAATGACGGTAGGTAACCCCCGGGATGATAAATAATTAATTCAGGTAGCCTAGACGCGACGAGAGAATAATTCCCTACTCTATGATAATTTTAACAGTATTCTAAACGACACAAAACTGGCACGGTGACTCGATATAATGTAGGTAAACACCACGGTACGACCGCGGTAGAGGACGGTCGCACATGGTACTTGACGCCTGCGCGTGCTATGAAAGGAGAGAGTCGGCAAGGGGCGAGCAGCTTTTTGTCCGCTAACATCGTATTTCTTACTCTGTAATACCTTGACGCGGGACTACCGCAAAATAATTTCAATTGTTTAACGATTATCACGGGACTTACTTAATTCGCTGTCTCGTCCCTGCCTCCTCTCTCTTCCGTTCGGAAAGCTGACGTGAACTCACGTACGGCCGGTGCCGATCTCCCTTGCTTGTTTTTCACTTTTAGTTGCACTACTACTTTTCGCCGCTAGACTCGTGCTTCTGATGATCTTCGAATTCTGACTGCCGGTCTCGTTGTCCGGCCGGTGTACTTAGCCTACGTACTCTCCCCCTACTTTTCCTTATTACTTCTCGCGGACCAATCATGTCACGGGTGTCGCGTGGTCGACTCTCTTCCTTGAAGATTCTCGCCGGTCCTCCCGCGCCGCATACCCCTCTCTGGCCGTCGAGTGGCGCGAGCGGGGGGGGGGGGGGGTGGGGGGGGCGCGACGAGAGTCGTGCACAGCTCACCTAGGAGCCGAGTGCTCCGGAACCCTTACGACGCGCCCCCCTCACCGCGCGCCTTCCCCCTGGAGCTCGGAACGGGCGACGGGGAAGGGGGAAGCTCACCTCGCCGGACAGGCGTCCCTGTTCTCGGCGGTTGGCTCACGAGATTTGCCACCAGGCACGAAAAAAATGGAGCACCGCTTCCCTCGCCGCACCCGCCGAACTCCTTATTTCGAGGCGCCGTTTCGCGCGGACTTCAGCGCGCGGTGCACCAACGAGAACTTCGTTGCTGAAAGACGTAGCCGACGGACCGAATTGCCCCCTGGGGTGATGACTCGACGTTTCATCGGCGCCCAGGGTCGCACCTGCGACCCCCTGCAGGCGGCCATCTCCGGTGTAACGAAAAAAATCGTCACAGAGCCCTCTCCAAAGATGATGCCTGGTATTTGCTGACGCCGATGGTCCTAGGGAGACGTGGTCCGAAGCTTCTGGTGAGTCCGTGCTGGTATGTGCGGGGTGGTGAGGCCTTCCTTCCTCCGGTGGTGTCTCAGGGCGATGCTTCTCTTTGCTGGGGTCCATTTTGCGTGGGCCCCCTATAGAGAGTCCGGAGTCCTAAGGTACGGGCCTTTGGGAGTATGGGAGTAGGTGAGAAATGGGAGACTTATTGGTAGTACCAGATGATTTATTAATATTGGAGGTATCCTACGTAGTAAATATCACAGGTAGTTATAGAGAGCCGTAGTAGGTAGCCAGTTGTACTTAAGGTAGGTAGCCGGGTGGAATCGATCTCGTACCCGGTACGGACTAGGGTCTTTTTGGGTTTTGGGACTTACGGTACTCAGCCTGCCCATATCACGATACGGTGCCACGCTACCGGGCTCGTTGATCGGAAAAGAAATGTTTTACAATAACAGAAGAGAAGAAGAAAAAAAAAACGAGCGGACTCGAAACGAAATTTGAGAGTCGGTCTTATGGCTGCCGTATAAAGGGTAATAATATAAACTCGGGGTGGACTTATGGTTGCCACGGAAACGAAAGAAGACAAACTCAAAACTCGACGCGGGCTTATGGTTGCCGCTAAGATGAAAAGAAACAAAATTTAAAACGCTACGCGCACTTATGGTCGCCGCTATTATGAAAGAAACAAAAATTAAAACGCTACGCGGACTTATGGTCGCAGCTATTATGAAAGAAACAAAAATTAAAACGCTACGCGGACTTATGGTCGCCGCTATTATGAAAGAAACAAAAATTAAAACGCTACGCGGACTTATGGTCGCCGCTAAACTAAAAGAAAACCAACATCAGAACTCTACGTGGTCTAATGGTCGCCATTATTAAGGAGAAAGAATAGCAAAAAAATGAAACAAACTATCGGTGGTCGCATGTTTGCCACGGGAAAAAAAACCAAGAGAAAGAGGAGGCTGGTGCTGGACGGCCGAGCGACCACTCTTATTACTGCTGGTCGCTGTCCTTGGTGGGGGGTTGATCTCGGGGTAGGATCTCTTCCCTTGGAACATTTCGGCCGAGCGTCCTTACGTAGGGACCGGCGGCGCGCCACTGTGTCCCGTGGAGTGGACAGTTACGGACGGTGACGCCCGGGGTTCCGCATACATAGCAGATTATTTGCTTCGGCGCCGTGCTCTCGGGCTTTTTGTGCGAAGCTTCCTCGCAATTGAAGCATCTTCCGTAGCGGGGCCCGGGCGCCGTCGTATTGGTGGGCGTGGTCCTCTTGCGGGTGTTACTGCGGTGGGGTGGCGACTTCCGCTCAGAGGTCGGCTCTCGGGGTGGTTGTGGCGTCGCTGGTGGTGGTGCGGCGGCCTCAGTTCGAGGTGTATGCCCGGGTGGTGTGAGGTTGGCCTGGGTGCCGCGGGTGGTGACCTCTCTTACCTCGGTTTGGGTGTCTTGGGCGCACGTCGGGATGGGGTCCCGAACGTCGACCGAGGTGGCGAAGCGAATGGGTCCTCCCAGCACCTCATTCAGTGGGCAGGCGGTGCTCTCCCTGTGTGTTAGGGCCAAGATGGTTTTCCGTAGATCGCTCAGGAATCCCGGCCGAATATACTCCACCGCCCGGAGTTCCCGGGTGTACCCCCGGATATTGTCCCAGATTGGATTGGGGTCCAATTCGACCTCGTCGAGGATGTCCGTAGCGAGGTGTATCTCTTCCGCTAGGGAAGGGACTTCCGTCGAGGCTTCTGACGCAGCGTCCGTATCCATCTTCTCTGGCTGGCTGTGATGGGGGGGGGGGGGCGACTCCTCGCTATCCGTTAGAATTTCCACCGAGGGTGACGAGGGTGGATCTTCTGGAAGGGACCGGTCGTCCAGCCGTTCGGCCTTGTCTTTGAAGAGGGCCGCGAACCTGTCCTTTGCCCACTGGGTGCGCCCATATGTCCCTTGTCTGCTCATGTTAGGTAGCCTTGTGTAATGTTATTATGTACCCTACTTAACCGAGTTGATGTAACCGTGATGTTCAGCCTGCAACCATGAAGCAGAGTCCTCAGATAGGGGAGGGGTGCGGCCGCGCGAGTTAGATAGCCAATGTATTCGCGGTTCGCGGGGGGTTAGGTTTAGTTAGCCGAGGTCGCGCTTTCGGTGGTAGGTTGCCGAGTTCGCGTTTGCCGGTTTGTCAGGTGGAGGGGGTTACGTAGGGCTTTAGGTCGCTGACGTGGACTTTCCCGGTCCATTTTCCTTGGGGATCGTTTAGTTCGAGGACCGTTGGGGATATCGCTCGGGTGATCTCGAAAGGCCCATGGTATTTGGGAGCCAGTTTCGCCGAGATATGGTGCGCGGCCGACGAGAGGACATGGTGGCGTTTGAGTACCAGGTCGCCTGGTTGATAGCTTCGTTCGCGGCGACGCAGGTTGTAGTAACGGGCTTGGCGGTTGAACGCTTGTTCTAAGGAATGCTGTATGGTGTCCTGCAACTCCTTGAGTCTCCCCATCCGCTCTCGCCAGGGTTGGGTAGTGGTGGCAATGACCTCTTGCTCGCGTAAATGTGGTTGCAACGCGCTCGGGCGCGGGTCCCGACCAAAATTCAAGAAGGCTGGCGTGGTTTGCGTGGAGCTGTGGTGAGCGGTGTTGTATGCGAATCGGAATTCGGAGAGGTGGACATCCCAACTACGGTGGTCCGACTCGATGAAGGCTGCGAGCATTCCCTTGAGCACTCGGTTTACCCGCTCTACGGGGTTCGCTTGCGGATGATACGGCGGGGTGGTACGGTGTTGGATTCCCACGCGTTCGGTCAAGGCTCGCAAGTCCTGGTTGTTAACCCTTAGTCTGCCTAGGGTTTTTGGCACCATCAGTCTGCCTAGGGGGGTCGTTGGCGTCCTGACGGTTTTTCAACCAGTTTCAGTGGGGTTAAAAATCTAAAGAAATTCATGGAGTTTCTTTAAACCTTTAAGTTGAAGTATCGATCATAAAATTATAAAAAATTTTATTTTTTAATATATTATTTATCCAAAAAATGATAAAAAACGGTATCAATGCATTTGTTCACTCAAAAAATCATAACTTTAAGACAAATAAAGATATCGAAACTGCCAAAAAAGAATATTAAAGGGGAAGATTGTCGCTTTCGAGAAAAAAATCAACCGTATCCAATTTTTGTTAAATTAACCTTAAGTTTGGGACCTAAAAATTGGCAATAATTTAGTCGCAAATTTCGAAGTAAAGAGGCAATAAATGTGTGTTAAATACAAACTAAGTAATAAAATCAGTAATAACTCATTCGTTAAGTGTCACAATATATTTTTATTGTAGAAAATATGAAAAAAATTAGAAAAAGTTAGAAATTACGAAAAAAAAAATTGAAAAAAATCGAATTTTTTTTTTGCGCCCAAATTTTTTTGCGGCACTTTTATAGCCTCAATAAAGACTTTCAAGCGAAAAAACGAAAAAAAAATTACTTACAGTTTTGACAACCGCCGTCTGCCTAGGGGGGTCGTATGCGTCCGGAACGAAAATCAATTGCTCCTTACAACAGCTGGGTAAGAACTAGAATAGCGCCTCTTTGCAGGTCGGGTCTAGAGGGGCCTAACTTTTTTTACATAAGCCTAACAGCGCCTCCCGTGATCGGATTTAGGAGTTACACCGACATTTGATTTTCGCTCGGACGCAAACGACCCCCCTAGGCAGACTAAGGGTTAATGTTACGTCGCGACCTTCCCGATGGTATTTTTTAAAAAGGGGAAACCTGTCGGAGATGAAACCAAGAGAATTAGGGGGTTGGCTTCGTTTAGCCGGGAATGTGCCCGTCAGGGATGAAGCCCACTGTTGCAGTGTAGTATTATCGAAACGAGTGAAATGGTAGTTGGAGCTTACTTTTACGTTGAATTAAGGTGAGTGCTATAGATGGTTTACTCCAAGGTAACGATGGGGATGACAGATCCTGCCGGTGCCGGTTGAGGTCTGGTAGGTGTCGGTGGTCTTGGTGGAGAAGGTGGTGGAGTAATTGCTGGTGAAGGTGTCCGTTGGTACTTCCAGGTGATGCCTTCAGGTGCTGGGGACCGTTTGGTTGGCTGGCTGCGGTGAATAAGGAAGCACGGAGTCTCGGAGATCCGTGTTTTTATGATCCTTGCCGGTATGCGAACGTCGTCCACGATTTTGACACTGCCCGGTGTTTTAATTTGCGCGAGATGAATAAAGTCAGATAGTTCTTCAATTTCGCGGTATAATTCGGAGAATGGATGACCACCGTTGTGTCCTCGCGTTGGTTTCGGTTTACCGCAGGCAATGGCGATAGCTCGCTTTATCGCACGAGAGACTCCGCCGCGGCGTCTACCCATAGAGCAAGGTTATTTGCCGATGTGAAGATGGAGGAGTGGATATGTATGATGATTTTGTGTGCAAGAGACGTGCACCACAAGACCGTCTTGTATTTGTAATTGTGTAGGTAGGAATGGATCCAGCGTGCAAGAGTATTGCACCGCGAGGTATCCACGAGGAGAAGAGACGAACGTGCAAGAGTGTTGCACAGTGACGAATCTTCGAGGAGATGAATTGAGAAAGACAGGGTGGTTTCACTGGCTTTCGGAATTAAATACTCGTTAACACAAGAGATAATTATAAAAACGGTATATTGTAACTCTTTCAAGGTTTAAGGTTTTACAAAAGATTTTACACGAAGTGAGTTCGCGGAGTACTACTCTATTGCTTAAGCGAGAATCGATTTTAGCGTACTTGTACTAGACTTATGAGAAGTCTGCCCGTCTACTCGACTCTGGGTCTTTTAGGGATACGCGTAACGTTCTGCGTTGTAAGGTCGCGAGATAGACACTGATTGACGGAGGACCGCCGATGTCTTTATAGAAGATCCCCAAAGTCGAGCAGACGTGGTGGGGGCGGTGGTCCACCTGGCCGCGGTGAGCCATAGGTGACATTACCGAACTTGTCTTCGAACTTATCAATGATATGGCATATTCAATTACTCGGGAATTCGCCCTCGAATTCTGTTTATGTCTACTGGCCGTTATCGGTCATACGGGGGTATCCGACTACTCGGGGCCCGTGGAGGTGCGTCACCTGTGCGGGCGTCGGAGTCTCCGGGCAAGCGAGGCACCTCCTGTACCTTAGTTTGGGTTATAATTCCCTTAACTTTGAAGTTACGATATTTTCCTTCAAAGGAACATTTTGAAGAGGACTCCTTGGTCCCTTGATCCATGTGGTCGAATTTTGATTTACTACGTTATTTTGGCCGTGAGCAGAGCTCGAAGGTAACCACCCTGTATTATTCTATGTTAGTTATGTGATATATACATATATATATATAGTTGTCCATATACGTGCATGCGTGCGCATGGATACACGTAAGGCAAGTACATAAGTAAGTGTATGAGTAAGTATATGGTCCTATGCATGTATGTGTGCGTGCACATATACATGCATAGGTGATTCTACATATGCGAATGATTATGTATAGTTTTGTGTGGGTATCTAGGGTAGTGTGATACATAGGTGAATATAGGTGTCCTTATATATAGGTGTCTGTGTAGATCCCAGGACGTAACATTAAATTCTGTCCCGTTGTCGGTCAGTAAGGTGCGAGGAGCGCCCCACCTCGAGATGACGTGGTCCTCCAGGACTTCCACGATGCGTTTCCCCGTAGCTTTTCGTAGGGCGGTGCACTCGATCCACTTACTGAAGAGGTCTTGTACCACTAGCACATACGCGCAGCCAGCCCGGCTGGATGGTAATGGTCCCATGATATCGGCCGCTATGTCATCCCATGGTTGCGACGACACTCGTTTTCCCATTAGCCCTACCGGGGCCGCTTGTTCGACCTTACATTTTTGGCAGGTTTCGCATCGGCGAATGTAGTTAGCCACGTCACGGAACAGGGTCGGCCAGTAATAATAGGTAGCCACCCGTTTCATCGGCTGGTCGTGGAATTGCCGGATGATTTCCCTCCGCGCTGCTGATGGGACTGCGAGTTTCCAGGAACTTAGGTCCCCTAGCTCGAGGGCGGCTAATGGGGCGCGGCGATGGTGATAAAGCCGTCCATTCTCCACTTTCCTACCAGTCGGAGGTCGTTGATTCCGGGCTGGTCAGCGCATTGCAGGTAGCCTCGGGAATGCGAGAGAGCGCGTCGGGCACACGGTGCAGGGCTCCCTTTCGGTGCACGATTTCATAGTCGTATTCCTGGAGTTCGAGGGCCCATCGCCCTAATCGGCCGGTAGGGTTTTTGAGATTATGTAGCCAACGGAGACTCGAGTGGTCGGTGATAACCGTGAACCGGTATCCCTCAAGGTAGCAACGAAACTTCTGTATCGCCCAAATCACAGCCAGGCACTCCTGCTCGGTGGTGGTGTAATTCTTTTCTGCGTCCCGGAGGGCTCGGCTGGCGTATGCGATCACGTGCTCTTCGGCCTCGGTGCCCTGCGTCAGTACGGCCCCGAGTCCTACGCTACACGCGTCGGTTTGGAGCACGAACGGGTGATCGAAGTCCGGACAGGCTAGCGTTGGTGAAGTCGTCAGGCAGTGACGGATGGCCTGGAAGGCGTCGTGCTGCGGGGATGCCCACGTCCACTGTTGGTTTTTCCGGAGTAACTGGGTTAAGGGAGCCGCTAGTTGTGCGAAGTCGGGTATGAAGCGCCGATACCACGAAGCCATCCCGAGGAAGCGTCTTAGTTGTTTTAGGTTACCCGGAGCGGGGTAGTCCAGTACGGGGCCCACTTTGTCTGGATCTACTTGCAGTCCATCGCGATTGACGAGGAAGCCTAGGTACTTGACCTCCGAGCAGCAGCAGTCGCTCTTCTCGAGGTTGATGGTTAGTCCGGCGTGCCGGACTTTACGGAGCACGGTACGTAGCCAACGGAGATGTTCCTCGAACGTCGGTGTGACTATGATGATGTCGTCGAGGTAGACATAGACGTGGGGTTGCAGCTCCGGTCCTAGCAATCGGTCCAGCAATCGTTGAAAGGTCGCGGGGGCGTTGGTTAACCCGAACGGCATCCTCCGGAAGTGGAAGAGTCCCATCCCGGGGACGGTGAACGCCGTGATCTCTCGACTCGCCTTTTCCAGCGGGACCTGAAAGTAGGCCTGGCTGAGGTCCAAGGTGGTAATGTAATTGGCGCTGCGCAGGCGGTCGAGGATGCCGTTCAGGTGCGGTATCGGATACGCGTCCTTTTTGGTCACGCTATTGACTTTGCGGAAGTCCAGGCAGAACCGCAGCTTCCCATTAGGCTTTTTCACCATTACGATGGGGCTGGATCATTCACTCCGGGAGCGCTCAATGATCCCGTCTGCGAGCATCTGCCGAACCGCCTCGTGGATGGCGCGTTCGACTACCGGGGACACCGTGTAGTACCGCTGCTTGATGGCTCGGCTGTCCCCTACGTCGATCCGGTGTTCCGTCAGCGTGGTGGCACCAGGTTTCGAGGGCGCGGGAGGTACTTCCGTCGCGATGAGTTCGTCCAAGCGTTGTTTCTGCCCGGGAAGGAGTTCTTGTAGACCGCAACACCAGGTAGCCGAAGGATTATGGGTGCCCCGCGTCTCGAAGGGGTGACTTCGGGACGGGGCCCACTTGCCACTCCAACGAGCTCGACCGAAGTCGACCACGAGGCCCGCGGTTTGGAGGAAGTCCAGACCGAGGATGCAGGGCAGCACGAGGACCGGCAGTAGGTATGCGGTCAGCCGGACGGCCTGCCCATCCAGTACAGTGGTCAGGGAGACCGATTCCCGCGCCACTGCCCTCTGGCCCCCGGCCATTTCCACGTGCGTTGGAGTGGTACGGATCCGAGGAATTCCTAGGTCCTCGAGTAGACGAATGCCCTCGGGGCCCAGAAAGGTGCGACTGGATCCGGTGTCTACGAGAGCTTGGAGGAGTCGGTCCTGAATCCGGAAAGACAAGAAGAACGCGGCTGCGCAGGGAGCCGATTAAAGGTTGACGCACCACACCGGGGTCTCGGGTGCGTCCTGGACGGTAGCCGAGGGATCCGTTGGAAGGTCTCCTTCTGCGGAGGCGGGGTGGTCGAGTAAGTCCTCCGGCCCCGCCTTTACCGGTTTCCCGCGCAGCTGCAGGTATTACTCTTCTGACCGGCCCGCCCGCAACGGTAGCAGAAGAGTCGCCGCGGGTCCTTGCAGGTGTTAAACCGATGGCCGGGGTTACCGCAATTCCAACAGTCAGGTGGACGGCGGGGTTCTCTGCGTGGCTCTCTGGAATCCTGAGTGGTTAGGCCTCGGACCGGTGACGGCTCTGAGCGTCCCGCCGGTTGAGTTTTGGTAGTTGACGGGGTTGCAGTGGAAGTCGGCCTCGCAAAAGTGACCCGCTTAGAGGTGGGCGACGACGTCCTGGTTCCGGACTTCGGGGTGCTTGGTGGAGAGTCCCGTATGGCCTGCAGGTGGGCATCCGCCGGGCCTTTGGTGGTCGGAGGCTCCAGCATTTCGGCGAGGTCGCACTCCTTGCCGCCCCTCTCGAGGTCGTCGTCGTCCTGGGTGGCCAGCGTGGCGTACACGTGCTTGGCCAGAGGTGGCTGTGGAGTCCGGGGGCTCCGGTACGCCAACTCCGGGCACAGTGACTGATCCGGGGATGGTGGCGCGCGGTACGTACGGGCGGCTTGGTAGCTTTTTTCCACTCGGACCGCGATGTGTTCGAACGAGTCAAAGTCGAACAGGTCGTCCCGGTGGATGGCGATCTGCAATTTAGGTAGCAAATTGCGAACAGTCCTCGCAGACAGGTGAGGTAGTCTGCGACGCCCTCTTCCGTGCCCTGCGTGCGACGCATAATTTCGGTCCTCAGGGTGTACTGGTAGTCCGGGTCGCCAAAGCGGAGCTGGCAGGCCGCCTTGAACTGAGTCCAACTGCTCCACCGGTCGCGGTCGTTGCGGAACCACTGAAGGGCTATCCCGGTGAGGAAGAAGGGTAGGCAGCAGATCAAGTCGGCGTCGTTCATCGGGAAGAGGGTCCGTCCCTCCGTGATCCGAGCGAGGTAGGGTTCCACGTCTTCCCCTCGCAGCTCGGGTTGTCTCGGTAACGGTGGTCGTCCCGAGACCCGGGCAGGGGTTGGCCCTAATATCCTGGTTCCGGTCCGGTGGTATTCGGTGTCGACTCGGTACAGTCTTTGGGGTCCATGGGGTTCCTGACCAGGGGCTTCCCACCGACTGTCCCCTGGTAGTCCCAGGCCGGAGTCCCAGGTGGTCTGGGCCGCGCCGCAATGGGCTTCGAGATGTCCGTCTCGTGGTGCCGGGTTCTCCGCAGGGTTTTCCGGTGGGCCTCTCTGCGCGGACGGTGGCTGGGGCTCCTCGCCCGGCGGGGTTGGTGTACTCGCCGCGGGGTCGGACATGCTGGCGCGAGATCACCCCTTGCTTCCGGATCGGGTATGTAGCAACGCGGGTAGGTAGCAGACGCGAAACTGGTAGGTGGCAAACGCGAAACGGGTAGGTAGCAAACGCGAAACGGGTCGGTAGCAACGCGGGTAGGTAACACTCGCGAAACGGCCAGGTTCGTCCGTTCCCGAATCTGGAGGGTGTCTCTGAAGTCTCGTGCTTGCTAGGCTTCCGTCGGTCGTTATTACTCGTGACTTCGTATCGCTAATCAAGATCTGTGAGTCTACTCGGCTAATGCAAGACTGACTCTTAAGGCGGCCTCTCCGCCAGATATATTCTCGAGGAGCGTCCTTCCGGGGGGGGGGGGGGGGGGGGTCAGGCCCTCTCCCAGTCCTTGAGGTCTGGTTTTGATTGGGGTGGGAGTCACTGCTTCGAAGTTGGCTTGTCAACAAGGGATCCCCCTTAACCCACCAAGAAAGCACCAGTACCCCTCGGCCCATCAAACAAACACAGTATTCGGGGATTAACGTTAACAATAGGACCTCGCGTCGGTCGATCGTCGACACAGAAATAAATAAGGCAAATTTCAAGTTTCGAGAGGCTGAACCGTAAGGTCAATACTGAAGAACCGTGCCGCTCGATCGCCGCTCGGTTGCGCAAAACAAATATGATACCTCGAAATATCCAATAACAAGAGATTAAGGCGAACAAAGGGAGCCTCGCATCGCTCGATCGGCGACACGGAAAATAAAATAAGATGATTTTGAATTTCGAGAAGCTGAGAATGAAGGTAAATAATGAAGAAACGTGTCGTTCGATCGCCGGTGCGCAAAATAAATATGATATTTCGAAACATATAATACAAAGGGATTACGTAGCTGCCGTGCCATACCACCTGTGACTCGACCTATACTAGTTAAAATTTTCTCTCGTCTCCGTTTCTCTACTACTCTTCTCTCGGACGGTAGTTAGCCTAATTACTCCTATCGGGCCCCACGTTGGGCGCCATTTGTAACGAGTTTTCCCCGCACCTTCCGAGAACCTCCGGTTCCGCCACTCGAGGAGGAACGCGCGGTGATCCGCGCCATTCTCCGCTGCTCCGGCGAGGTGGAGTCGGGACTTGCCGACGCAGTAGGATTAATCGGGGGCGGACGGGCGCCAGGTACGCTCACGTACCACCGGCCTACACCGGCTTTATTTCAGTTTGCCGCCACCACCGCCTCCCCTACGCGTCCCCGCTTCCCCCCGAGAGCGAACACCGGGGTCTCGGGCTTCACTCCGGCTGACCCAGCCCGCCTGCGGGTCGGTAAGGTAGAGGGGGGGGGGGCGAGAAGGAATTTTGGGTCAATTAGGCAACGTAGCAAATTAATTCCACAATTAACAGGCAACCCATTTATTGCACGAGGAACGTTTACAATCGCGAGTCTCCTCCAATGATAACACTTCCGCTTTACGATACTTATACAACCCTGACACCCTGCTTTCAATGATTACCACTCGCTCGCGGTAGAGAACCTCAGCTCGCTGGTGCCTTATCTACTCATATCGCCAGATAACCGCGTCCGAGAGAAGGATTTATAATATGTACCCCCGGTATGTAACGAACGAGGATAGGTAACCCCCGTGATGAGAACTAATTATTGCAGGTAGCACCCTGTAGATAGCCAATGACGGTAGGGAACCCCCTTGACGATAAATAATTACCTCAGATAGCCCCCTTTAGATAGCCAATGACGGTACGTAACCCCCGTGATGATAAATAATTATTTCAGGTAGCACCCTGTAGATAGCCAATGATGGTAGGTAACCCCCTCGATGATAAATAATTATCTCAGATAGCACCCTTTAGATAGGCAATGACGGTAGGTCACCCCCGGGATGATAAATAATTAATTCAGGTAGCCTAGACGCGACGAGAGAAAAATTCCCTACTCTATGATAATTTTAACAGTATTCTAAACGACACAAAACTGGCACGGCGACTGGATATAATGTAGGTAAACACCACGGTAGGACCCCGGTAGAGGACGGTCGCACATGGTACTTGACGCCTGCGCGTGCTATGAAAGGAGAGAGTCGGCAAGGGGCGAGCAGCTTTTTGTCCGCTTACATCGTATTTCTTACTCTGTAATACCTTGACGCGGGACTACCGACAAATAATTTCAATTGTTTAAGGATTATCACGGGACTTACTTAATTCGCTGTCTCATCCCTGCCTCCTCTCTCTTCCGTTCGGAAAGCTGACATGAACTCACGTACGGCCGGTGCCGATCTCCCTTGCTTGTTTTTCACTTTTAGTTGCACTACTACTTTTCTCCGCTAGACTCGTGCTTCTGATGATCTTCGAATTCTGACTGCCGGTCTCGTTGTCCGGCCGGTGTACTTAGCCTACGTACTCTCCCCCTACTTTTCCGTATTACTTCTCGCGGACCAATCATGTCACGGGTGTCGCGTGGTCGGCTCTCTTCCTTGAAGATTCTCGCCGGTCCTCCCGCGCCGCATACCCCTCTCTGGCCGTCGAGTGGCGCGAGCGGGGGGGGGGGGGGGGGTGGGGGGGCGCGACGAGAGTCGTGCACAGCTCACCTAGGAGCCGAGTGCTCCGGAACCCTTACGACGCGCCCCCCTCACCGCGCGCCTTCCCCCTGGAGCTCGGAACGGGCGACGGGGAAGGGGGAAGCTCACCTCGCCGGACAGGCGTCCCTGTTCTCGGCGGTTGGCTCACGAGATTTGCCACCAGGCACGAAAAAAATGGAGCACCGCTTCCCTCGCCGCACCCGCCGAACTCCTTATTTCGAGGCGCCGTTTCGCGCGGACTTCAGCGCGCGGTGCACCAACGAGAACTTCGTTGCTGAAAGACGTAGCCGACCGACCGAATTGCCCCCTGGGGTGATGACTCGACGTTTCATCGGCGCCCAGCGTCGCACCTGCGACCCCCTGCAGGCGGCCATCTCCGGTGTGACGAAAAAAATCGTCACAATATATATATATGGACATACATACAAGCTAGGCTAGTTACCTTTACCAGAAGAGTAATAATATATATTATTACCATTACCAGAATATTCGGCTTTGTCAATAAATCATATGTATGACTTACTTAAAGTCGATAATTACAGTTGGAATATTCTAGTAAAAGTATTAACTGCTGTTCTTAAGGGTTGTTTTATGTCAGTTGGTAATTTCTTGCACTAACAAAAGCTGACGATATATATATTATGCATGTATGTATGTATGTATTGAAATGTTCTATAGGTACTCGAAGAGAATTGAGGGGTAGACGTAAAAAAGAAAATTTTAATAATTCTTTATTGATTTATATACTGCTAATTTCACACGGTTCCTTATCTTAATGGTCCGCACTCGCTCTTCGACTTGTATTGGTGTGTCTCACCGGTCGTCGCCGTGCGGTGATTGGCGCGATCTTCAGTGATTGTTTCCGTAATGCTTCGGCTGTTAGTTCACGCAGTTCCTTATCCTAATTGTCCTGTGTCGTTCTTCGATTCAATTGGCGCGGCTCACCGGACGTTGCTGTGCGGTGATTGGTGCTTCGCGTGGTGAGAAATTGGTATTAATGCGTCTGATTAGCTGCGTCGTAATCGATGAGAATTGATTCTCGATGAGTTGACAGCTAAGATGGCGGCGTCGAAGTGTGTCGAGGACGTGCTTCGTTTTTGTGTGTCTGAATTATGGATTTATACGTAAAGGTAAGTCCCTTTTCAATTAAATTAATCTTGGTGTGTATTTGCTCTTGCTGTTGTTTTGGTTTTAGGTCCGCCGGGTGTCTTTTTTTCTTCAGTTTTGCGCTGGTGTGGGACGTCTTTTCAATCTCGGTGAGTATTCGTCGTGTTAAGAGATTTTATTCGTTGTTCCTACCCTATTGTTGTTTTTCTATTTTGTTACAGGGTTTGCCTTGGAGACAGGATCTTTTAATGGAGCTGCCGTTGTGTGTTAGACCGATTTTGACACGTTGTATTCTTCCGAAAACTTTGGTGAGTTATCTTTTTATTTTTGATATTTTACTCCCTTCGTAGTAGTCTATGTTATTTATCCTTTACTCTTTATTCCTTATTTATTGTTCCTTATTTGTTGATCTGAGTTCCCTTACCGCGGTGCCTTTGCGCACTTGATTATTCCTTACTATTAGAACTCTACGAGATTCTCCGCTGTTGAGCCTTTGCGCAATTTGATTTTTTTATAACTTGTTTCGTCTCTACTTCCTCCACTCCGTGGTATAGTATTATTATCAAAATGCAATTTGATTTTTCCTTTTCTTTACCCGTGAGTTGTTCTAGAGTTAGCCACCCTCGCTCTCCTCTCGGAGAGTAATGTCCCAGCCTTCTCACGAGTTCCTCACTTTGAAGATATTGGATTTTTTTGTCAAATTCTACTCCAAAAAATTCTATACTCGAACCCGTTTATTCCCTCTTTCCTCTCCAGCGAGTCGGTCTCGAGTTGGCCACCCTCACTCTCCTCTCGGAGAGCAATGTACCAGCTTTCTCAAGACTTTCTCGCTTTCAAAGTCTGTGAATTTTCGGTGATTGCTGCTCATTTATCGCTTCCTTTTATATTTTCCTTCTTTTCCTTTTAGTTGTGAGAAACTCTTCCCTCTATCACATTTTCCTTGAATTTATCTTTTCTGTCCTTTTCTAATTCTGTTTTCATTTTCAGGTGCGGTGGCAGATGGCGGCACGTGGCCAGGGCGGGAGGACGTCTCATTGTCCCCCCTGATTTTTCCACGCGGAGTCATGCTGAGCTGTGGATGATGTACCTTCTTTCGCAGCTTGAGTATGCGCAGCGAGGGAAAATCATTTCTTATCATTTTCTGTTTTCTGTTCTATTACTCTTGCTTTTATTTAAGGTTTTCTTATTTATTTCTTTACTTTGTTTGTAATTTCTTTTGCTTTGATTGTTTTATATAGTCTTATTTTTCAGCTTATTTTGTCTTTTGTTTCGAGCTGCTTGTTTTTCTTTTTGCTTCTATCTGCTTTTTAAATAGAATTTCTTTTGCTTTGTCTTTGCTTTCTTTCAGCTTATTTTGTCTTTTGTTTCGAGCTGCTTTTGGTTTGTTTTTCTTTTTGCTTCTATCTGCTTTTTAAATAAAATTTCTTTTGCTTTGTTTTTGTTTGTTCTTGTTGACTTATTTTTTTTTTCGCTTTATTTGCCTTTTGTTTCTAGCTGCTTTTGGTTTGTTTTCTTTTCTTTTGAATATTCGTTTTAGGAAAGGTAAGGAAAGTAAAAGTCGTGGGTTGATATAACAAAAAATTTTTTTTATTTTAAATTGATGTAACCGAGGCTGTGTCGGATTGCTCCTCATCTGACGGTTGGACCTCCGCTTGGTACTGCGGCCATAACCTGCCCCAGTCGCTTCGCGGCTCCTCCTCCTCGTCGTCGCTCGGGATGTAGGTTGTTATGTCGTCGTCATCTTCACTGTCCTCGTCGTATATGTCGTTGTACGTTGTAAGCTGTTGTCTTGGTAAGTCACTCCTTGCTGCTGTCCCTCGGATTTCGTCCCGTGTCAGGTCTCTTCCGGCGTATTTTCGCCACCAGTGCAGTTCGTCATTTCTAGAAGAGAGGTGTGGCCCTTGGCTGTGCCAGCAAAATGGCTGCCTCTTCTTGGTTGTGATGGCTGCCCCCATATCGACTGCCATTTCTGTGTATGTTTCGCCGTCCTCTGTATTGACTAATTGTCCATATATAGCCTCTGTGCCTGTTCTTTCCTTCTCGATGGTTAAGTCCCAGTTTTTTTTAGGATTATCGTTCGAAGTTCGGCCATTGACTCCCATTTGTAGAGCGTGTGGTCCGGTGGTTGTAGTCCTTGGATGGCACATGGGATCGCTGTCCATGGGTATCCGAACGTCCATGTCGGTGGGGTGTAGCAGTCCTCTCTTTCGTAGATCAATTCTAAACCATAGTCCCCCATCCATACCTTTACTTCGTCTTCTTCGTGGTCGACGCTGATGATGTTTGCTCTCGAGAACTCGTCTCCTTCTTTGACAAGGATGCCCCTTCCTTGATATAGTTCTTCTTCGAGGCATGGGTGAGTTCCTTCGTTGATTTTTTTTATATTTTCGATGACTTTTTGTATTTCGTATCCGTCCCGGGGTATCCACACACACACCTGCTCTGGGGAGATCACTCCAGCCACTTTAATGTTTCTATAAGTTCCTCTTATTCCCTCGATCGGGCAGTTTCGATACGTTAGAGCCATAGTTGTTATTTCTCTGACTGTTATCGGTTGAATGGTCTTCCAGCGATATTCCTGGGTACCACGCCCGAATATTCTCGTCCGTGACTGTGAATAATTCGAAGTCATTGACGTTCTCTATTGTTATTAATCTTTTTTCTTCCTTTGTTTTGCGTTGTTTTTGTCGTCGTTTTGCCTTCTTCTTTTTTTTATTAATTTTAGTTTTGAAAGTTTTTTTTGTTTCTTTCTCACCTTCCATCCTTCTTTATTCACTTTTTGTTTTGAACTGACTTTGTGGGTGTCTTCCTTTTCCTTCGTTTCCGTTGGCCTTTGATCATTTTTGGCCTTAAGGGTTTCGATCTACTTTTGAATTTCACCTCCTTTTGGCTTATCTGCCCTCTATTGATTTGATCGAGTTATCTTTTCGATCGTTCCACCGTTGTGATATTAGTCACAATGGTTTTGATTATCTTTTCTTTTATCTTTTCTCGCTTGTTCTTGTAGTGTTCTTTCTTTTATCGTTTTATTGTTCGTTTTTGTTCATTTCTTCCTCGTCTTCTTGGGGAGTTTTTTCTTTGTATTTTTTTAATAGGCATCCGTGGAATTTTCCTCTTTCCCGGCCTGTTGCGGGGTCCCGAAGGAGATATGTTGCAATGCCTACACATTTGGCTATCTCATACGGGCCCTCGTATAGTGGCATGAATTTTGCGGTCTTTTTCTTATTCGGGTCGGAGACATTCAAGGCTCGCACTAACACTTTTTCTCCCTTTTCAAAGGTGGTTGTTATGTGTTTTTCGTTGAATCTTTGTGCTCGTTTTTCTCCCTTTTTTCTGATTCTTTCTTTGACGAGTGCGATTTTCTCTTCTTGCGTTAATAGGTCAACCTCCTCGTCGTTGAGTGCTAGTATCCATTTCTTCCAAATCCGAAACGGTTTCTTCTTTGTGTGTAATTCTGTTGGTGTTATTTCCGTAGTTTCGTGGTGGGTGTCATTTATACACGTTTCGATAACCGGTAACCATCGCACCCATGCGACGTGGTTCTCTTCTAAGAACGTCCTGAAGAATCTTGCTAATTCCCGATTTACGCGTTCAACTATGTTCCCTTGTGGGTGTCGTATTGACGAAAAGATGCCCTTTATTCCTTCCTTTTCTAGTTTTTCGAGCCAGGTTTTTGAAGTGAACTGTGTGCCGTGGTCGAACTGTATCCTTTTTGGTTTTCCGTATTTTGGGATGTAGTCCTGGAATATTTTTCTTATTGTGGCTTCTGCGTTTGCTCGTCTCAGTGGATATAGTTTTACTAGTTTTTAGAAGGCATCAATTGTTACGAGTATGTGTTTTACACCGCCGCTGGCTGTTGGTAGCGGTCCAAAAAAATCAATGGATAATAGGTCGCCTGGCCCTTCCGGCAAGATTGTTTGCATTTTTGCATAGCTTGTTTGGTTTGGTACTTTATTTCTCTGGCACGTATCACATCCTGCCAGGATTTTTCGGACTCGTTCCGCCATATGTGGGTGTGTGAAGTCTTCATCTAGGATAAGGTATGTTTTCTTAGCCCCTACATGTCCATAGAGAGTGTGACATTCCTTAATGATCTGTTCCAGTAGGTGTTTTGGAATTACCGCCTTCCAAGCGCCTTTCTTGTTCGTCTTCTGGAGGCATTCTTCTTGGATTCTGTACCCCTTTTTTCCTTGTTTCGTCATGACTTCCTCCCATATGGCTGTTAACGTGGGGTCCTTTTTCTGCTCTTCTCCGAAGGTGCGAAAGTATTCTTCTATTTCTGTTTTTAATTCATGTGCTAACACGGTTGCGATAATGAGGCATTTTTTTTCGTTATTCTCATTGATTTCTGGTCGACTTAGCCAGTCTGCTACCGGGTTCTCGCGGCCGGCGCAATGTTTTACTTCTAAATCGTATTCCTGGATTAGGAGGGCCCATCGTAGTAGCCTGTCCCCCCCAAATCGGCAAGTTTTGAGAAATGTCAAGGCCTTGTGGTCTGTGATGATCTGGATTTTTGCTCCTCTTAGGTATGATCGAAACTTTTGGAGGCTCCAGACTATTGCTAGCAATTCTTTTTCGGTTGTTGTATATCGTAGCTCGGCTCCTTTTAGTGTCCGGCTTGCGAATGCTATCACACTTGTATCTCCTTTTTCGTCCTTTTGTCCGAGGACTGCCCCTAAGGCGTATCCGCTCGCATCCGTGGTCAGGATGTACCCTCTTTTGGGATCTGGGTATCTTAGGATGATGTCTTCTATGAATAGTTTCTTCGTGTTTTCGAATGCTTCTTGTCTTCGTGAGTCCCAATTCCATCGTTCTCCCTTTCTCAGGAGTTCAATGAGGGGTATCGTTGCTGCAGCGTGTTGGCTGGTGAACTTCGTGTAGAAGTTAATGAGTCCCAAGAAACCTCTAAGCTGTTTGAGGTTTTGCGGTTGTGGGAATTCCTGAATTGCCTGTATTTTTTCTGGTTGGGGTTTTATGCCAGTGGTTGTAAGGATGTGACCGAGGAACTCCACTTGTTCCTTGAAAAATGAAGATTTTGAAAAGTTTAGTGTCAGGCCGTATTGCCTGAGCCTCTGGAAAAGTATTTCCATATGTTCTATGTGTTCTTCATGTGTTGCTGATATACACAAGATGTCATCCACGAAGTTTAGTACAAAGCCCTCCAAACCCATAAGCGCTATGTCCAGGGCTTTTATTAGGCTTGCCGTGCTTGTTTTTAGTCCAAATGGGGTTACCGTAAACTGATAACATTTTCCTTCGTGCAAGAACGCTGTATATTGCCGCGACTCCATGCTTAATGGGATTTGCCAGAAACTACTGGTCATATCCAGGCTTGACATGACCCGTGCGTTGCCACACCTTCTTAATATGTCGTCTGTCGGTGGTGCTGAATCATGGTCCTCTACTAAATATTTATTTAGTTGTCTTGCGTCTAAACACAAGCGGACTGATCCGTCCTTTTTGATGACCGTCACCATTGGGTTAATGTATTGGCTGGTGGTTCTTTCTATTACTCCATACTCCACCATCTTCGTGATTTCTTCGGCCACCTTCTCCCTGTATTGCAGCGGGATCGGGTATGATCGGTGGATATATGGCGTGGGATCCTTCAGGACCAATTTGTGGACGTATGCTGTCATTCTTCCTGGTATTCTTGAAAATAATTCCCTTTGTTCTGATAGGACCGTCTTGAAGGCTTCCTTTATGTGCTTCGGCAGTTCCCTTGCTTCGTCTAGTTTTTGATCTACTTGTTGTTCTGTCAAGTCGTTCTTCTCTGGTTCATGATGTTCTATTTCCATTGTTGTCGTTGGTTGCGTTCTTATTGTTTTCCATCTATTTCCTTCCAGGTACATGATGGGTGTCTCATCAAGTCTTATTGTTCCTGTTTGGAGATCGAGGTCTATTTTGAACTTCTGCATCCCGTCTATTCCGAGCAGTGCTTGTCTTCTTAGCCTAGGTACAATCATGATTGGCAGATTCGTTTCTACGTGATTGATCTTTGTCTTCACGAGGATCTGCTTCTTGATTTTACTCTTGTTGCCGCCAAATGCTCCTTGGACTTCCCCTCCGACGACCGGTAGGACCGGGCACTCCTCTAGTTCGTTTGTGAGTCCTTCGTAGCATTCTTCCGATATGCAGGTCACTTCACTGCCACTGTCGATCAGCATAGGGATTTCCTTTTCTCCAATATTGGCGATTACGACTGGACATGGTGGGTTGCTGTCTAATTCTTGTACCAATGTCGGTCCTTCCTCGGCTAGATATTCTCCGGGATTCTCCCACGTATTCTCTATTGTGTGTTTCTTTTTGATAGTCAGAATACCTGTTATTATGTTTTTGTTTTGTTGTTTATTTCTTCTTCTTCGTTCTCGTGTTTTCTCGTTTCGTTTTTGTCTTCTTCTTACTTCTTCTAATTCTTCTAGTTGCTCGTCTTCGTCCGTTGCACCTCGCTCATGTGGTGTCTCTAAAGTCATGATTACGGGTGCAACGTCTATTCGTTTCCCTGGTCCTTTGTTTCAGGAACGGCTGGGGTGTCTTTCTTATGGGCCTCTTGATTTTCTTCCGGTCTTTGTGGTGGCCAATTCTTCTGTTCCGGGACTTGGTTCCTTGTCCATGATCTCTCCCCCCAATTTTGTTGTCTTTGGTATCTCTCTTGTCCTGGGCTTTGGGACCATCGAGGTGGTGGTGGGTTCTGGTAACCTCGTTGTCGTTGCCATCTGTTCTCCCTCTCCTTTTGGTGGTTTTCATCAGTTCCTGTGTTCGGTCGGTTACGACGTTTCTGTGCGTTTAGCAACCCTGCCCCGTCCATTCCTTCGAGTAGTATGAGGAACTCGTCGACGGTCTTTACCGTTCCTATTTGGACTGCTGCCCTTATGGTTTCATCAAAATGATTTCCGAGATGTCGGATGATTTCCTCATTTGATAGGCTTTTGCCCAGATCTTTTGCATTGCCGAAAATTCTGGTTGCATATTCTGCTCGAGTTGCTTTATGTTCGTCGAGTTCATATGCCCCAAACTCTAGGTTTCGGCTTACTTTTGCCTGTATCTCTCGATTCCAGTATCTCGATTTGAATTTTTCAGCGAATTCCTCGATGGTATGGATATCGTCCTCCACCACTCTCCACCAGTCCTTGGCGGCTCCTTTTAATGACGTGCCGATCAAATAGTGGAGGTCTGTGTTCCCCGTTACCCTCCAGAACTGTTGGAGGTCTCTTAAGTACCTGATTGGTCTTTCTTTTCCGTCGCCTGAGAAAGTTGGAGGTTGTTGTTTGGCTACGTACAGCTGACTGACGTTCATGCCTCCTCCTGTTAGATTCATTGTTTGTGACATTTTGGCTCGGAATTCTTCTTCCCAATGTCCGAGTTTGTTACTATTTTCTTTTGCCATTGTTGCTGTTGTTTTCATGTTTTCATGGACTTGGTTCATATTTGTCATTGTTCTCTGGAGTTTCTTCTCCAAAGCGTCGAAGTCGGCTTTTCTCTCCCTATCGACTTCGTCGATGCTTGCCGCTACGGTGTCTTGTGCGATGGTAATTTTTCGGTCGGTTTGTGCGACCACTCTGTCGAGTTCTTCTTGAAACTCTAGTCTTGAAAATTCCTGCGTTTGTTTGCACCGTAGTACACATTTTTCGTCTTGTTCTTTGAAGTTTTCATTTCGGAGAATCCTCTCCCTGTTCTGTTCGTTTTTTACTTCTTTAAGTTCTCGCATTAACAAGCGAATTGACTCTTCCAGTTCAATTTGCATCTCTTCGGACATCACGGTCCCTTCCTCCATTAGACTATCGTTTACTGGTCCTTCTTCCGGTCTTACCGGAGTTGCGGCGTTTGGATCCATGTTTTTTTTTTTTTTTTTTTTTTTTTTTTTTTTTACTGTCTCAACTTCTTCGAGTCCCTGTTCGGGCGCCAAATGAAATGTTCTATAGGTACTCGAAGAGAATTGAGGGGTAGACGTAAAAAAGAAAATTTTAATAATTCTTTATTGATTTATATACTGCTAATTTCACACGGTTCCTTATCTTAATGGTCCGCACTCGCTCTTCGACTTGTATTGGTGTGTCTCACCGGTCGTCGCCGTGCGGTGATTGGCGCGATCTTCAGTGATTGTTTCCGTAATGCTTCGGCTGTTAGTTCACGCAGTTCCTTATCCTAATTGTCCTGTGTCGTTCTTCGATTCAATTGGCGCGGCTCACCGGACGTTGCTGTGCGGTGATTGGTGCTTCGCGTGGTGAGAAATTGGTATTAATGCGTCTGATTAGCTGCGTCGTAATCGATGAGAATTGATTCTCGATGAGTTGACAGCTAAGATGGCGGCGTCGAAGTGTGTCGAGGACGTGCTTCGTTTTTGTGTGTCTGAATTATGGATTTATACGTAAAGGTAAGTCCCTTTTCAATTAAATTAATCTTGGTGTGTATTTGCTCTTGCTGTTGTTTTGGTTTTAGGTCCGCCGGGTGTCTTTTTTTCTTCAGTTTTGCGCTGGTGTGGGACGTCTTTTCAATCTCGGTGAGTATTCGTCGTGTTAAGAGATTTTATTCGTTGTTCCTACCCTATTGTTGTTTTTCTATTTTGTTACAGGGTTTGCCTTGGAGACAGGATCTTTTAATGGAGCTGCCGTTGTGTGTTAGACCGATTTTGACACGTTGTATTCTTCCGAAAACTTTGGTGAGTTATCTTTTTATTTTTGATATTTTACTCCCTTCGTAGTAGTCTATGTTATTTATCCTTTACTCTTTATTCCTTATTTATTGTTCCTTATTTGTTGATCTGAGTTCCCTTACCGCGGTGCCTTTGCGCACTTGATTATTCCTTACTATTAGAACTCTACGAGATTCTCCGCTGTTGAGCCTTTGCGCAATTTGATTTTTTTATAACTTGTTTCGTCTCTACTTCCTCCACTCCGTGGTATAGTATTATTATCAAAATGCAATTTGATTTTTCCTTTTCTTTACCCGTGAGTTGTTCTAGAGTTAGCCACCCTCGCTCTCCTCTCGGAGAGTAATGTCCCAGCCTTCTCACGAGTTCCTCACTTTGAAGATATTGGATTTTTTTGTCAAATTCTACTCCAAAAAATTCTATACTCGAACCCGTTTATTCCCTCTTTCCTCTCCAGCGAGTCGGTCTCGAGTTGGCCACCCTCACTCTCCTCTCGGAGAGCAATGTACCAGCTTTCTCAAGACTTTCTCGCTTTCAAAGTCTGTGAATTTTCGGTGATTGCTGCTCATTTATCGCTTCCTTTTATATTTTCCTTCTTTTCCTTTTAGTTGTGAGAAACTCTTCCCTCTATCACATTTTCCTTGAATTTATCTTTTCTGTCCTTTTCTAATTCTGTTTTCATTTTCAGGTGCGGTGGCAGATGGCAGCACGTGGCCAGGGCGGGAGGACGTCTCAGTATGCATGTATGCCCATATCTATATACGCGCGTACGCACACACGTACGCATACATATGTAAATTATCTCGCTCATCTCATCTATTAAAATAAATTTATATTTCTGACAGATATATAAAATTATTAATGTGTATTAATAATGTTTGCCCCTGTTTCCCCCTCCATAGACCCCCTCCATACGGAAAGTGGGGAGCGCCTTTAGTAGGTTAAAAAGAGGGGTCTGGATGGTTTGGCGAGCGCGCGAAGGAGGGTCCCTGGTTGGTTGTGTAGAGGGTCTACAGACCCCTCCGGTGGCTCTCCGTTACTCCAAATGTAAACTTTCTGCCATTTTGGAGGGCCAACAAAAGGGTCTGCATATACCCTCTAGTATACCTTGGCCCCCCCCCCCCCATGGGCCCTCGCCACTCCGCTCGATTCGAGTTATTCTCGAAGCGCCCGAAAATTTCGACTCGGGTAGTCATCACAAAAATCTGAGTTATTTTTATTACTCAAAACTTGTTCCATCAAGGACACGGTCAGCGCGATATTTCATTGAACACGCCAATTATATTGTAATTTTCAAAAATCCTCGTTATCGAGCCCAAATTCAGCATCTCGCGCGTCAGGTGTATCCGGAAAACCCACGATTTCTACAAGAGGCCTATCACGATGCAACGTCCAAACCGCATGGTTATTTGTTACTCGATTTAAAACAATCAACACCTGATAAGTGTAGATACGATACTTGTATTTTCCCAGACGATACCCATCATTTTGTGTACATACCATGGAAAAAGTTAAAAAGCAATTCCGGCACATGTGAATTACCAGTTCAACGAGTGTAATGGCGACTAAAGCATCGCCGCGTCACGAAAAATGTATAGCTATATTGAGCGCCCTTCTGCAATCCAATACAACGCATCGTGCATCTGATACGCACAAAAAACAAACAAGTGCTAGTCACGCCGTTTGTCAATGTGTGATGCACATTCTTAGGGGTAGCACAACCCCAAAGACATGTAGCGCAAAGGGGTTTAAAAAGGAGTGATACATCAGGACAGCCGGCAGTTATCAGACGTAATGGCGCGGGGTGGTTCACCGCTCTGCAAAAAGCACGTTGCGATACTGCGTGCTCTTCAACACCTGAATAAGGAGCAACGCGAGGCTATTTTACGCAAAGCAGATCCTAGTATTATCCGCTGTATTTGTGAGTGTGCACTGAATGTTCTCTGCGGGAACGTACCGCTGAAGATCGACCAGAGAAAAAAATTACGTCGATACGCACCGGTTCTCCGTCGTTTAGCCTCAAAAAAAGGCTGCTGGAAGAGTAAAAAAACGGTTTGTTGTTCAAAACGGGGGGTTTCTACCACTCCTATTAGCACCAATACTAGGTACTGTTCTATCGAATTTGATTGGCGGCCGTGGATGATGGAACGCGCAAGAAAAATGATACTCGTGCCTGAGGAGCATCTAACGCGGCTGAGCACACAAAGTCATAGACCGCCGTTTTTTAATATGGGTGCGCCTCAAACACAACCAGTGCGAGGTATTGACGCTACGCTAGCTCGATTAGACACGGAGATGAATGAAATTTTGCACTCCACCGCATACAAGGACGAGAGGGAAAACTGGACGGCGTACTTGACTGTATTCCAAAGTTATCTCCACTTCGTTGATGATGAGAGAGCTCTGCAGTATCGCGAACGTATGCAGAATAAACACTATGTAGAGGCTGATTATGAAAGAAAAAAAGAAGAAGGCGAAACCGGTTACGGTATGAGCGATACCGCTATACTTGAGAGTATATCAGCTAAATTTCATATTAAAGCGAGACTTCTTCTTCGCCGCCTGCGAGGCGCTCCACGATCTAATTTTTCTTGGGATTCTGACGGTGTCGTGTCGGTCAGCGGTAAACCAATAAAAGATTCAAATATTGTTGATCTCGTGAACGATGCTATGAGGGCTAGGAAAATACCTAACCCTGCTGGACGCAGTGCCTTTGCCAGAGTTCTACGAGCGGTCAAGCCACCTCGGGAATTTATTGGTAATGAGGAGTTGTGGGCGGAGTCTAAAGTTAACACGCCACAGCGTCAATCGCAGGCCGATGATGGTAGTACAACCAGCGAGGGATCACCCGATACGGACCAGTCAGCGTTTTTCAGCGCTGTTGAGAACAGATCACCAGCACGGCAGCCACAGGGAGATAAGCAGAGAGGTGGCGGCTATCATCTTAAGAAAAGACGTGTAATTTGGGCTAACCTAAAATTATAATCATGAAAATCTTAGAAAACGCGTACTTTAATCCAGCCCATGAAGCATCGTTTTCAGGTGCTACCAAATTGTTACGTTTGGCACGGCAGTAAAAAAAATTGCCCGTGTGAAGGCAGTACAGTGGCTTGAAGCACAGGATACTTATGAGGCATTTCGCATGAAGTCATCCAGCCTAAAACATAAAAGTTTTTTAATCATCTTGAAATTTTTATCGTCGATAGTCCTATTGATAGTGAAGCTTCAGCAAGAATTTTAAGGCTCTAGCTCAAATAGTTGCCTAGCAATAGGGGCTCAAATTTGTACCATATTGGCCGTCGTGGCAACATTCCCAGGTTTGTATCTTCCCGAAAAATATAGCGATTTTAAAAAGTCAGGAGTGATTTTTAAAGCATTTTCTGCGTAATTTAAGAATATATTTTTTATTTTTAATAAAATTAATAAGTTCATAACAATTTTTTAAGGTTAATGTTAAAAATGACTTTTTTTCAAAGATCGACATCTTCGATTTTTATAAAAAAAATTTATAAAATAGTAGGGTTCTTTCTGAACAAAAAAGTATATAATGTTTAAGATGGGCCGGACCTTAGTTTCGGAGATACAGTAGGATTTACCAGCGAGCGGGCGCTTCACGTAGTGTCGCGCGGCGATCCTCCAGGCTACGTTCGGGCTTGAGTTCGAATGTAGCCGAGAAATATTCCAATTTAAATATTCAGGACTGATTTTTAAAGCATTTTCTGCGAACTTTAAGAATATATTTTTCATTTTTAATAAAGTTAATAAGTTCATAACAATTTTTTAAGGTTAATGTTAAAAATGACTTTTTCTCAAAGATCGACATCTTCGATTTTTATAAAAAAAATTTATAAAATAGTAGGGTTATTTCTGAACAAAAAAGTATATAATGTCCAAGATGGGCGGGACCTTAGTTTCGGAGATACAGTAGGATTTACCAGCGAGCGGGCGCTTCGCGTAGTGTCGCGCGGCGATGCTCCAGGCTACGTTCGGGCTTGAGTTCTACGTGAGCACTACGTGAAGCGCCCGCTCGTTGGTAAATCCTACTGTATCTCCGAAACTAAGGTCCGGCCCATCTTGGACATTATATACTTTTTTGTTCAGAAAGAACCCTTCTATTTTATAAATTTTTTTTATAAAAATCGAAGATGTCGATCTTTGAGAAAAAGTCATTTTTAACATTAACCTTAAAAAATTGTCATGAACTTATTAATTTTATTAAAAATAAAAAATATATTCTTAAAGTACGCAGAAAATGCTTTAAAAATCACTGCTGACTTTTTAAAATCGCTATATTTCTCTGGAAGATACAAACCTGGGAATGTTGCCACGACGGCCAATACGGTACAAATTTGAGCCCCTATTGCTAGGCAACTATTTGAGCTAGAGCCTTAAAATTTTTGCTCAAGCTTCACTATCAATAGGACTATCGACCATAAAAATTTCAAGACGATTAAAAAACTTTTATGTTTTAGGCTGGATGACTTCATGCGAAATGCCTCTTATACAAAACACAGATCGGTACGACGACATTATCCGCGTCGTTTTTATAATGTCCGAAATATTGATGACTTCTGGGAGGCTGATCTCGTGGATCTTCGCTCGATTAAAGATTATAACGATGGTTATGTTTATCTCTTGATCGTTATAGACGTTCGTAGTAAATTTGCATGGGTTCAGCCTTTACGTGACAAGTCTGCTGCCTCTGTAGCCAATGCGTTTTATCTCATTTTAACTAAGAAAAATAGTAACGGTCGATCACCCCTTTACCTACAGACGGACAGGGGTAAAGAATTTACCGGTGCTGTATTCCAGACTCTCTTAAAGAAAAAGAACATACAGTTCCGTGTTGCGCGAAACCCTGATATAAAAGCGGCTTTTGTCGAGAGATTCAATATAACACAGAAAGAGAGAATGTGGAGGTATTTTACGTATTCTAGAAAAAAACGTTACCTAGATATTCTGCAGAACATCGTTTCGGCATACAATCACTCCACGCATAGCGGTATAAAAATGGCTCCTGTCACGGTGACATACGCTACAGCAGCTGGGGCCCGTAATAATCTGATAAAGCGGTACAAACGAACTGAGAATTGTTCGCCCAAATACAGCGTCGGTGACATCGTGTGCATCAGTAGCGCGAAGGCTGCCTTCGTAAAAGGTTACGAGCGTGGCTGGAGCAGCGATTTATTTAAGATTGTCCGTGTGTCGCACAGTATTTGTCCTGTGATATACATATTGCGTGATCTCCACGGCGAGGATATCGATGGTATATTTTATGAGCCTGAGTTATCGAGAGTACAAACGAAGGAGTCTAAACAGTCGTCAGCAAAATGAAGGAGGAGTTTTACATGGTTTTACCTAGTAATAGTAGTATGAATTATTATCCCGATAATGTGACAACAAGATATACCACGCATTTACCCCAATGTATCTCTCTTCACGGCAGCTGGGCTGTTTCTCTAGCTGAAATACACATACCGACGACAATTTTGCATGTACCGCACGATGGTGAGCGGAACTTTATGAATGTCATAACGAACACAGTAGCACCCGGTAACATGGCAAGCACCGACTTTAAGGAAGAACGCGTCTGCGTACCGCCCGGTGTGTACCTCAGCATAGACACATTACTCGAGGCTATTAACGAGGCACCGTGTGTTGCGGGTCATCTGAAATTTAAGCATTGTCGCAACGGATATGTGGCGGTCACACGTATCTGTGAATCGTGTAACAATGTAGAACACTCATCCTACTTCTCCGATGTGTTGAACAAGATTTTTGGATTCACCGAGTCTAAGGATGTGGTGGTCCAGAGCGAGTACACTGCTCAGAGACCTGCCAACCTGGCCCATGGGACCCAAAATATGATGTTTATGCGGATATCTGCGAGCCCTATATCACAGAAGATGTGCATACACCACTGCTGCCAGTCGTACCAATTGTTGCCGCTGATAATCGTAATTACGGGTCGGTGAAGATAAGAAGTTTCTCACTACCACGCTATATTCCTCTATTACGTACTAGTTTTCAAACAATAATGATTGATATAAGGGATGAGTTTGGCAAACCGATACCATTCGAGTACGGGACGTTGACAGTGACGTTACAGTTCAAACGTACAGATTAGCCTGAACCAGTCTAAAATGGCTTATTATGACGAATACTTTGATATGCAAACGGGTGGGGGTGGGGGGCGAACCGGTTATGGTGGTATCAGTCATGTGTATATAGGGTCACCGAATCAAAGGGGTCACGGTATTGGGAGTTTCCTCGGAGGTCTCTTCCGACGGATAATACCTCTCTTGAAACAAGGTGCTCGGGCGGTTGGTAAAGAGGCGCTTCGCTCAGGTATAAACGTGGATACGGATATCATGGATTCTGATATTCACCCGCGAGAAGCATTCAAAACACGTCTGCACGAATCAGGGGAGAATCTGAAGCGTAAGGCTGATGAAAAAATTAGTACGCTCATGAAGGGTTCGGGGTATAAAACCGGTAAAATTAATAAACTGATCCATTCTCTTGCCGGGAACGTATCACGACGTACCGGTGTGAAAAAACGGAAGAAGACCGTGAAGTCGCGAAAACGTTCGGGCTCTGTGAAAAAGAGACAGAAGAAGAAAAAGAAAACTGTGAAAAGAAGAGCAACAAAACAGACAACTACGAATCGTTATAAGAAATCAAGAACAGTGGCGGATATTTTCATCTAACACAATCTTGAAAAAAATGGCTTTCTTACATGCACACTCGTGTGAGTGCCTTAAGTCGGAGCTTCAGTTATTTACACTACCATCGACCCAGACAACAATGGAGGGAACGCATACACTGTGTTACAATCCGATCTCATCATTGACGGATGATTCACCAATAGAGTTTGTCATACCGGGTCAGGGTGATGAGTACATTGATCTTGCACACACCATGCTCAGTATGCGTGTTAAGATAGAAACCCCTGACAAAGCGGATGCACCGTCTCCTAAAGTAGGCCCTGTCAATAACCTATTACACTCAATGCTCAATCAGATCGATGTATTTTTGAATCAGAAACTGGTATCACCTCCTAACAATGTTTATGCGTATAGAGCATACATTGAAACCCTCTTGAATTACGGGTCTGGTGCTAAGAGCTCGCACCTCACGAGTACTCTATGGTATAATGATTCGCCTGGTAAAATGGATGATACAGAAGATAATAATACAGGGCTTGCAAATAGGCGAAACGTATTAGGTAAAAATCGATTGATCGATCTCCTTGGTCATTTGCATTGCGATATTTTCAATCAATTGAGGTTTTTGCTAAACAGTGTTGAGATGCGTTTACGTCTCGTGGGATCTAATAACGCTTTTTGTCTCATGAGTTCTTCGAAAGTTTGTACCATCCGTATTACGGAAGCATCGCTACTTATACGGCGTGTTAAGGTAGCACCGGGTATACTTTTGGCCCATGTAAGAGCTTTGTCTAACTGTACAGCGAAATATCCTTTGACGTGCGTCGAGGTTAAAGCGATTTCGCTGCATGCGGGGATACACTGTGAGACGCTTGATAATGTCATACTTGGCCAGCTGCCTAAACGTATAATCGTCGGTTTTGTCAATAATAACGCTTTTAATGATGACCGTAAAATGAACCCTTTCAATGTTCAGAATTACAATATAAATTATTTTTCTTTGTACGCCGATGGATTGCAAATACCGTCAAAACCCCTACAGCCAGACTTTGCAGATGCTGATTTGTGTGTTGATGCATACCACACACTATTCTCGGGTACAGGCATACACTTTCTCAATGAGGGTAATTGTATCGCTCGTACAACCTACCCTGCTGATTAATGTCTCTTTGCATTTGATCTTACACCCGATCTCTCGGCCAATAGTAGCACTCATAGGAATCTTGTGAGGCATGGTAGTGTAAGAATAGAAGTACGTTTCGCGTCTGCCTTAACATCAACGATTAATTGCCTTGTGTATGCGGAATACGATAATGTGTTGGAGATAGACTCCTCCAGACAAGTAATTGTGGATTTTAGTGGCTAGGTCACAAAGCTTATAGAGCGGGAAGTATCATATATCCGTAGAACGTGCTATATTTATCGTTAGTCTGTATTCAAAAGCCGCCGTATTACGACGATCGAGAAGCGCCATGAACATCGTCATTGATATACAGGGCCTGAAGGATATATATAATCATTTTATACTTAAAGAAGTTGCCGTGGTCTCTATAAAAACATCGTACTTAGCCCACTGGATTGTATCGCCGCCCTACTCTTATAACACGCTACCACCTAGCGTAAAACGTCAAAACACCTGGTTACAAACCAATCATCATGGTATAGAGTGGTCCGAGGGCGAGACACAGATACGTGCAGTCGAAGCTTCGTTGAAGAAAATTGCAGCGCGGTCTGATCGTCTGTTTACAAGAGGAGCTGATAAAGCGGCTTATTTGACGCAGCTAACGGATTGCTACGTTATAAATCTAGAAAAAGAAGAAGACGACGATTCGTCATTTCGTAATCTTCCTGAGAGCAATACTCGTAGTGTGTATCATGGTTCACTCCGCAAAAATTGCTCGTTCACGTGTGCGCTCAACAATGCTGTAAGAATCAAAAAGTGGATTTCTCATAATGACCGCTCCAGCTCCTTGTGGGAGTACAGAACCACTACAGCCTGGAGCATTAGCTTACTAGCTGCGGAGCGTCGCGACGAGGGAAAAACAACCGATGTTAAACAGCTCTAGTGTGTTTATTATGAACACCGAGCAGCTTATGCAAGCCCTACGCGGTATAAAGAGCCGCATTGTAGGCGTATATCCGGCATACCGCATCCCTAAGGTATGGGCGAAACCAGCAGCGCTTGTCGCCAATACCGATGGCCACAAACAGCCCGGGGCCCACTGAGTCGCCATGTACATCGATCGAGATGGACGAGGATTGTACTTTGACAGCTACGGACTACCACCAATCATCCCACAGCATCTGCAGCGTCTCCGGCAGAACTGCAGATTCTTTAGCTACAACACTATACAGCTTCAGGGTCCTGAAGCACAGACTTGTGGACATTATTGTATTATGTTTCTGCATTTCTTGTCTACAGGCCTTGGTATTAATATGTTTAGGAGTGCATTTTCAACCGGTTTAACACGGAACGATAAAATAGTGTATGACTACTACAATGAGTATATGAATAAGTGTAATAAATCTAAACCCATGAATAATGCGCTCAACAAGGGTGCGTGTGTGGGCGGTGGTTACCATTATAATAATCTCAATACATTTAGTGTTAAAACTCTGCCTTGTGTACAAGGTTGTTGTTCTCGCACCCGCTAACTGTATCATAACCGTGGGTTAAAAATAAAGTATATTTTTTAAACATGTGTGTTCTTTGTCTCAATATTCTTGAACTTCGCACGACAATAATTATAATCCACATATTTTAGTGATGAGCTGTTTCTCAGAAGTCCTTGAAATGGTCATTCGCGCAACGGCACGCGCCGTCACGAATTCGATCCTCGCGTATCACAGATTTCATAAAATGCTGATGTCTGTAAGCGACATCTGGTGATACGGTAACCTAATTTTACCACCACCACCGCTGCCGCCGCCGCCAAGATGCTTTACTGTTTTTGCAACTAAGCAAATATTGCACCAATTAAATTCAGTCTGCGTCTCTCTGTATGCAGAGTAGGGGAATGGGGCTGCTTAATAGAGGGTCTGATGTATCTCCACTCCTTGATAGACAGACATTGTCCTCGAGTCTTCAAAGAAGTAAGCACCGCCAATTGAAAGTACGTTGAGACGTCTTTTTGCGAGATATTACAACAATTAAAGCAAAAATACACGCAATATCAGAGTTTCGTGCTGTAACAATAAAACTGAGGAAACTTAAGTTGGGCAATGGATTTCACACGAATCAACCAAGTGGGTCGTTTGGAGACGTTTCTTCTCGTCAAAATATTGTCCGAGTTGGAACTCGAAAAATACTATAATATTACCGGTATCAAAATCGTCCAAACGAAATGGGGCGCGCGAGTTGTTGTGGACGTTAATAGTGAATTTTCGTGTTATTTACCAACGATATTCGTCAAGGCTTTCGAAGAAGCGGACGAACTATTTCAACAAATGAGCGCCGCCGCTAGTAACAAAAATCTAATCATGCAGTATTACGGCCCGAAGTTCAACAAGCTCGAGTTCAAAGCTGCTGAGGAACAATTATAAACAGGTATGTACTATAAATCATGTATAAAGTGTCTATGTCACGATATACATATACGATCCTCTCTCACACTATGTATTTATCTCTGTCTTCCATAGTTGAACCATTGAAGAAGAAGAAGACGAAGAAAAAGAAGAAAAGAAAAAGATGCTAACAATTGAAATTCTAATATATATCACCTCTTTATTGGATATTTATTGTAAATATATATATATATATATATAACGTATAATTAATAAACAAGGTCACAATATATATCATCGCTCTTCGAGTGTTTATTGTACAGTACGTGAAAAGAAAGAAAAAAGCATGCTCTGAAACTACACACACACATTTTTGAGCTACGTAATATTCTAAAGTCAAAGACGGTGAGAGAAATAAAAAAAGAAGAAAAGTATTCGTACTATGGCGCATTTAAACAATTCAACAAATAAAAATCTAAAGATAAAAAATATAAAATTCTAAAAATAAAAAATAGAACAATGGAATTTTAAATCCGTGCATACTATGGTAATGCGCTCCAGACCTGTCGCTACAAAAGCCTTTCGCATAAGCTTAATATCATAACGGATCTTGGTGTTGTTACGTCCCGGTTTTAGGATTTCACACAACAGGGATGGCTCTAGTTTGGTCAGGAATGTGCCCAACCGGGAAAGAACCGCTCTGGCACGTGCAAGAAACTGTGTGCCTGGTGGATGACCGGAGGTAGGTAACTCTAAGAGTTCCTTTAATATCTATAGGATTTTTACGTGTTTCAGGTACGTAAGGTTACGGTCGGTCAGGTAGGTAATGGTACGACTCTCGGTCGGTAAGGCAGGTAATAGCACGACTCTCGGTCGGTGAGGTAGGTAATAGTACGACTCTTGGGCGGTAAGGTAGGTAATAGTACGACTCTTGGGCGGTAAGATAGGTAATAGTACGCCTCTTGGTCGGTAAGGTAGGTATCAGTGCGACTCTTGGTCGGTAAGGTAGGTATCACATGTGAGGTAAAGGTGTTTTACCTTTGGCTGGCTACGGCGTGTTGAGCGTAAGAGCATAGCGGGTGAAGAAGGTTGTACGCCTTAATCCAGGCCGATGACCGGAATAGCAGATCCCGCTGGTGCCGGCTGTGGTCCAGTAGGCGTCGGTGGTCTAGGTGGAGAAGGTGGTGGAGTGATCGGCGGCGACGGTATCTGGTGGCGCAGTCGGTGTCGGAAATCCCGAGTGATGCTTTGATGGTTCCAACAGATAACGAAGAGTTCGTCCCTGTAGTACAAGGTCACTGACACTTTACTGTCTTTTAGAATCGTCGGTTTAGACGAGGTAAATGCGGCTTCACGTATGGCCGTTAATTCGTGGTACAGTTGCTGCGATGTGCTAGGTGTATTATGTCCGGATGCACTAGGTGAATTTCCACGTTTTGCTGCGATTGCCTTACGAATGGCCCTTTTGGCCCCGCCGTGACGTCTACCCATTAGAGAATAACGATGGTGTCCATTAGACCAGGTGTCTCAAGAATTGGGAGGCCGTCACTTGCAGTTGGTATGCACCATCAACTGGGTGAAGTACGGGAGGTACACCTCGTGCGATTATTATGCACCGTGGGTGTGGTTTTAAGATTGGATGTACATCCGAGTATTGCTCGTGATGTTGCAGGATAGGTAAACGTTCAAACTGCGTGCAATTGGTATGCACCGCTCGTTTGATACGATTTGGAACAGTAGTAAGTGAATAGAATCCGCGTGCAATTGGTATGCACCACCAGATTTTGGGTAGGTAGGAATTCCTGATACCCCTGGTGTAATGGCTCTGCTTATATGAGAGCGTACTTGCAATGTGAGTGTTCGCGTCTGGGTTTCACTTTGTATTTCGCGAGGTAGGTAAGTGAATAGGTCGACACGGAGTTTAACTTTAAGTAATTATGTATATTGTTACACTTTCACGTTAGGTTACAAAAGATTGGTTTAAAATCACGATTTTCGTGGATCGGAATAACGCGGTGTAGGTTTGCGTTGCGGATTTATGATGCGTACTCGGCTGGTACGTTACAATAATCGCGATTAGCAAGACTCTTTAACTGCGGCTTACTTGC
Source organism: Netelia melanura (assembly GCA_964007305.1). Lineage (NCBI taxonomy): Eukaryota > Metazoa > Arthropoda > Insecta > Hymenoptera > Ichneumonidae > Netelia > Netelia melanura. The sequence continues at coordinate 18,979,561 of OZ023255.1, read as the reverse complement.
TTCTCGATACTTTAGAATAATGCGGTGATTTTATATAATATTATTTGGAAGTCTCGTTGTAGTAAAACGGAGCTTCGTGAACTGGTTGAATATTCGCGTAGAACTGTGGTATAACACTGACTGTACAATTAGTCGCGTACGCTAATAAGACTCCTTGAGAACTGATTGAATATTCGCGTGGAACTGAGGAGCCGCTGAGAGTGCTCTAATTTATATTATGCCCCGATGGGTGCTAGAGAGGGGGAAGCCCTTTGTCCTAGGATGAGTCATACTGACTTCACCGGACTCGCCCTCGAACTCTGTTATGGCTATCGGCCTTTATCAGTGATACGGTCTATCTGACTACTCGGGGACCGTTGAGGTGCGTCGCTTGTGCGGGCATTGGAGTCTCCGGACAAGCGAGGCAACTCTTGCACTTTGGTTTTTGGGTTATAACTCCCTTAATTTTCGATTTACAATGTTTCCATTCAAGAACACATTTTATGGAGGACTCTTTGGTCCATAAACCCACGTGGTCGGATTTTAGGTTATTACGTTATTTTGGCCGTGAGAAGAGTTCGCAGGTGGTTATGTGTATATATCTACTTTAATCTATATTGTAATATATATATTTTCTTTATCAGTTAGATATTTCTGGTGTTGCGAATGGGGCCCAAGTTCTAACTTGACTACTGGAGGATGGACGATAGAAACTGAATAAAAATTACTAGGTATGTAAATTGCTTTTTTTAATATAAAAGAAAAGGAAAATATTGTAAAAATAATGCATTTTAGATACGACTGTTATCAAAACTAGAACTATGCAATCAGATGTAGAATAAGAAATGTGCGATCAGATTATATTATCAACTTGACCGAGTTCCTCTTTACATTTTTGGAAGAAAGTCAACATCAAATCAACTAAACTTAAGACAGAAAATACACCCTTTTCACAGGCTTATTAATTGAACTTTGGCAGAAAATCCATATCAGCTATCATCAACTAAACTAAGAAAAAAATTGAGCACCTCTCGCCTGGAGCCACGCAACCAAATCTATATATGAAATTATTCAGCAAAGCTCCAGTCGACATAAATCTGTTGCTCAGACCATTGCTCAAAAATTTCATGTATGAAGAAGCTGAGCCAGAGTTCAAGCCAGAAATTCTTTGATCAGCCCGAGTATAAAAATATAATTTTTTTACATCGTTGCTCTGATGCATGGAGTAGCTCCATAGAATTGCTGATAACATGAAAGTAACTCTGTCACTAATGTTCTTTTTTAGGTGAAAAGCCTCTGGTCGAGTGCAGCTTCATAACGGAATTCGAGGACCACATATTCGGGACCGTGGACAGAGAAGCATTTTTCTTTCTTCACGATCTCTTTACTTTATACGTCAAAGAGAAGGAACGAGTGGTAAGAGAAAAAAAATAGGTCTATACGCAATTTTTCTGTGCAATTTGGGCTCAATGACTCGAGCCATCCTTGCAATGATTTTTTTGAATGGCGAATTGATTGATTTGTATCATCAATATTTTTCTTTCAGCATACGATGCAAAATCTGGGCGCGAGAGCTCACAGTCCTGATTCACAGAATAGGAGAGCACATAATACGAACACGTTGAGCGGAAACAGGAGCGTCATGTCCGAGGACGAGAAAAAGAGAAAGAATTCGATCCGACTGAGATGTTTATCAAGGATTGGCGATCGTACAGATGCAAGACTTGGCATTTGAAACTGACTGTCGGGTACAACTTTTTTCCCTTTCGAAGCTTTTTAATTTGCGCAGAATAAAAACAAACTAAGCTGCGAGCGTTCGAGCGATAAAAAGTATAATTGAATATTATAGGAATTCTATAAAAACTGAACATATTGCATAACATAAAGATTTCATTTTTTTCTGTTTGTTCGCTTTACCGCTGAAGCGCGCAAAATAATTTATAGCATAACTATTAACTGCATCTATTGTTTTTCTTCGTCATTTAAGGCATCTTCTCACTTTAAGCGCCTCAAAAATAGGCTGTTTTTGCGATTTTTTTTCGAGGATTTTTGCTTAAAATTATGGGATAAAACGGATCCTATGTAATAAACACATCTTTCAAGTACATGAAAAAATTTTTTTTTAATTTTTTTAAACAATTATTATAATACATCAGTAGCATCGAAAAACCCGTGTAAAAATGTTATGGTCGTGGCTTGTTGATGGTATCTCCGAGACGGGTCGTCTGAAACAAAAAAATAAAACTGTTTTAGATTCAGTATGTCAGTGGCTATAGCGCATATCATCAGATTTTTGATATTCGCGAAAATAACAAAATGGCGCACGTTTTTCGAAAAAGTAAAAAAAAACCACGATTTTTTTGCAGTTTTTTGTAAAAAAAAAATTCTTAAAATCAAAATTTCAAAAATCTGATGATATGCGCTATAGCCATAACTATGAAGCATATGTCATTCAAATTTCATGACAATCGGCCGGATAGTTTCCGAAATTTCATCAACAAAGCACCGAAAAACCTTGTTTTGAGATAACTGCGTTTAAAGTTTTGGTTGCAGAAAAATCATGAAAAAACCTTACCTCGGGTTAATCAGCGATGCCTGCTCCATACAATGGACCTTCCGATTCTTCGTAGAAGGTGTGTTCGTCCAAAATAGCTTCCCTTCGTCTCGACCTAGTCTCTTTTGAAGCGTTAGAGCTGCGGCGGTTCCCTACGCGTACGCGATCACTGTCGCGTTTCTCGGCGTATTGAACGGCGATAGGGCCTAGTTTGACACCCATCACCTCCAAAATTTTTAAAACAGGTTGTAGCCCTTCGTTATAAATGCATGCCGCTATTTGGCAAGCAATTTCCACGGTTTTTCTTCCCGTAAAAACGTGTTTCGGCGCCATTGCCCAGACACAGCTGTTGAAACACTCGTTGTTATTTTGGGTATTTCCTCCGAGGCATCGTTCCAGTAACTCGTCCTTCGTCAGTTCTTCATAGATCGGTTTCAAAACCTCTTGAACATCATCAGCTAGAGCAGGAGGATGTTTAAAAGTTTCTATCTGATTGTTTTTCACTGCTTTCTTGTACTTGCACCATGAGTCTGAACAATAGGGATCGCCGGGTACTCTCAGGTAGTCACCTAACGGTCGCCAAAAAATGTAGTTAGACTCGTCCGATCTTTATGAAATTTCGAGATGACATTTTTGAAGATGTGTACTTTCAAAATTAAAAAAAAAAAAAAAATCGATTTTTTTAAATTTCCAAAGTGAGAAGACGCCTTAATTGAATGTTGAACAATATTTCAGACTGCTCTCTTGGGCCAGCAAGAGCATAGACCCATACGGAATAGATTATATCCTTCAAAAATAAGGTTTTTCTCATGCTCGTACGACAATACCAAGATGGATACAACGAGATTTCATGGATCCTCTGGACAAGGTATTCGCCGTTCTTATGTTGAGAACGGTTCTGGCCGTTCGCGAAGAGACCTCCGACGAGAAGGAACACAAGAAGGAAAAATGAGCGACCCACTTCGAAATCCCTCACCTCGTTGAAATTCAAACGTAAAGACTCGTAGCGGCGAAATAGAAGATTTAACAACGACGTTGCGTATTTTGTTACTTTTTTTCGAGAGTCGCGGTTAATTAATTCAATTCAAATAAATTTGTATATACAGTCAGTGACGAAATTGAGTGGAAACTTTCTAGTATAAAGTGCCGGAATGGTTTTTTATGTCAGTTCGCCGGTCATTGGCCTAGGCCAATTTAACCGGCGTCATTTTAAAGAGGAGCAATTTACCTTCATTTTGGCTATTTTAAAAAAATTTTACGATTTTTTTTTACAATTGCACTCAGTTTTGAAAAAAAAAAATAATTTGGCCGTTTTCTAGTTTTTCTTTGAGTGGACACCTTTCGTAGTAAAATTTTTTTAGCACATTTCTTTAACCGTGATCGTAAAGGGAGCAGTCCAACCTTCAATTTATTTTTTTTAGAAAAAATTGTACGATTTTTTTTTCCAAAGATATTTCATTTTTAGAGAAAAAATAGACGATTTGAAAATTGCTGCGCAAGACGAAAACGATGAGGTTTACAACAAAACCTCAAGACGACAAAAAGTTGTAAAACTTCCTGATGAGTTCACAAGAATTTTTTCAGATTTTTTTTTCGAAATTTGTTTTCCATCTATTTTCGGTGGAAGCTCGATTGATCTAAATACCATGAAAATAATAGAATTAAATTTTTTACATACCAAATAAACTTTGGTGTCGTCGAATAAACCTCCGAAGAGACCAAAGTTTAATATGTAAGTAAAAAATTTAATTCTATTGATTTCATGGTATTCGCATCAATCGAACTAACGGGAAATAGGTGGAAAACAAATTTCGAAAAAAAAATCTGAAAAAATTCTCGTGAACTCACCAAAAAGTGATACAACTTTTTAATATCTTGAGATTTTGTTGTAAACCTCATCGTTTTTGTCCTGCAGAACAATTTTCAAACCGTCTATTTTTTCTCAAAAAATGAAATATCTTTGAAAAAAAAATCGTAGCATGTTTTCTAAAAAAAGAAATTGAAGCTTGGATTGCTCCCTTTACGATCACGGTTAAAGAAATGTGCTAAAAAAATTTTACTACGAAAGGTGTCCACTCAAAGAAAAACAAGAAAACGGCCAACATTTTTTTTCTTAAACTGGGTGCCAATTGTAAAAAAAAAATCGTAAAATTTTTTTAAAACAGCAAAAATGAAGGTGAATTGCTCCTCTTTAAAATGACGCTGGTTAAATTGGCCGAGGCCAATTACCGGCGAAATGACATAAAAAACCGTTCCGGCACTTAATACTAGAAAGTGTCCACTCAATTTCGTCACTGACTGTACGTATATAATTAATCGAATCTTAGATGACATCGACAAAGGTGTATCGGCGAATAATGTCATAGAATATTTTTTTTCCGAATAACGAGAGAATTTCGAGGTATTCGATGAGTGATCTCTCTTGTAGTTTGACGAATTTTTCCGAACGGTCTGTTTATCGAATAAGTTATAAGTCGGATCATTCGGAAATTTAATACTGGCTACGAAGCGTTTTTAGTGATAGCGTTGCTCGTAGAGAGAAAAAAAGAAAAATAAAGGCAAATGGTGCATAATTGATAGGAAAGATCGACAGCTAACAAATTCTAATTAGGTATTTTAATTACTTTTTTTTTAATTAGAAAAATGGAAAATATTGTAAGAATAATGTATTTCAGATATAAATAAAAAATGTGTGATCAGCTTATATTATTAACTCGACTGAGTGCCTCTTTACATTTTTGATAGAAAGTCAACATCGGATCGACTAATCTTAAAACAGAAAATGCACCCTTTTTTTAGGCTTATTAATTAAACTTTGGTGGAAAATCAACATCAGATATTATCAACTAAACTTTTTAAAAAATTGAGCACCTCTTTTATATAAGCTTTGGTAGAAAATTTACAGTAGATTTTATCAACTTGAGTGAGAGCCACTTTAAATGTTTGGTAGAGAATCAACATCAAATCAAGTAAACTTAAAACACAAAATGCACACTTCTTTTAGGTTTATTTATTAAACTTTGGCAGAAAATCGGCATCAGATGTTATCAACTAAACTTAAACAAAAATTGAGCACCTATTTTACATAAACTTTGGGAGAAAATCTACAGTATATTTAACAACTTGACCAAGTGCCTCTTTACATTTTTAGTAAAAAATGAACATCAGATCAATTAAACGTAAAACTGAAAATGCACACTTCTTTCAGGCTTATTAATTAAACTTTAACAAAAAATCAACATCAGATATTATCAACCTAATTTGGGAAAATTAAGCACCTTTTTCATATAAACTTATTATATAAACTTTGGTAGAAAATCTATAGCAGATTTTATCAACTGAATTTAAATGGTAAAATGAGCACTTTGAGGCTCAATCCAAATTATCATCAATCACAACAAATATCATACAACGAGTTTTTTTTTTTAATATTTAGCGCTTGATTTCGCCATTTTGATAAGTTTTAGTCCGTCACCGCTACTCGCTGATGAAATACGTATATAGCGAGATGCGGTTCGATTCTTGTTTCCGATTTGCATATACCAACCCTGCAAGGCTAATAAAACCAATTTTCAGTTAATGAAACATAATCAACGGATGTGCATAATTCAAGCTGTTGAGTTGACCATTTTTGACCCTTCGGTTTTGATGGCGAGATCGATTATTCGTGGAAGGTCTGACAATTGACATTGCAATCCTAACTGGAATCGTCTTCGCGTTTTGACCAATGAATCATTGGCAATGTCTCGAATATCCAAGTCGATAAAAAGATGGACATTAGGTTCACTCAACAGTGTAAATTTGCCAGAACAACCGTTAGAACATTTAAGATCGTAAACAGCAGGCTGGAAACCCAACGCAGCTTTTAGGGTACCGTTTGCTGATAATATTGTGATTGGGTGTCAACGTTACACTGGAGTACGTGCGGCCACTACAATGAGAACACTTTTCTCTTCGATAAACACTGGGCTCTGACGGCATTATATGCTTGATAATATTTTCGATACTATTCATGGTATTTATTTCATATGACAGTACGCGTCTCTGTTCGCAGAGCAACTTTTCTCTTGTAAAATTCTTTTAATATATTCACTCGATTCCGGAGTATCTCTTGGTTTAATCCATGGTTCATAAATGCCGCCACAAACTTCAACGTCTTATTTTGAGACTGTTCTATAAAAGACGCATAATGAAGATCGTCGATAGCTCTAGTCATCAAAATATGTACCAATGAATCAAATGGACAAGTATTTCTCACAAACACTGTCGCATTGTCCATTTGCACTCCACGACGGCATAGATTACCGTTCGGCAGTAAATGTGGTTTCATCGATTTCGCGGTTTGCAGATTCCTTTGCCGAATTTCGGCATAGCACCGAAAATATTTGCTGGTTTTCACTACTTCCGGTTTTTGAAATTCTGTCGCAATATTATAATTTGTGCCCAAAGATAGCGATAATTTTGCTTCATCTTCACTATATTTCGATTCATTAATGTTTAATTTATTTTCGTAAAGACAAATGTTGTCCTGGATATTAATCATCGCCAATTGTACGTGTTTGTTTACCATTTCGTTGAATTCTTCCGGAGCTACGACGGGAATTTTTTGAATTTTCGGGCTCTGCGACCCTTCTAGCTGCGCATACGAATGATCAAAAGAGATATTGTTTTTCAAGGCTTTAATGCTCAATGTATTCTATAGAACTGGTGAGCAGTCCACGTGCGCATGAAATTGAACGATAGTTGGATGAATATCGTTGAAATCGTCAACACTTTTGTTTGAGGGAGCTTTTCCACGCCAATTTTTAGTGGACATGAAATCGGATTCATTGAAAATGATATCGGGAAACGATAAAGTCCCGAGAGAATGCGAATCATTTACCTCAAACGACAATTCCCCGGTCGTAAGATGTAAATAAGGCAGTTCAGGAAAACTCGTTTCCTTGCATATTTCAGAGGTTGATGTATCTTTTATTTCTTCCAGCTGGACTTCCTTCATTGCAACCGATGCAATCAATGTTTCGTCCTTTTCAAGATGCACTTTTTCACTATCTTCACGCTCGGCCGGCCACATCGGCTGTTCATAATTTTCGCGTGGTCGTTGCTCGACGTCGATTTTTTTTTGTGGATTCTAGTACAGCTTGCTCCATTGCCGATTTTTTTAACTTCGAAACAAACAGTAATGTGTCACCAATGATGTTAAGAGCTAATTCTTTCAAAAAGATGTCTGCACGAGCCGGTGCTTTAACGGCGGTAAAAACTCTCCTTTTTATATCGTTGAAATACGCTTCAACGTAATTTGACGTTGCATGCGGGGAACTACAACGCACTGTTACTCCCGTCCATAAAGGGAATTCTCTGGCCAATTTGTGCAGCTGTTCGATGAAATTTGGCAAATAAAAAGCATTTGGATCTCGACCTCTGATTACGGTCTTTTTAGCCCTATCTTTTTGTAGCGCAATCCAATTTCCAAGGCGATTTCGAGATTTCGTGTCATCGTCAAGTTTCGACCAGACGTCAAGAACTTCTGACTCAAAAGGACCTACTTTGTAATCAAGATCATCTCTTGGCTTGTATTTTTTCATTTTTCCTTCAATTTGTTGAGTCGCAATGTAACCTTCCAACTTAGTCCGAGCATCTTTCGCCGTTTTTACTAGTGGAATTTCAAGCGCAATTTCCAAGTCTTCATGCGTTTGAAGTCCAACTGCACAAGTTAGTGTAAAAACTCTCTGGAACTGGTCGAGTGATGTACACTCTACCATTAAAGCCACACAGCGAACGAAGAAATCCTTTATGCAAGATTGATTCGCTTTATCGAAGCACGGCCATCGGCAAATCATGTGAATGAGATGGGCCACATCAATTCGGATGATCGTCGGTGGTCGCTCAATCACTCCGCGAGCATTTTCGATAATTGCAAAACAAATGTCGACATAAGACTTGATTGTCCTGTTATTAAATGCTAAGCATAAGGCGTTGATGAGAGCTCGGGAATAATCGGACACGGCCTCTTTTGGCTTGGCTGCACCTTTATAAAGCCATTCGTTCAACCAATATAAGATGAAGTTCGTATTACGCTTCTCTGATAGCATCTGATGTACCGGCTGAGTTGTTCCTTCGAAGTTTACGACAATGGAATACAAAAATATGTGTCCAGTCTTTGTACCCCTGGGACGATCGAGTTTCCGAATAAGGGATCCAGTCGCATCGACGATTATTGTTGTTTTTTTCTTACTTACGCGCAAATACTTTTTGTATGCGTCTAGTTGAGCTGGGGTGCTGAAGAATACATAGAACTGTGACGAACCTACGGCATGTATCAGATCAAGATAGTCTGGATCTGCGGCGATATTCTCGATAGTTCGTATCAAATCTCGAGAATCTCCTGGTTTTACGTTAAGGCGTCTTCTCACTTTGGAAATTTAAAAAAATCGATTTTTTTTTTTTTTTTAATTTTGAAAGTACATATCTTCAAAAATGTCATCTCGAAATTTCATAAAGATCGGACGAGTCTAACTACATTTTTTGGCGACCGTTAGGTGACTACCTGAGAGTACCCGGCGATCCCTATTGTTCAGACTCATGGTGCAAGTACAAGAAAGCAGTGAAAAACAATCAGATAGAAACTTTTAAACATCCTCCTGCTCTAGCTGATGATGTTCAAGAGGTTTTGAAACCGATCTATGAAGAACTGACGAAGGAACTGATTAACCCGAGGTAAGGTTTTTTCATGATTTTTCTGCAACCAAAACTTTAAACGCAGTTATCTCAAAACAAGGTTTTTCGGTGCTTTGTTGATGAAATTTCGGAAACTATCCGGCCGATTGTCATGAAATTTGAATGACATATGCTTCATAGTTATGGCTATAGCGCATATCATCAGATTTTTGAAATTTTGATTTTAAGAATTTTTTTTTTACAAAAAACTGCAAAAAAATCGTGGTTTTTTTTTACTTTTTCGAAAAACGTGCGCCATTTTGTTATTTTCGCGAATATCAAAAATCTGATGATATGCGCTATAGCCACTGACATACTGAATCTAAAACAGTTTTATTTTTTTGTTTCAGACGACCCGTCTCGGAGATACCATCAACAAGCCACGACCATAACATTTTTACACGGGTTTTTCGATGCTACTGATGTATTATAATAATTGTTTAAAAAAATTTTAAAAAAATTTTTTCATGTACTTGAAAGATGTGTTTATTACATAGGATCCGTTTTATCCCATAATTTTAAGCAAAAATCCTCGAAAAAAAATCGCAAAAACAGCCTATTTTTGAGGCGCTTAAAGTGAGAAGATGCCTTAAGATTAGTGTGAATACCTTCCTTTTTTCCTTGACGCAAAACGTCCCCGTTAGGCATGAACGCCGGCTCAAGATCTTCATCTTTCATATTTTCGCGTGCTTGACGTCTTTTCCATGTCGTACAACCTTCTCGTATCATCTCTTGCGCCACCTGTTTTCTTTTTTCTCCATTAAGTGGACGTTTAACGTCTTCATGTTTTTCTAAACGCGTATCTCGTGTAATGATGCGAATAATAAATCCTTCTTCATTCTGACGTTTTTCTCCGTAACCGCGCAATGTGTTGCCACAAGCAACACTTTTACATTTTCCATTTATATCCATGACATATGAGCCGTCAGACCCCGCTTTGATATTCGCTCGTTTGTACACAAATGCACAATGAGTTTTAAATTGATTCCAGAACGAAATCGAAATCACGTTCGTCCAAACCCCTCTCCGCAATATCACCGTATTCCGGTTTCCGTACAAAACAGTACCATCAGGTTTCATCAAATTCCATTCCTTTTCAGTCAGAAAGAGCTCAAACTCTGTTGTTTCCTTTTCCTTGCTAGTGGTCTTTCTTTGCTTCTGATTCTCGTCAGAGGTGTTCATTGTATCATCCGAGTCCGACGAAGTACCATCGTTGCTTTTACGTCTAATGTTGTTCTTAGTCTTATCTAGAAGGAATTCAATAGGCTATAGGCATAGAGATCAAACTAGGTATTTGGAACTTATTCATTTAAGTATTGGCACAATGAAATTTTTATGTGAAAACATCTTTAGCGAGACTTTAAATTGAAGTGTCTTAAAAAAGCTTTACGGAGCTTCAAAAAAATTTATGTTTAATTGAGGGATTCTCAAGAAGCGTTCATTTCAAAATTGAAAAGTATTTTGAAAAAGGGTTACGATCCTTTAAGTTGATTTAAGCTGATTTGAATTTGAACTTCGAGCACCCACGAACAATTTTCAAAAAATAAAAATTCCTGCCATATTCACAATTCTTTTTCAATTTCGGAAAAAATATAATATGTAAAGGGATATACTCGTCTATTTATTCGATTTGAGTTATTTTTAACCTACTAACATGAAAATGCCAATATGCAAACCTTTCGTTATGAGAAAGTAAAATTCAGGCTAAAAAATGATGTATTATTTCGAAAATAAAATTCATGTGTCATATTTTAGTGACTTATTAAAATTCAATATTATTATTTTATTTATTATTTTATAATAAAATATTCATAAAGAAAGCTTACTGAACCATGAAAATGAATCGAGTATGGGAACATGTACATTCAATGTTTCGGCGTTTACCTGGTTGAGGAACAGGCGATGGTGAGGTATTAATCCGCGCACTGTGAGCCGCGTTTAGTAGTACACTCAGGTGCAACAAAAGAAGTCTAATTTTTATTCCACAATCCAAGAAAATTTGTACAGGTATTACATTCAAGCCAAGGTCGTCGTAGATTTAACACTTTTAGAATAGCCAAGGTCGTTATAAAACAAAAGGGGTACAGAAAATAGAGCCGAGAATTAATCCGTTAGTCTTTCGAAAAAACCGTTACGCTGACTTGAGAATTCGCTGGTCGTAATTACTGGAATCAGTGTGAGCGCGAGCGATTACAGGATATAACTGATTCTCTCGCATCGGTTTCCGGCATCCACACGGCGTCCCGGCGAGCGTGGCGCGTCGATCGATCGACCCTAAGTCCATCTATCGATGAACTACGTCCATCTATCGATGAACTACGTCCATCGATAGATGGACATACTAGCTTCATATCGAGCCGAGTAAAGAGCCGCGCTGTTACCGGCCGTGGCCGGAACATTCAAGTTATACTTTTCTTCGCTTAAATTTTCTAAGTTTCAATTATTGGTATCTGTTGTTCACTTTACTTAATTATCACTACGAAAATAAATATTTCTATTGTTTTCCATTTATAAAATGCTCTAAAGTGTAGAAGATTCAGACTCACTGATCCACTGGGGCAGCGGCACTTCATGCTCATCGAGAGTTTCTATCCCCAATTCCTCCCTAGAAACTGTAAGAATCCCCTTTCGGTTTTCGTGGACATTCGTGTAAACATCGTGAGGCGTCCACCTTCCTTGTAGTTCTGCACTCATATCTTTCCAGACTGGAGAAGTATATGCTGGAATCTTGTTTATCAGGAAATGCATCATAAACTTCTTGACGACATTGATGCGGTCTTTCACGGGCACTTGTGATTTTCGAGGCATATCCTATAACGAAACGATATGAAATTACTGTTAATGCAATCAAACTTATTTGAAGTATAATATTATCATACTCATGAACTTAATTTGCAACGGTAACATTTGTATCGACTTGAAAAGACAGGTTATCTTTACCTCCAGGCTCTATTCAACTATAAAAACACGTGTTTTTTTTTAGAAACAGTTTGTCGTATTTTACATTTTGTCGCAAATCTTTATCGTTTTCAGCTTATAGCTAAATGATATTCGTAAACAAAAATGCCGACTAACAAGCAATTCTAATTCAGTAAAAAATTCAGAAGTTACTTATACCTCCGTCTTTTTTCACGAACCAAGAGTGATCCAGCAAAGAGTATCGTTATGTCAACAAAGAGTATCATTGAGACGATGTGAAAGTCGATCAGCTGATACATGAGTGCGAGAGAGATAGCTGAAATTTTCGAACAAGTCTTTTTCAGAGATCAGTAACATTTGAAGCAAATTGAAAGTTTCATGCTCTGCATCAGTATATTACGCAAGGCATGAAACTAGATTTTCTTAATTCTTAAACATTTACGAGAAAGACTTGTTCCAAAAATTGTCGGTAAAACAGATCTTTCACATAGTCTTAAGCAGAAGGCAACTGCACGCACGACAATTGGATGAGTGTGACAGAATGTGCCCTACAGATCTTGTAAAAGTGAATTCTTAGCACTGTGCTCTATTGAGATTATGAACAAATGGAATATTTTCAAATTTCAAACATATGAAACCAATGTTAAGTCGTCCAATTGTGTATTGCCGTGAGTAATTTATATCTGGTTGATTTTTTTTTATGTTACGTACGGATTTCCGTCGTAATATATTTATTTATTTATAGTCGAACGTCAGGAATTCGACTGTGGGTTCTTGTCTGAGTTTAAGCGATGTAACGCACCTCACCTGGTTTGGCTGTTCGTGTGTGAGTGTGTGTTTCTTGCCCTGTTGACGTCAGCTGATTCCCGTGAAGCATGGTTATGGCGGCAACCTTGGCCGTGGAGATGATACACGCCATTTCACTTACAACCTTTATTCTGATTTCGTACAGAGTTGATCGTGTGGTTGACATTGACGCGCTCGTACGCGACACTACCACTATGATCTCGATGTCTTTGCTGAGTCGGCACAAAAGGCGAGCGTTCGCAATGCGATATGTTTCGCTCGACTCTGACGCTCTCGGGTTTGAATAGAAATAATGTTTTGATTTGAGAATTTTATACTCGATACACTTTGACGCGGAATTCTGCTAAGGTAATTAACGCGGTACACAAGTATTTCGAGGGGCATGAAGTGCTGCTAAGGTTAACTCACACGCAAAGAGTTCTAAATGATTGGTTCGGTCTTCCGCACTCAATGTTACACCCGCGAGATGTACTTGCCCTAAGGTACGAGTACGTCGATCGATTCATACGTCTGTTAAGACGAAAGTACCGATTTAGACTGGCGATTAATTCATCGATCTGACTGCTCATTACCGCGGAGCGAGGGTGTTGGAAGAGTCTCGTGGGGGCAACAGAAAGTGCCGGGTTGCGCTATTCGAGCTATTGTATTTATTGCATTTTGGTTTTCCTGATAATGGTTTATGATAATGATGACTGAGTAGCGCGTGGAGTTCCGTGGGAACTTCTACCGTGGGACCGTGCGTTTAGGGAATTGATGACAAGGCTGCGCGCGTACATCGGTGGATCGTTCAGCCAGGTTGTTGCTAGGCTGATCGGTCCGTAACAGCCCTCCCTTCTTAGACGGAACGTGGTACCCAAGGTCCGCGCTTCCGGTGTTGTATTCCGATGCGTGTTGGATAGTATGGCTTGTGTTTGCGTTTGCCTTAGCTGAGGGAATGTGATTCGGGGTTTGGTGGTTGTTGTGTTGTTGTTGGTTGTCTGTGAGTGTATTTTGGTTTTGTGGTGATCCATTTCTTAGGTGGGGATTGTCTTATAAAGGTTATGATTTCCAGGAGTTAGCTTATTATTGTTTTGAACGAGCTCCGGCATTCCGTAAGTATTGCGTTTAGACCTTGTTTGTTGTTATTATTAGTATTAATCTTTTTGTTTGTTTTGCTAATAAAAGTAATTTTTTTATTAAAGGATTACGCGAATAATAAAAAAAAGGAAAAATGGAAGGAGAGGGTAACCCTTTTTTGTACGGCGCTCGCCAGATCCGGGTGTTGACGCCCCGGAAAATAAATTTCCGGGCGGTCGTTAGACGTCTTCCATTGCCTGGGGAGACCCTTCCGACCGCTGGCATGGTTTCTTCCGAGGATGGGGTGGGGCGGTCTTCTGCCCTCAACCATTTTATCTCTATGTTTGGACGTATGCCCAGGGATTTTGAGTCCGTTGAAGGGCATACAACATCCTCGGGGGTTTACTATCCCCCTGGTACCATCGTGCGGCCGGCCGGGGCCAGCGATTCTGGGTCTGGTGATGAAGCGGTGGCGTTCGACGGGGACTGCTCCGTTCTACGGGATGACGAAGTCATCGACGACTGGGCCTCAAGGGTTTTGCGTCGTCGTCCCTGGCGCCGAAGACATCGCCGCAGGGGCACGTCGTCGTTGGCGTCGCGTCGTGGGTCCGCAGCTCCGGCTGGGCGCCGTGTAGAGTGCAGATGCGATGAGTGCCGGGCATTTCGCTTGTAGTTCACCTTTTGTTGTGTGTAAAATGAGGATGGAGAGAGAGAGAGAGAGAGTGTTATATATAAAAAAAAAATTAAAAAAAATGTTAAGATGGATGTAAAGGGAGTAAACGAGGAAGAAAAGAGAATAAAATTTAAAAAAATGTGAATGGAGTTGGTTTAGTAAATGGATTTTTTTGTTCAATGGGAAGAAATGGGGAGGGGGGGGGGGTATTTATTTATTTATTATGTCGGATTTCGTTACATTTGTTCGTCGTTAGGTTTTCGTATTCTTTCGCTTCGTTGCAGTCGTTCGTCGTTGGTTTTTTTTTTTTTTTTTTTAGTAGCATGTGACGTCGGAGGCGAACGCTGCGTTATCGACGGCGGTTCTCTCCATGGTTATATTATGGGTCGGTAGGGATGGAGCCTGTCTTGACGGCTCTGCTGGTATCGTGGTTTCGCTTTGCATCGGTTGCAGTGGATATGAAATTACTCGCGTTGTTTTTCGTCGTTGTTGAGTTTCTTGAGTCAGGAGATGTTGGGGGCTCCTTCGCCGGTATTTCATGTACAGTGCCGTGGCGATTGCTGCGAGTATTAGCAGTGTCAGTCCTCCGGAGCCTGAATACATAACAATGTCGGTTGTTCGTTGGCCCCGGTGTATATGCTTTTGTATCTCCACTTCCTTCTCGATGTCTGTTAGGCTTTTCGCGTTATCTGAGTTGTCCCAGTCGTTGTTAGCGGTGGAATTTAGTTTAGGTATGATTGTTTCTAGGATGGGGAGTTTAGCTTCACTTCCTGCATTGTTTTGCAGAGATGTGAGATTTAGTGTTACTATTGGGGTGTAGGTGTAGGTATTTTTTGTGATCAGGATTTCTTGTGCGGTGAGGCGTGTTGAGTCAGTTGACGCGGTGTATCCTGGCATTAGGTGCAGTATTCCCGCTCCTTGGAGAGTTTCACTGCCTATTTGGTGTGTTTTTTGGGTAATTTTGATTTTTTGTGGGTTGCTGGTGGAGTATATCCAGCTGTTGGTGGTGTCTAGTCTTTTCCAGTAGGTATCTTTAGTCGAAATCGTTCTTACATCGCATCATCTCCAGTTGATATTTGCGTCTCGTGTCAGGATTGAAATTTCGCAGCTTTCGAGGGAATTCGTAAGGCGTGTTTTTTTTATTTGGTTTGCGGCAGTTATGAGTTGTCGGGGTGAAAGAATTGTAGGGTGGATAGTACCCCTTTTTGCGAATAGCACGGCCGTGGTGAGGATCGTGATGCACATTCGGTAGTCCGACACCTGACGCTCCATTTCTATTATCCATCGGGTGACGAGTTCTCTGTACTCTAATGTTCGTGAGAATGTGTTTTGATCGAGCATTTCCTTAGCTAATTTATTCGCTTGGTTGTCTAGTGCCAAGGTGTGGTTGTTAATTGCGCAGAGGTCTTGGTGAATGTCGTGGAACTCTGTTTTCAGAATGTGTGTTTGGTTCCTGATTATTTCAGCTAGGTGGTGTTGTGCCGCATGTACTTTATCGATCTCTTTGTTATAGTATTCGGCATCTTCCTCGCTTAGGGTTCCGAATAAGGTTCGGTTTAATGATCCTATGAATCCTAAGGCGGCGGCCCTTGTCCTTTTCGGGGGTTTGGTTACGGTATTACCTATGGTGTGTCTGAGGATTTCCGCGAATTTGTCCGTGTCGTCGAGCGTCGCTTGGAGCCGTGCGGCGATGTCGGAGTGTGTGCGGTCGCTGAATTTTAATTTTTCGCAGTGTGTTTTGAGTATCTTGAAGCGTTCGGCGACCTCAGGTTTTTGTTCAAGAAATTTTTGAATTTCTACTGACGTAACCAACTTCCATGTGGTGTGATAGATGCGGATTTTTCCGTTGTTTTCGAAGAATATGCCGGGGTTATGTTCGATTGGTGTGATCCAGTAGCTTGTTGGTGGGGGGTCGACCGCTTGTGGGCGTCCCGCGATTATATTGGTGACGGCCGAAAGAATGGCCCAGGCGCAGATCGTTTTCATTTTCGCTCGCGGACCTCACCTCACCTAGAAGTGGTTGGGTGAGAGTGATTAGTCGCTGTATTGTGAGGAAGGGAGAGGTAATAAGGAAAAATAATTTTTTTTTTATTTCCACGCTGGTTTCGGTTTAGGTGGTCGTCCGCGCTTTTTGGGTGGAGTTGGCACGGATGGGTTGTCGATGTCCACGTGTGCGGTTTTGACCTTGTCTAGATGGGTGAGTGTTGTGTCGCAATGGCCCTTATCAATTAGGGCGGTGTTTCCGTCTAGAATTTTTGCAATGCGATACGGGCCGTTGTAGTAGGGGTCGAAGTTCCCTTGCTTGGGCTCGCGGGGTGCATAAATGGGGTCCCCTGGTTGGTACGGTACTGCGTTTAGTTTCTTATCGTGGCGAATTTTTGCAGATTCTTTTGCTCAGGTTGTTACCGCCTACCTCGGCTAATTCGCTGAGTCTTTTTACGATGTTTGACACGTATCTTGTGGTAGTGGGCAGGTCTTCTTTTAGAGGCGGGGTGGACGGTGTCTTCATCAGCTTGCCATATGCTATCTCGTACGGTGTGAATCCTGTTGATTCGTGGATTGCAGCGTTGTGTGACTGCATGGCGTATGGCAAGATGTCGTCCCATTCTATCTCCCTTTTGATGTAATGTTTTACGTAGTCAGCAATTCCTTGGTGACTGCGCTCTAACGTCCCGTTGCTTACGTCGTCGCCTTTACGTGGTGAATATTATTTTCCTTTAAGAAGTTCTCCATACGGCTGCTGACGAAGCATTTGCTGTTGTCGCTCAAGATGTAAAGTGGAGCCCCGTGTACGGTGAAGTATTGTTGATCGAGCGTTTTGATGATTGTTTGGCTCTTCATATCCGGCAGAGCAAACGCTCGGGCGAATTTCGTCAGCAAGTCGATTGTTGTTAACACGAATCGATTTTTGCGTTTGGTTAGAGGCAATGGACCAAGTATGTCGAGGGCGATCTTTTCCCATGCTGCCACAGGGGTGTCAGTGATCACCATTGGTTCTCTGGTTTTTATTCGGACCAATTTGTGTTGTTGACAACTGTGACATCATCGTACGATATTTTGTACGTCGTTTTTCATACCTTTCCAATAGTACCGTTGTCGTAGCCTTTCGTAGGTTTTCCTCGCTCCCTTGTGACCTCCGATATGATCGCTATGCCATTCCTTGATGAGCGCTTCGCGTTCTCCTTCTGACGGTGTTTCTATTTTATTGGTGCAGACGGTAACTTTGCAGCTGACTTGGGAGAGAGCGCGCTCGAGTATCCGTTGGAACGTTGGTAGTGGCAGTTCGTCGTGGTCATCTCCATCGGATGCGATGCGGAATTCGTAGTCCTTGTGTTCTGCGATCGATTGCCTTAAATTCTCGAGGGCGGTTTCGAGGTCGTCGAGAGTGATTTTGTCGAAATAATTCTTGGCGGTTGTGAGGCTCAAGGTTTCTTGCTTCTTACTTCTTGATTTTATTACATCGTCTAGTTTCGATCGTCGCATCAGATTGTCGGCGTCGATGTAGCCAAGGTCGCGTAGTTGGTTTCCTATTGGAGTAGTAACGATTCCGTCCTTGGGGATGAAGTGAAGGATTGCTCCCCGGCCGGTTGTTAATTGGTCGGGTTTTATTTGGATCTGACACAATTTGACAGAGGTGTCTTCGAGGTTGGAGTGTTCCTCGTCAGAGTCGATACTGGAGTTGTCGCTGGGACTCGCGGCGAGCTCGTCCTCTTCGGATGATGATGACGATGGCATCGATGGTCCACTGGTTATTGGTGTTTGGTTTTCCTGTTTCGTGGTTGAATCTTCGTCCTTAGATTCGGTGGATGGTAACGAAAATCGTACCTTGCGTGGCGTCGAGCCGCACGCAGGTGTTTCTCCCTTCGTTGGAGTTGGCATCATTGATATCCGAGTTGGTGCTCGTACTTCCTGCTGAGTAGGGCAGTTTCCGCTGATCTGGCTGATGTTTCGATTGTCGGAAGTCTCCGTCGCGATTTTCGCATCGTCGGTGGGTAACGGTTTTCTAAGGAGACTGATAATTCTCCTCGAAGTTTCAGGGCTGTCTCCGAAATCTCTTTCGAGGATTTCCTTTTGTCGTGGCGTTAAGTCAGAGTTGCTGCATATCGAGTCATCGTTGAGTACCGAGCTCGTCTCCATTGGGATCCCTCGGCACGGTGGTAGGCTGCCTGATAGTCGTCTTAGTCGTCCCTCTGCTTCATCCAAGGTTAGTTGGTTGGTGCCGTGTTGCAGGGCGACTGACGTGTTAAATCGGTATCCGTGGGGGTCCGATTGAGTGGACGTATCGATTTCTGCGGTGGTATCGGCAGATTCGTTAATGTCGTTGAGATTTGGTGTTGGCAGTATGCTGTGACGTCGGCCTTCTTCGATGGTTTCGTCATCGCTTGGTGGCTCTTGGAAGCTTGTTTCGTCGTAAGCAGCGGTGGTGGCTGCTCGACCACGGTCGCGAATTCGGCTGGCGATGGTGCTTTCGTTGGGGTTTCGTCTTAATATACCCTTGACCTTGAATTCGTCATCATCACGAGGGGTTACTAGCAATGTTATTGCCAGATTTCTTGAAAGGGCGTCGGCGTTCAGGTTAGTCTTGCCCTTTTTATACAGGACCTCGTACTCGTACTCCTCGAGTTGTAGTCTCCATCGCACGAGTCTCGAGGACGGGTCTTTAACCGAGTGTAACCAGACGAGAGGTTGATGGTCAATCACGAGTGTGAATTTTCGGCCGTATAGATAAGGTCGAAAGTATTTTACAGCGTAAACCATTGCCAGGCATTTCTTTTCTGTTGTTGAGTAATTTCTTTCTGCCGAGTTCAGCACTCTGCTGGCATACTGGATGGGTAAGTCTTGACCTACCTTTTCTCCCTGACTCAGCACAGCTCCTATTGCTACGTCCGATGCGTCGGTCGTTAGGATGAAAGTTTTTCTAAAATCTGGATATTGTAATAGGAGAGCTGTGCATAGAGAATCGCGGAGATCTTCGAAACTCGATTGCGTTTGTTCGGTCCATACGAATTTCGTTGTTTTTCTGGTGAGGTCAGAAAGTGGTTTTGCTCTGCCCGAAAAATTGGGGATGAATTTCCGATAATAGCCGGCGAGACCGAGGAATTCTGTCACGTTTTTCGGGGTTTTTGGTATCGGAAAATTTTTTACTGCTGTTAATTTTTTTATGTCCGGTCGAACTCCGTTCTTATTGAGGATATGCCCGAGATAATTGACTTCTTTACGTAAGAATTCACATTTATCTACTTGAAGGGTCAGTCCGTTTCTTCGCAGGCGCTGGAAGAGCCTGTTGACCTTGGTACGATGCTCTTGGAGGGACGACGAAAAGATGACTATATCGTCTAGGTACACGAATAGTTCAGTACCCGTAAGATCCGACAAGACGCTGTCCATAAGTCGTTGAAAAGTTGCCGGGGCGTTTTTTAACCCGAAGGGCATTCGTGCAAATTCGTAATGACCTCGAGGGGTCGTGAATGCCGTTTTCAGTTGATCCTTTTCGGCTACCTTTATTTGGTGAAATCCACTGGCTAGGTCAAATACTGAGAAGTATTTTGCTCCTCCAAGCCGGTCCAAAATTTCGGTGATGTTAGGCCGCGGATAGCTGTCGCCGATCGTTTTCTCGTTAAGTTGTCGGTAATCAATAACCATTCTCCACCGTTTATTACAGTGTGCGTCCGCTTTTTGGGGACTATCCACAACGGCGAATTATACGGGCAGTGAGACGGCTTGATAATTTTATTGTCGAGCAGTCCCTTTATTTGGTTCTCGATCTCGGGTTGATGAATTACTGGATATCGGTATTGTTTCGTATGTACTGGTTTGTTGTCGATTGTCGGAATCTCGTGCTCGACAACCGTAGAGCAATTTAAAGCATCTCCTCGGAGGTGAAACCGATCCGAGTTACGTTTTACTAAATCCCGCACGTGTTGACGCTCGATATGATTTAAATGGTCAAAGTGCAGCGTCTGCAAAATAGTACTCACTCGGTCTCGGGGCTGCCTTGCCGGTGCGTCGCGTGCGGCCAGCTGTTCGTCATCGCCGTCGGAGAGCGGCCCGGATCCGATGACGTACGGTTCGAGCTCCTGCTCTGGTACGTTGAGCTCTATTGCATCGTTGTGTGTGTTGGTGACGATAGCGTAGCAGAAGCCATCGTGGTTTTTCACCACCGCTTCACCGATATGTACGTGTGATCCGAGGTCGATGCGTTTTAGGCATCCGTCGTAGACGTTGCTGTTGCGTAGTTTTAAAGCGACCTGTTTTCTGCTGCGTCCTTCCAGATGTATTTTGACGGATTCTAATTCGTCTAGGACGGGTTCTATTTCCTGCCGGTTTGAGAATGGAATCAGTGTGATGGGTTCTTTTGCCGTGACGAGCGTTCGGTGTTGATAAGAAATCTCGGCCTTTTCATCATGAAGAAAGGGCGCTCCGAGAAGTTCATCGGCTCGTGATAGTCGTTCGCCATCGAAGACGTGGAAAACTACGTCTGCTTTCCGAATGGCGAGAGCGACTGTTCCGAGTGTACGAATTGTCGTCGGAATTATGTCTCGGATTTTGCGCGTGTCGGTAAAGTCAATTTTGTTTCGTTCGGTTAAGGCCGTTTGGTGTATTAGATTGATGGAGGAACCACCGTCTAACAATAAGATGAACTCTGCGTGGCCTTCTTGGAAGTCTACAGATTTGATCTCGATTCTTGCGGGCGGTATTTCTTTGAGAAGGCATTGTGTTCCGCGTTCGGTGGAAACCGCACCATCTTCCTCGGTTCCTCCCTTCTTGGTGGAAATTTCTGGATGTTTTCTTGAGCGCTCGACCAGGTGAGTGTAGGGCGAGCGCCTCGCGAGTTTAAATATTCTTCGGACTCGCAGGAAGAGGCTCGTAAGAATTCTCGAGGCGATGGTGACCTCCAGCGATATTGTTCTTTTGGAGTCTCCGACGGGCGCTTCCAGCAGCACGCACAGTGCTGGCCCGCCTCGCGATTCCAATATTTTGGGGCGCGAGGCTCGTACTCCCGCCGGTGGTAGTTTGCCTCGAGGGCGTAGACCTTTCCGTGCCTTCGGTCGTCGTCCGAGGACGATAAGTCACTGGTGGTAGAGTTTTCACTATCGGAAGATGACGACGAGCTGCTCGATGAGCGGTTACGTCGGTTTGTTTTTTTCTTCCGGCGCAAGCTTTTCCGATGGGAAGATTTCCGTTTCGATTTTCCCAGGACACGTCACCGGTTGTGTCTCTCTCGGTCCTCTTTGATCACTAGGTCAAACGCTTGGTCGAGGGTGGTTGGTTTTTCCTGTTTTATCGCGAGGAAAATTTCGTCCAGCAACCCTCTCAAGAAGTTGCTGGTTGCAATTTTCTCGAGATCCTCGAGTCCTGCTCTAGCCTCGGCTGCAGGACGGTCTCCACGGGTGGCACCTCGCGCTCTTTTTATTAGTTTGGCCGTCCGCGCGATATATTCTCGTGGGGATTCGTTCTTTTTTATATTGAGCCGGTTGATCTCCGTTAGATAGGAACTCGCGTTCCTACCTGGCGCGAATTTACTTTTCAGGTGTTTTATTAGTGCGTTAATGGTATCTATTGTTCTACCGTCGAGTGAATCCCAAGCAGCTCCTATCAGCTTGCGTTTAATCCCTTTTAAAAAATTTGGCTCGTTAGTGCCATCGAGCATCTCGAACTCATCGACGACCCTCCGTAGGAACGTCGTGAGGGATTTTGATACGCCGTCGTATTCGGGGAGAGAACGTACTGCCTCCCGGATTTCTTTACGGCGGTTATCGAGCGTAGTTTGCTCGAGGAGTGACATTAGTAGTTCTGCCATTTTGTTATGTGTTATTTAGTAGGTACGAAAAAGAAATTAGTTGGTGAGTTGGTAGACAGAATCTCACTTCTGACACCAGTTGTTACGTACGGGTTTCCGTCGTAATATGTTAAGATTTTGCTATTATTTTAAAAGTCGAGTTGTTAGGGTACTCGATGTGTGGGTTCCGTCTTAGTTTAAGCTGTTTTGGATTCCTGAGAAGGTCGGTTATGGCGGCAGCCCTGGTTGTGGAGATAATACACACAGATACACTTGAAACTTTTATTTAGATTTTCGTACAAGGATTGACCGTACAGGTTTACACGCGCGCACTTGTATGCGTCGCTACTGCTACGGTCTAGCTGACTGCGCTGGGTCGGCAAAAAGGGGCGAGCGTTCGGCACACGGTACGACTCGCTTGACTCTAGCATTCTCAGGTTTAACGGAAGATAATGTTTGATCGGAGATTTATTTACGCTCGATATACTCCGACGCGTAATGCCGCTAAGGTAATTATCGCAGTACAGTAGTATTTCGATAGACGTGAAGCGCCGCTAAGTTTAGCTTACACGACAAAGAGTTCTAAATTATGGCTTCAATTTCCCGCACTCAAAGTTACACCCGCGAGACTCTCGGTACGCGAGATGTACTTGCCCTAAGGTACGAGTACGTCGACCGATAGATCCGTCTGTGAAGACGGAGGTGCTAATTTAGACTACCGATAATTTGTCGGTTGAAATCCTCGTTACCGTCGGCGAAGGCGTTGGAAGAGTCTCGTGGGAGCAACAGGAAGTGTCGGGTTTCCTATTCGAGCTATTGTAATTTATTGCATTTTGGGTTTTCTGAGAATGGTTTGGGATAAATGATGACTAATTGTAAGTAGCGTGTGGAGTTCCGTGGGAACTTCTATCGTGGGACAGTGCATTTAGGGAATTTGATGACAAAGCTGCGCGTGCATCGGCGAATCGTTCAGTCAGGTTGTTGCTAGGCGGATCGGTCCGTAACAAATTATTACTTTCTTTAAATGGAATAATGTGATTCACTGTTGATTTTGTGTCATAGTGATAAAACATTTTAGTATGATCTACACTAAAAACATTAAGTACGAAATGTATTACATATTCTACTCCGAAAAAGAATTCAATAGAACCATACATTGGAACAGCATTGTTCTTTAAATAAACCTGTACGGTATAACTATTTGTTTTGATTGATTTATACGCAGTTGACGTATATAAATTGTTATTTATAATAGCTCGATTATATATTGTTAGGTAACTTGGATCTATGAGATGAGATGTTAGTAAATCTATTATAGTAGCATTAATTTGGAAATCACTAGATCTACCCATCAATTGATTTTTATCTTCATTCAATGATTGATTCGCACGGTTGCCAAGTTCTGAATTCTTTAGTAATTGCACTGCTTGAGCAATCCGTACATTATTAATTATTTCTTGACCCAAGTGTTTGGAACCATGAATACAATTTTCCAGATAACCATTCAAATTCTCGAAAGGAAATGCTGAAATTACCCAGAGAGGATCCCAACGTTTTACAATAAATCTTAGGTGCAAGAGTTGATGCACATTATATGTAAGTTGACGGTCACTATACGATCGGCTAATTTGTATGACAAATAAATTGAGCAAATTTTGCGCTTCAGTGACTTCATCTTCCTTTATTTCAGCTTTTAATAAAATAAATATCGCTTTAACGAAGTTTAACCAATGTTGGAAATAGTCAGTTGGTAGATAATCCATCAATGCCGAAAGTGAATGAAAAAAAAATTGTAATACTGCGATGCTTTGAAAATTTTTGATTCAGGTAATGCCCGCGGCATTCGATTAAAAAAATAAGGTGGTTTAATGTTTTTAAAAAACCCATCTGTTTTTTCTAACAAGGAAACGTTGTCAGGTGTATCTCGCCGATTTTGATGAAATTTGGCATGGTCATAGAACGGACAAAAATAGGCCACATCCGTTTTTTATACGTGCCAAGATTGATTTTGAAGGGGTGAAACACACCCTCGAAAATAGGGGTATTTTTCGTTTTTCGTCGGTAACTTTTGAACAATAGGAGATATGAAAAAATTTCAAATTGCAACAATATTTATTTTTTCGCGTACTATACACTGGATATAAGAATGGTGCAGATAACAACAAATTTCATATTGTTTATTGCAAATATGCAATTTTTTCATACGTATCTCAGAGAGTTCTTAACCGATTGGGATGCAAATTTGCATACGGGTAGAGGGCAACAAAATAAAGTTGGGGTGTTTTTTTGTTTTTCCGATATCTCATAATTAAGGGGTTAAAACTACCCTTCGATTTTTTACTCAACTTCATCGTATAATCAGCTGGCCTTTTGCCATTCCGGGTTAAATTCACGTTAATATAAATTCGTATGAATACCCGAGTACATATTTGTAAATGCCACTCACCCCCCACCCTCAATCATCCCCCTCCCGAGCGTTCAACGTTCTTACCGCGCGGCATGGATGAAAATTTGTAGAAATAAAATGGGTTACACTCGAAGTTCAATCAGTCCAAATAATCGATACAAATTTCACTGTTTTGGCTTAACATTACCCTTAAGGGGGCAAGTCAAAAACTTTTTTCATTCGTGAACGGGCGGAGATAAAAAAAAAGTTTATAGGGACAAAACGTGCGGCTCTTCGACTACTAGACGTTCGTGATAATAATGATGAATATAACAACAAATGGCGTATTATTTATTACAATAATTAATGCATAATTGGATGAAAATCACTCTTTAATTGTTCGTTCATATCGGTACAGAAATAGGTAAGTCTTTCGCTCTTACGGAATAATGTCTTACTTCGGAAAGGAACTGGATTACTATGGTATTTTTACGAATAAAGTCTGTTCGGCACATACTGCCTTTGAAGATTAAAATATAATCGCAACGCTTTAATAACCATTTTAACAGTACATTTGTTATGGATTATACGTATTACAATAATGATAGTCGTGATAAAAGTGTTTGAAACACAGAGATTTTTTACACCACGCACAAGTGACAACAGCTGCTTCGCCGCATATGTCGCATATCGGTGCATTTTGTGAAAAGCAGAATTGTACCGGATTTTCGAACTTTGGTGGTCTTTCTTCTACGTAACCGCTTTTGTGCCACGCATATTTAAAAAGGTTTATAAATCGTGGAGAAGAAAACTGGTTATGTGTAAGAGATTGTAATTTAACAATATTATCTCTCAAGTGCAGATTAACGTCGTAGTTGTATAATATTACTATGTCAGAGAAGTGTTTAACGAAGTTTTTCCATACACGGAAACCATAAACATCAAGGGGCTGTATCATTCCTGTTGCGCCTGCAAGAATTACGAATTGCAATTTTAATTAATTGTCTATAAAACTAATGAAACTAGTGCAATACATTTACCTGCTGGAATAGTTAAAACTTGAATATCTTTCCCTTGCATATCCATATCTTTCAACGCAGTTGGACATTGACCGCTCCAAGAATCCAGTAGTATTACGGATTTTGGACCAGTATTAGGAATATATACTTCCTGGAACCAACGCTTGAAATGATCAGTCGTCAATTTTCCAGATTTTGAAGCCAATAGAAATATATTTTCGGCTCTGAACATAGTTTGTTCCACTCGAGGTCCAAATTTGCCAGTAGGTTCGTTTAAAACGATCAACATAGGTGTCAAGAGCTTGCCACTCGCAGAAATCAAAGGCTGTATAGTATAACTGTGTGTTGTTGATGTTTTCGATTGTACTATTGTCTCAACGGCTTTCTGTCCTACTTCCGCCAATGTGCGACCTGCATGTAGCTCTAAATTGAAGCCACTTTGATCAGAATTAAATGTGTTCTCAGCCCCAACGTTGGCTATGTTGATTTTCACTGTTTCTATAAATTCTTTGGCTTTATTTTCAAGTGTATCAGCATTTAATAATTGTTGTTTCGTTACATATTTAGTAATTTTCCGTGACACAATTTTATTTTCGGTTTTGAATTTTGTTACCCAAGAATCGGATGCTTTAAAATCTGGATCTGGCATTTGTACAAGATCTCGCGCACGTAATGCCCATCGTCGAAGGTCGATATCATGGACAGGCAGCTTTTTGTTTAAAGCATCTTTAAAGTTGTTCAACGTATAGTGAGCTATTTTTGTTAACTTTTCTTTGTACGTGCCACCCTTATTTAAATTATGGGCCCAGCGGCGTAACTGCGTTACTGATTTCACCTTTCTAAAGTTCTTTTGAACAGATGATATTTTTCTATTCCCATGTATCCCGGATCTCCAGTAATCTACAGCTCTTCTTTTGTATTCGTAACTTAATTCCTCTACATCTTGGGTACACACATTTTCTTTATCTTCGGGATCTAGGTATCGCTGTAAGTACCATTCTTCTCCACTGTTGTCTTCTACTACGGCTGCTTCATGAACTTCATTTGGTGCCAAAAAATCCAAACCAATTTCGGACTCTATTACCACTCGTTGATCCATCGCTTCTATTATAATGTTTTCTAAATTCTTACTGAACTGTTTCTCCTGTTCGGTGATTGGAGTTTCACGCAAATTCATAGCACTTATCGCTATGGATAGCAGTTGAATAATATTCAACGGATTAATGTACATTTTTATACGTATTTGCAACTGAAAGTTTATGGCTGGCTTCTCCGTCGAAAACTGAAGCAATAACGATCGCTGCAGAATTTATATGACTTGATACCCAATATATCAGCACACAAACAAGACACACCGACACACGCTGTCATTAGACCTGCGATAAATAACTGATAAAGTGACCCCAATATTATCGCTCGTTCACAAACAATATTTGCGTCACTCCGTTGACGAGTTACATCAGAAATCCAATGAATCTTTAATCTTTAAACTTTTAATCTCTGCAGATAGGCTTTTCGATACGTCGAAAACACACAACCAATTTTCTTCTCCAAGATTTATAAACCTTTTTAAATACGCACACACTTATGCGTGGTGTAAAAAATCTCTGTGTTTCAAACAATTTTATCACGACTATCATTATTGTAATACATATAATCCATAACAAATGTACTGTTAAAATGGTTATTAAAGCGTTGCGATTATATTTTAATCTTCAAAGGCAGTATGTGCCGAACAGACTTTATTCGTAAAAATACCATAGTAATCCAGTTCCTTTCCGAAGTAAGACATTATTCCGTAAGAGCGAAAGACTTACCTATTTCTGTACCGATATGAACGAACAATTAAAGAGTGATTTTCATCCAATTATGCATTAATTATTGTAATAAATAATACGCCATTTGTTGTTATATTCATCATTATTATCACGAACGTCTAGTAGTCGAAGAGCCGCACGTTTTGTCCCTATAAACTTTTTTTTATCTCCGCCCGTTCACGAATGAAAAAAGTTTTTGACTTGCCCCCTTAAGGGTAATGTTAAGCCAGAACAGTGAAATTTGTATCGATTATTTGGACTGATTGAACTTCGAGTGTAACCCATTTTATTTCTACAAATTTTCATCCATGCCGCGCGGTAAGAACGTTGAACGCTCGGGAGGGGGATGATTGAGGGTGGGGGGTGAGTGGCATTTACAAATATGTACTCGGGTATTCATACGAATTTATATTAACGTGAATTTAACCCGGAATGGCAAAAGGCCAGCTGATTATACGATGAAGTTGAGTAAAAAATCGAAGGGTAGTTTTAACCCCTTAATTATGAGATATCGGAAAAACAAAAAAACACCCCAACTTTATTTTGTTGCCCTCTACCCGTATGCAAATTTGCATCCATACCGCGCGGTACGAACTTTGAACGGTCGGGAGGGGGATGATTGGGGGTGGGGGTTGAGTGGCATTTACAAATATGTATTCGGGTACTCAAACGAATTTATATTAACGTGAATTTAACCCGGAATGGCAAAAGACCAGCTGATTATACAATGCAGTTGAGTATAAAATCGAAGGGTAGTTTTAACCCCTTAATTATGAGATATCGGAAAAACAAAAAAACACCTAAACTTTACTTTGTCACCCTCTACCCGTATGCAAATTTGCATCCCAATCGGTTAAGAACTCTCTGAGATACGTATGAAAAAATTGCATATTTGCAATAAACAATATGAAATTTGTTGTTATCTGCACCATTCTTATATCCAGTGTATAGTACGCGAAAAAATAAATATTGTTGCAATTTGAAATTTTTTCATATCTCCTATTGTTCAAAAGTTACCGACGAAAAACGAAAAATACCCCTATTTTCGAGGGTGTGTTTCACCCCTTCAAAATCAATCTTGGCACGTATAAAAAAATACGTGTCGCCTATTTTTGTCCGTTCTATGACCATGCCAAATTTCATCAAAATCGGCGAGATACACCTGACAACGTTTCCTTGTAAGTGGTTCTTTATGCTCCAGGGTTTTTGCTTTTGTTCAATCCATAAACTGCAAAACTGTCGTCCTACTCCAAGCAATACAGAATGCATATATTCTGGTACCAAACAAATCAAGCATAGGCAATTTTATAATAACGCTATGGCCTTTTACACCTTTAATATTTTTTACGTTCAAGAACCATACTTTTTGAGCTTGTTTTTTCATTTTTTTTCTGGTCCTTAACTTTATTAGCTCGTGTACTACAAAAGGATACGTAGAGGTATTTTTTTGCAATTTCTTGACACGACTGCTTTTTTAACTCGCAAATATTGCAGCCATATCAACCGTTCAAATTCACAATATTTTGAATACTGGCTCTTGCTGGAGTAGCAGCAGTTATTATAGGAGCGATTATTTTTGAAATCATTTCTTTTTTAGTTATTGGATGAGTCCATTTAACACCTTCTTCATAACATTTTATCAACTTTGAACAAAACGGGTCAAGATAAACATTCATATTTGGTTTCAAATCTCTATCATATCAAAGGCCGATGAGAGTAAGATATGATTCTCTTAATCGTTCCGTAGTTCTGCTATGGTGAACATCAATGGCCAACAATGGGTTTTTGAACTCTTAACTAACGAAATATCATCGGTATTAAGTAGTAAAGTCAAATCGTATTTTTGCCTGTCATTTCGCGAGTTCACTCGTAAGTATTCGCTACCATCTGTAATATCAGTGATTTTTTGTTTCTCCCGATATGATACGAATTGTAATTTATCAGCCAAGTTTCGTTTCTCAAACATATTTTTTATTTGGTCGTAAATATCTATTTCAAAGAAAAACGAACTCTGTTGCATGGTTTCATTACAAAAAGAACATTTGTCAATTCCGGATTGGCTACCGTTATAGGATAAACAGTTTCGACAGTAATAATGTTTGATAGCAGTGAACGATGGCATGGTGTCATTTACATATTGAAACTGTTTGTAAACAGTTCTTGGTAAACAGTTGTCATCAGGCAGTCCTTTATGCAAAAGATGAAGAATATCTTTTAAAGCAGCTTTGGTCCAATTATGTTTAATATATAATTCTAAGACAGCTGCAGTACTTTGGTGTAAAGTCATAGAGCTACAGTTAGTGACGAAATTGAGTGGACACTTTCTAGTATAAAGTGCCGGAACGGTTTTTTATGTTATTTCGCCGGTAATTGGCTTAGGCCAATTTAACCAGCGTCATTTTAAAGAGGAGCAATTTACCTTCATTTTGGCTATATTAAAAAAAATTTACGATTTTTTTTTAACAATTGGCACCCAGTTTTGAAAAGAAAAAATTTTGGCCATTTTATTGTTTTTCTTTGAGTGGACACCTTTTGTAGTAAATTTTTTTTAGCACATTTCTTTAACCGTGATCGTAAAGAGAGCAGTCCAACCTTCAATTTCTTTTTTTTAGAAAAAAATGTACGATTTTTTTTTCCAAAGATATTTCATTTTTAGAGAAAAAATAGACGATTTGAAAATTGCTGCGCAGTAACTTTACAATTTCAACCGGGACCCGATATCTGACAAAAAATCACATCTGACAACAAAATGTTTCAAATAAAATTTATTTGTTTTTTCTCGTAGAATCCAACCATCTAACATTTTATAGGGGGTCCCGTTTGAAATTGTAAAGTTACCCCCCGCCCCCCATAAAGGGGGGCAGGGAGTAACTTCATATTTATATAGTTAGAAAGGCCCTTCGAAAGCATAATACTTTCTCATAAACAACTTTTTGATTGGACAAATAGTTTCCGAAATATTCAGCTGTTAAGAGTTATGTGGGCCACCCGGTATATGATCAGATTGCTCCATATACACTCATATCAACTCATATATGATCAGATTACTCTATATACATACGATCATATTAACTTATATATGATTAGATTGCTTTATATATGCCCATATTAGCTCATGTATGATCAGAGTGCTTTATATAATATATGCTCACATTAGTTCATATATGATCAGATTTCTCTACACATGATCATATCAACTTATGTATGATCATGTCTGAGCATATATGAGCACATTCGTTCATTCATGTGCATATATGGCCAAAACTCATACATGATCTGTCTGCAAAGGTGGGGGCAGACCCGGGATCTGGTTGAAGGGAAGTGAACGAACGGAAAAAACACCGTGAAATAGGTGCGTTCGCGAACAAAATAAAGATGAAGAGACCGGAAGATTAATAAAATAAATAACAACGTT
This sequence comes from Netelia melanura, assembly GCA_964007305.1. Lineage (NCBI taxonomy): Eukaryota > Metazoa > Arthropoda > Insecta > Hymenoptera > Ichneumonidae > Netelia > Netelia melanura. The sequence goes on along the minus strand of OZ023255.1, from coordinate 18,948,439 downwards.
TATTATATTAGTAAAGTACAAATGGATGATGTACCGGCGTGCGAGCCGAGTAATGGCGGCAGCGATACTCGCGACCGCGTGGCCGTTAGAAAAGTCCTAGTAGAAAAGCCGTTGTCGTTATAAATATGCGTTAATAGAAATCCCAAAATCACTTAGAATGTCCACGAAGGAAAGCCGGTCAGAAAATAATCCACAGAGTCACAAGAAGGAATAGAAAGAATAGCCGAAGTCAAAGATACAATGGAAGAAACTTAGAAGCGCGCGACGAAACCTTTACTAAAGGAAGACGAACTCGAAGTGAAGATGCCGGAAATCGATCTCGCTCATCGATTGATGAGTGGGGGGAGATCTCGTTACGCGCGAGTACGGCCAAGTCCACCCGAGAGTCAAAGGCCGAGACCTGCTGACCTCTCGCATGGACCCCCGACACTACGCACGTTTCCGAACATGATCATACATGGCAGTTCATATACGTTCGTATATTTACATATATTAGAGCCCATTCCTGAGGTGGGGTTGTATGTGTGTGTTTACGCGACCGTTACGAATTCGAACGAACGGTTCGTCGATCGAACATTCGAGAAGCGTACGAATTTGAACGAACGGTCCGTCGAGCGAACGTTCGAGAAGCGCAAATAAGGCCCGTGGATAAGAGAGTCGCGAGTAAGCATCGATCGAGGATAGACGTGTCCCGATCGATGAATAGAGAAAGACGGAGGAGAACCGTCTGAGGATCGCAAAGGCACGAGGCCAACGGAATATTTCGACGCCAGGTCGATCCGGGTCGATATCGGTATTATTTATTCTGTACTGTGTGTGTTTGTGTATGTGAGCTCTTTATTAAATTAAGTTAAGTGTTTTTCATCAGTAATAAAGTCTATTGCGTGCGTTCGATCAACGAAAATTATTGTGCCACACCCCTCCACGAAAAATAGAGTACTCCTATTAAACACTTATTTCACACATATATGTCTCTTTTTTCCCGGGCATGTACAATGCACCTAATGGCGGGGCGCCGGTATTGCAACCAGACTTGCATCAATTTTCCGAGCGTACTCGCCGTCCGATTTTTCCCGACGGGTAACTCGGTACGTCGAGCACTCCTCTCCTCGTCAGGGTCGAACGCCGTGCCGTTCATCCTCCCTGAAACCATCTCTTTGACAACACTGTCACAATAAAAGAAATCTACAACGGGCGTAAAAATAACAAATTTGGAGCGCGTAACGATCAACGAGTTGTGCAGCGAGGGCAAAATCGGATAACGGCCTTGTGACTGTGACTTTTCTCTACCTCGGGAAAATCACGTCATAACATATACAAAACTGCGTCAATAAATTTGAATACACAAAGAAGAAGAATATTATTTGTACCTATTTACAATGCATCACAACAATTGTTTATCTTAATAACATTTTTTGAAGAGAAAAATTTGCAGCTAAATAATCTTACAATTAGACATTCTCGTATTATAGCAGAACGTACATTGTCTCGTTCACGATCTATTTGTCGTCTTGGTTGTACTAATACTTCATCTAGCTCTATAACGTACTGCAACCGTTCTTCAATAAATCTGGCTTTATTGTATTCACCGAAGTTGTGTAGCTCACAAGAAGCAATTATAATTTGAGGTACAAATTTATAGTTACTATCAATTTTTTTTTGTAACATCCTCCATCTGGCTTCAGTCTTCCAAAAACCATTTCCACCGAAAACCTTGCGAAATTCAGATAAACGTTGAATGACTCTTCTTCAGGTAAAAGTGAACCAGAATAATGTTTTATTACATTAATGGTATATACTATTGTTGGAGAAGTTGGCATAAATGTTTCCTTCCCTTGCTGACTATCGGCATGGCAGATGTACTGTCTACCTACCCCTTCACCGGTGCAAGATCCGGTTAGATGATATAGTCTAGCGTACTCTTATGCGCAGTGAAAGCGTGCCTTTCTTGTATCTTTTCTCAATCCACAAATATATTATTAATCCCATTAGTGGTAAACGTGTGCAGTCAATTTCCTTAACAACTATGATAAATAATAATAAATATAATGCATTAATAAGAACGATATAAACTTGCGGTATTATTTCTTGTGAGTATTTGCATACTGCACTATCTTTAAAAACCACAGCATCGTCAACACTACCAGGGTGCTTGGCGAAAACATTGTTAAACCTGTTATAAACACGATTTAAACATTACGAATCATTGATTGTTACTCTGTTGGTTTGTGTATTTATGTACGGTACATTATTATAATACTATACTTTATATTAAATATACATAAACACACGTAAAAAGAATCAATACATGTATATGTATTATATTTAAATAGGCTATTTGACAACATTAAAAATATACGATTAATTGCGGTTATCCTAACAGATAACCGGGTAAAAAAACATGCAGTACTGATCAAAATAAAGTACTCACTTCCAAAAGTTTCACAATTCTCCGAATATCTCGCTGGCAATATGGTAACGGGTTGTAAGAAAAATATAATGAGAACATTGTGTAGCGTATTAACAAATGGAGATGCAGCGAATTCATTTAGATATTTGAATTTCGCTATATTCACTTTTATTGAATTTATTCAATATTAATGTTCGGGCAAAAAAAAGTACGCACTTGACAAAAAAATAAAAATTGGCATACAAAATATGTTTTATATGATAACAAAACATTCTTAATATTTGGTGTTGTCTCCTCTTGCTTCTATGACAGCTTGCAATCGTCGAGGCATACTCTCGACGAGGTTTTTCAAAAGTTGAACATCGATGTTTTCCCTCGCTTCCTGTATCGACCGAAACAACGTGTCTTTTGTTGACACCTGGCTCTTGTTAATTTTTGCATCCAAAATAGACCACAAATTTTCAATGGGATTGAGATCGGGCGATTGCGCAGGCCAATCCATCAATTTTATATTGTAAGACTCAAAAAAAGCTGTAGTTTTGCGCGCAGTGTGCTTGGGATCGTTGTCTTGTTGGAAAATGAAGTCATCTTCAAGTCCAACTTTCACCAAGGATTCTTCTAAATTCGGTTGCAAAATGTCAATGTACGTATCCGCAGTCATAATCCCATCAATTCTTGCAACATTTCCTAAACCCGTCCACGCGAAGCAACCTCAAACCATGACACTCCTACCTCCGTATTTTACTGTTTTTTGAAGATTTTTTTCTAAAAGTTCCTCGCCTTGTTTTAACCACACTCGCGACCGTTTTTTATGACCAAAAAGGTCAAATTTGCTTTCATCTGGGAATAAAACTTTTTTGGAAAAACTTGTAGGCTTGTGAATGTATTTTTTCGCAAATTCTAAACGTTTAATTTTATTCCGATTTTTTATCAAGGGGCGACGCAATGCGTAATTGTTTTTTAGCCCAACTTCCCGCAATTTCCTTCGTACCGTACATTCAGAAACGTTCACTTGCGTATTTTCACGAATCATTCGACTCGTTACGCGCGGATTTTTTTTTTGTTTCGCGAACAATCATGCGATCTTCTTTCTGAGTTGTCTTTCTTTTTCGGCCACGTCCACTCTTATCGCACACTGTACCGAACTCGTCGAACTTTTTGCATATCTTTCTAACAGCGGCTTCACTTACGTCATATTTCCGTCCTATTTCTCTGTTCGATAACTTTTTTTCGCGATCTGTGACTATTAGTTTACGAATTTGGATGCAAATTTGCTTTTTCCGCATATTAAATTGAAGAAAGTCGACTGATCTTTCCAGCAGCGACTGGAGAACTGATAATACATCAAAACATTCATAATTTCGATACCTTACATGTTTTCAAGGACGCTAGTATGTTTCTGAAGTCAAAACAAAACAAAGAAAACGGTGCGTACTTTATTATGCCCAACGAAAATATGATAGTATCAACAGTAAAAGCAGTTATGGGAATCCTCGGATCGTTCATAAAATTTGGAGTAAATACTAAGAAAGTACATGAAAAAATTGACTTTTGATCACTGTAGATTTATTACCCCGACGTTACCAGTGATGAATTGTGGGTGAAAATATCACTTTTGGAAGTGCGTACTTTATTTTGATCAGTACTGTATTTCAATTCATTTGGAACTAAATGACGTATATTTTTTTGCACATTACACGAAAGAACATAAATTAATTTCTGTAATTTTACTTGCAACGCGAACGCTCTATGATTGGTTACAAAACTGGTGACGTCACACGCCTTTTTTAAATAGTTTTCTGATATTTTTGACAAATCTTATAACTAATGGCATAAATATTTGTTTCAAATATTATAATGGAGACAAATTTTGTACAAGCTGATAGCAGCAACCCGTGAAAAAACGTACAACTGGCACAATCTTGGTACAATGATCGGCTAACTATATTTGCCGAACGCCCGACGTTCGGCTCATATTCGAGGCCAACGGACGAACCAGCCCTGGAGTGATAGGGTGGGTCCTACTATTGGTAACCAGAGTTGTGCCAGTACTGGTTGCGACGATAATTCATTGCTGGGCTACTCTTCAGTTCAACGATTAGGCCAACGTTGGCCTAGAGCTGGTGCAAATACCGGCCCACACTTGGCGACAAAAATCGGCCATTTTTCAACCAGCATTGGTGCGATGCTAAAAGCAATGCTACTCTATTTTTTGCGTGAAACCAGTTTAAATATTAATAAAATAAAACCAAATGTATTTGCATATATATTTTTTTAATCACATATATGCTCGTTTATATATTAGATACAAACACAACTATCAATGAAAAGTATTTAAACGAATTGAAATGAATGAAAACAAAAATTATCGAAATTTTTGGGAACACTTAAAAAATATATCTTAAACAAAAATTAAAAGATTTGTTCTAATTGTTTTGATCCATCGCTGAATTTATGTTACGGAGAGCGCGTCCGCCGTCGCGATCTCCAGCTCTTGCGAGCCATCGACTGAGATGAGCTCGAATCGTTTGGAGATCAGTGGATTCGTTGACAAATCGGTTTTGGAAAGCATCTATGGAAAAGAGATAAATGGAATTATATTTTTAACCATCGAATAACCCGTTGCTCCGGATAATATAAAACGGCATACGATGAATGCATCTGAAAGTTGCAGTTACTGCAAAGGAAAGTTTCCCCGGATGGTTTTTTTGTTTGTCGACCACATCCACTATAAGCCAGTTGGACATTGTTTGCAATTAGCGCCGGCATCACGCGAGTTAAAGCGGATTTCACATTAGGACATCCACCGACCAACGATATAACGAATTATTTCTATAAAATAAAAAATCAATAATAATAAAAAAATTGAAATCAAAATAGACATTATCAGTAATGTGTAAACGAACCAATGCTTTACGCTGCTCCTCAGAGTCGAGAATCATCTGTTCAAAGTCTAAAAACTCATTTAGAGTTTTTATGGGTAGATTAGCGCTGACATCATGTTTTCCATCAGAAGAGTCTTCGTTCATCGGAGATCGCAAAGAGAGTGCAAGCGCAAGCATGTTTTTTAGGTCGTTGATCATTTTATCTAGATCATATAAAATGGATCTCTTATGTGATTCTAGTTTGGAAAGAATGTTCTTCTCCATATTTTGCAACAACATCGTTAAGTTGTCGTTCCATAGTTCTACAAAATTAAACAAAAAGAAACATTAACCAGACCAAATCAAAATCACTACACTATTTCAAGAGTAATGGGAAAATGAATCTTACGAGAAACATCTTCATACAATGTTTCGCATGGACCGGTAACATTTTTTGGCACCATTGGGGTCAAATTTCTGGCTTCTTTCGCACCTGCAAAAAGATATGATATTATGTTTAGTCGCTCGTTTTTTTATCAAAATAAATTCAATAAATAATTAAACTACTTACATGGAATATTTGATGTGAGCGTTGTATTTCCAATTTCTGGTAAGACGACTAATTCGGATAGAAAGCTTGACAAGTTGTCAATCAATGGACCCTCCGGCTCAAACTCACTCTGATTATTCTCGGCATCCGTGCTTTGGACGCAATCCAAAGAATTCATTGCACGGTCCAATCGACGTAAACCTTACTCGTAATCCTCTAGTTTTTTTAAAAAGTCAATAGTACATAGATAATATAGTGTTCGAAGTTGAATTAATTAAAAAATATAATACTAAAAAAATACACGATATTCATAAAATCATTTAAAACATGAAATTCAATTCAAATAACTTAGATCGAATGAACATGTAAATATACTTACTAGCTTCGCTAATAATCTTTTCGATGGGATATTTCTCCCAATTACCGTACGGCGATTTTTGTTGCTTCACCCATTTTTGGATTTTCTTGGAAGATTCATCAGTTGGATACCAGCACTCATATTTTTTTCTTTCCGTGATCAACCAAGTTTTAGGCACAATATCAATGACCGGCATATCGTTTGCATTTTTTTCGTCAAATTGGACGATGACGAACTGCGTGGTCGTTCGCAGATTATTTTCCATGTTAAAATTTAAGATATTGTTTTGCAATTTTTTAAACAAAAACATAACATTAATCCTACTATATTCTCCATTTACACACCTGTATCCAAGAGAAGAGGAGATAATAATACTAAACACGAAAAACGCGGGGAAAACACGCACAATGTTGAGAAAGTTATCGGGTAATATTGCGCGGGAATAACAGATCACATAACCTAAAATACGCATGTACGCCTCGTGCGAACACGATGAGATTCAAACCACCACGAGGCTGACACTGCTGCGTCTATTGTGTCCCCGTTATTGTCGGCACATAAACGAACCCACCATGCGGCGCTAGTAGTCACCCGCATGACCGCTAAACCGCAAAGCGCCGCACCTTATTTGTTTTCATTTTCTCGATCTGTCATTCTGTCGTTGTTCTCGAATAAAAAAATCGTAGTGTGCTGTTACAAAGTAATAAAATAATTAACAATTTTATCATTGAGCTTGAGCATCCCAACTTGCGTTATGTATTACACAACCGCTGCTTTCTTGAAGCGAATTATGAATATAATTGTGTGTGTGTGTAGTGGTTTTTTTATTTTATCGTTTTATACTTTATATTTTATTATTGAATTTTTATATATGTTTCAAATGTTTCAGTGTGATATTATGATATATATTATTCTTCGCTATGCAATAAAGTCACTGCAAAACAGTTGAGATTAATTTTTATTGCAATACATTTTGTTTCAACTTCGTTCAAAGGTATTGTGCTCGTTTCGTTCGATTTATCAAGTATTTGAAAAAACCCAAATTTAGTTGATAAGTCAGGTTGTGAACAAATATTTTGAACTTGCGTCACCATCGACCCGGTGACAAAAAATTCAGATGCGCTGCAGACTTTCGGATCTTTTTGAAGATCTGCAATGGAAATATCTTTCACAAACATGATTTGGCCATTTTACAGTTTCAAAACATTATTTGGTGTCTCTGAAGAAATGGTGATATTTTTCATGTCAATGTCTTTGATCACGGAATTTTTAACACTGACACTTTGGATGATTTTTCGCTTGCGTAATTTTGTTGTTGATAGAGAATCGATCTCGGATAATCTGTTTATCACCTGAGCCAAAGGATTTTTTGGACTGCGCACAAGCTTTTTCAAATTTCCTATATAATTTTCAGCCCAAAATGCTGAGATTTCTGTCAGTGATGATTGGAAATACTTGACATCATCCGCCACATGAATAAGGTTGTGGATATTCATAATTTGTGAATCACATCCATATAGGGAAGGCGTTAATGTCACAAACCTTCGCAACAAGTCATTTGCATAATCTGCGTAAAGAACAGCGGTTTCCGAATTGCAAAGAATTCGACATGCCACTGCGAGGAGTAGAAAATGCTTGTATTGAATATCAGATATCACATGCGGAAGGATAAAAGCACCACAGTAAAGCAAGAAAAAACGAAAAAACGTGTTGCTTTCCATTTAGATATCTCGTTTATATTAAACACTTTACGCTGAAATTCTACCGGAATCATTGGTTTCAGTGCAGTCATCATCTTTTGAAAAATAATAAGTTCCGACTTTTTCATTCTCTGGCGGCTACTGGATGAGGTCCATTTCTCAAGAAGCCACTTCATTACTCCCAAATATAAAAGATGCATTTAATCGATTGGAATAGATTTAATAATATGAAACTTTGGTAATCTAAGAAGCGGTGAGTCGAGGGCAGGTAAATGATGCTGTGGATCAGTTTTTCGATGGAATGATTTCTTGGTTCTTTTCGGGCAGTCAATTTTTGAATAAACTCTTCTTCGGTTGATGGTGATGCCTTTCACTGTGCAGCGCTCGCAAGCATGAAAGCCTCCATGGCTCTTTACACGTTTTAGGTATGCTCGAGCCGGTGAATCACATATTAGCGCCCTTACGCGGAATTCATATTTCTTCTCCGCAATCATAATGCCATTCGTAATTAAACTCTCTGCTTCGGATACAAAATCTTCAAGAAATTCAGCAACCGAGAGCGGCTTTGAATTTCTCAAATAAATTGCTATTACAGCAGGTGCGCAGTGAAAATTATCATCCTGAATTTTCATAAGTATTGGCGAGAATTGCTGATTCGAACTGCGATACACTTGAACACCGTCTATATTTATAAGCACTTCGATTCTTTCACCAGTATAAACATTTCTCCTTTTTTAGCTCTCATTGAAGCTCCATTTTTAGTTCTCATTGAACGAACCGTTTTAACTTGACGCGAGCCTAGAAGAGTCTGAGCAGTTTTTGGCAAGTTAACATACCCTTCGGAGCGAAGCAACACCAATAAATCTGTCAAAACGTTATGCTGCAAGGTTTGTGCATGTTTCAAAGCGAATAAAACAAGTTTCTCTCTCATCGTTAAATCTGTTGATTTTGAGGTAATACTTTCCAGAGAATGTTTGTGTTGTTAGCCCACATCAATCTCTTCATCCAAGCTTTCAAAATTATTTTCACAGCCCACCGACGGATCATATTCAAACAAGTCTTCGGATAGTTCATTACTTGTTGTTTGATGCACATTGATATTTGTGTCTTTTGCATTTGTATCTTTTTTGGATATACCACCAATGATTTTTTTATATCCTTCTGCTAGCTCGTGACTTGTATTTTCGTTTTTATTTATTTTATTCAATTTTCGATACTTCTTAACACTATAATACCGTTTTGACATATTTAAATGGAATGCACAAAACACATTAATACAGTATTTAATAATACAATATATAATGCACAGAAATTAAATTATCAAACTTCGAATATTTACAGATCTATACTTTATCGGTGATCGTGATATTATTAACGCGATTGTTACTACAAACATATAGTTGCGGGCGTCGCAAGTTTTTATTCACGCAAAAGAAGTGGTCAATTGAATTATAGGAAGAGAAAAATGTGAGGTTATGAAGAAGGCTGCCAACAGTCGTTTGCTGTTCATACTCTGAAGCTGGCCTATAACCGGCGATTCTTCCATGCCAACACTGAAGCCAGGCTTAGGTTGAACAAAGGTGAATATAGCAACGTGCGCATAACTGGGTAAAACGGGGATTACCAACAGTCAGTCGTCAATTAAAAACCAGAGATGACTAGGGAGATCAGCAACGCTCGACAAAAGTTGAAACCTGGAGAATTTGTTCTGCGACATCTGGGTGGCCAAAGCGCCAACTATTTCATGCCCCCGTTAAGTTGGCCGCAAGCTACCGTAGTCATATATATGGCGAAGGGATCATATATATAATTTGGCGGTCCGTATACGCCGGTCGGATGTTTCCGTGAATGAGACAGATGTGCAATGATGACATATGTCAATATTTCTAGGCTTGTACGCGTTGCTCGAATGTTCTGAGATCCGAGCGAGCGGAATATTTGAAGGTCCGCATCTACAACTTGTATAAAGCCGCCGATGCCTTTTTTATTCTTTCAGCTATCAAATCTGTATAGACGAATTAGAAATTTTGTAAGCAAAATTAAATAATGTGAAAGAAATATAATTTATCATCGTCGATCTAGCTCCATGAAGCTAGGTATTCAATGTTTCTTGTTATAGCAGGATATTAGTTTGCAGAAATAAAAAAGATTTGGACTAGCAGTGCGAGATCGCCACGGCTTTTTCTTTTTTTTTTCGTATTATGTATCTGGCTCCATTATTTTTACATATTTCAATTGCAGTCAAAAAGTACGAAGACGGGTACATAATTTTGTGAAATTTGATGAATCTCAATCTGAAATTGATGAATCTGAAAAGCATAATAGAACGAATATCAATTTTTTCGATCGAGGGTGGTGTGGAGATTAGCATTAGACATTGAAATACCGCTCGCTAGTAGGCAAATGACAATCGGTCACTACGCAAACAAAATAATACGTAGTCTCGAATTATTACAGCCTCTATTCGCACAAAGATCTCTCATTTTTTCTACTGTATTCGGCTCCATAGCTAGATACTTTTTAAAAAAACATAAACTCTTCTTAATAAACTTTTTGTCACTTCACAAGAGTTTCGTTTATTTTTATTCTCAATTGAATTCACAACTTAGATCAAATGTCTGGGATATAATAAAATAACAAATGACTGAAGAAAAAGGAAAATATTTACTACATTTAATTAACAACTCGACCAGCTTTATAGTTTTTCACGGTAGTTCAGAAAATATACATATGATGAAGTCAGATTGGTCGATTGTTTATTCATGAGATACTGTAAAAGCTGAAAAATAAAAAATCATTCATGTCGCGGCGTTCTCGTGCTGCCAGTCCAAGTCTCTTTCATTTCCGCAAAATAATATGCTGCTATAACAAGAAACATTGAAGACCTAGCTTCATGGAGCTAGATCGACGATGATAAATTATATTTTTATCACATTATTTAATTTTGTTTAAAAAATTTCTAATTTCTCTATACAGATTTGATAGCTGAAAGAATAAAAAAAACATCGGCGGCTTTACACAAGTTGTACATGCGGACCTTCAAATATTCCGCTCGCTCGGATCTCAGAACATTCGAGCAACGCGTACAGGCCTAGAAAGATTGACATATGTCATCATTGCACATCTGTCTCATTCACGGAAACATCCGACCGGCGTATACGGACCGCCAAATTATATATATGATCCCTTCGCCATATATATGACTACGGTAGCTTGCGGCCAACTTAACGGGGGCACGAAATAGTTGGCGCTTTGGCTACCCAGATGTCGCAGAACAAATTCTCCAGGTTTCAACTTTTGTCGAGCGTTGCTGATCTCCCTACTCATCTCTGTAAAAACCAAGGTTGGTCCAGCACCGGCAGTTTATCGTACGCCGATACTCAAGAGAAGCACGAGCTGAGTATCGGCAGACATATCGGTCCAGGGTCGGGACCAACGTTGTAAGCCTGCAATTGGTTTCCCAGTACTGAGCCGTGTGCAGTGTCATGCGACTTTTTGGGAACCTGGGTCACTTTAGGATCGCCAGTGCCTGAGAGAGCAGTCACCACTCGTTGACTCGTTCGCGAAGGTCTATATTAGCGCACTTGTCAGAAGATTCACTCACGCAGGTATTAGAAGCAGGTTTTATAAGACGTTAGTAAATTAATACACGATACAAGTTTAACGTAAAGATAATTAAAGATTGTTTATTAATTATATTGGACAAGGGCTTCGCCGACTAATAGGTCGGTAGTTACAAGGCGACTGACTGCCCTCCCTTTGTGACACATACTTATAGACTATCGAGTGAGTAATTCGTGCGAGAACTATGGAATTTGATCTTAGATGGTACTCTATGGGAAGGGCCTGATTATGATTAACATGGAGATTTTCCTTTGGAGTATGGACATATGGAGTTTGGCCATAGATACTACAATATGGGAAAAGCGTGGTCATTATTAGTATGGAGGTTTTCCTTTGGACTTTGTCTCGATGTGTAATCAGTAATGCGTGTCCGGAATGGCAGAGATCATCGTATATGTGTTCATGATTAGGTGGCGGCTGTGACACCCCCCTGACGAGATTGAGAAACGTCCTCGTTTCGGTCCTCTAGCTCTATTGCCAATTCCCGGTTGGTTCTTCGTAGCTTCTTTAGTTGCTTCCTTTCTCGTTTTAGCTGGAACTCGGCTGCTTTCTTTTTGGTGCAACATGCAAAAAATCCTTTAAGCATATACATACATAAACCTGTTTTCATGGCTAATGCTATTATACCAATCAGAAACATTCCTGATACTATTGCCCCTACGCTAGGTAACACAATTCCTTTGAAGTTGGCCCATTCGTTATTGGCAAGTAGTTGGATGTGATTTTTTTTAAATTCTTGACTTAGTGTTTCTATTGTTTTACTATAATCTTTTAAAGTTTCGATGCTCAGTTTGTGTAATCCAATTGGGGTTTCCTTAGTTAACTCTGGTAAGGTGTAATTGATTATAGCTTCGGTATTAAATACTTCATAGGATATTTTAGTTCTAGTTTGTAATAATTTCACTCGGAACGTCTTGGTATACAATTCACAGTTTTCATTAGTTTCGATAATGTAAGGTTTTGTTAATTCAAATATTTGGTGTGCGTTGTTACACATTAGTGTTATTGTATTTGGTTCTTTATTAGGTATTAGTATTTGTCCTTGTTTTGTGTTTATGTAAGCGAAATCTGTAACTTCAAAATTGACTATTCTACATTTGTTTGCTATGTTACTTGGATTTTCGCAAAGTGAAATAGAGTTCGATGCATGCTCCACTCCCTGGTATTTCGTAACGAAGTCTCCGTTGACCTCCTTGAGTTCGCCAAGTTGTACTTCTCGCGTGAAATTGTTTCGTTCCATTCGTTCGGCGTATAGAGGAAGGATGACGGCGTATATGTTGTTAACCATCTGTGGTACTGGCGTGTTCTTTATCAGAATCCAGGGTTCCCTTTCCAGGTTGGGTATCGTGACTATATAAGCAATTTTCCGCTTACAAAGTTAGAGGTGAATATTGCTATGTTTGATATGTCGATGAATTTTTGATAATTTTCTTCTATCGTTTCCACAATGTGTTTCCCGTACTGATTTTCAAAGGTTTTTATTGACTGTGTCAATCTCTCGGGTGAAAACAATAATGGTTGCACGATTCCGTGTTTTTCGACCTCAATGGCCAAATTGATAGATGTTATGTCCCTTTCTAAACTCTTTTGTACTCCTTCCAGGTATTTTTGTCTATTCTCCAGCAGTGTTACGTATCGTAGTTGATTTGTTTCGTTTCTAGTTTTTTAAAATTCTTTATCCATCGCCTCGAGATATTTCGCCATTGATTTCTGATTTGTATCCAGAGTATTAATCTGATCTTGTGTTATTTTTATTTGTTTTTGGAGCATGAGGTTTAATTTTTCAGTTGCGTTGGTAATATTCTCGATATTGATGTTTATAATACGCAGGTCTTCTGCGTCTGCGGTTCCCCAAAGAAACTTCTGCACTGTCCCAGCGATGTCCAATACCCCTCTTTTTTTTGGTACGGTGAAGGTGTTTTGGTATATCCCTGGCAAGTGGGTCCAGTACTTTGCTTCGGTCGTATTTGCGATTAATAGCCGTCATTACGGCATCAGCTCCAAATATTTTAGCATATTCGTTGAAATTATTCCTGTTAGTATCGTTGATATCCCATGCTTTCAGTTTTATAGCTGTTGGGTGTGTTGTTGGTGTAGACGTTGTTGTTGTCATCGATGTCGTATAGTGTGGTATGTCGTGTAATCCTAAGATTTTGCTGAGTGTTCTCAATGAGTGTTTTAGTCTTTTATTTTCTGCAGTCAGTATTTTTTGGTTTAGTCCTAAATTTCCTGTGGAGTCGTTTACCAAGTTGATTCTTTTTTGTAGCTCTTCACTTGTTTCTTCTATCTTGAAAAGGCTCGTAAAGACAGGTTCCGTATCGACGACGTGTACTATCTTCCACTCCTCCTGATACGCGTACCTTGCCAATTTTTTCTTGAATGAGTGTTCCCTTTATTGGTTTCAGCGAATAGTGTCCTTCTGCTCCCCGTCTGTAAATAGTGTTGGAATGTTATTATATTGAGGTATCCTTTATTGACCTTCGGACTCAATGTAAAGTCCGCTTTCTCCTTTTTTTATTTTCAATTTTGGTAATGGTATATTAATAGTCTCATAATGAACATATGGTTTTGTGTGAGATATATGGATCCATTTGGGCTCATTGTTGTAGATAATCATCACATTGTTTTTAACAATGTTGATGGCTTCGATCCTATATGGTCCTTGCCATTCTTTATCGAGCGAATGTTTTTTTTTAATTGTTGTGGATCAATATCTCATCTCCTTCAATATACATTGGTAATTGCCGGACTATTCCAGCATCTACTTTCCGTTTGTGTTTTATCGTCGCTTCTTGAAGTCTTACGTGAGCTTGATAAATTCTTTTTTCGAGTTCTTTGCTCCATGCCAATGCTCTGGATCTTATCTTTTCGAGTTCTGGTTTTTTGAAGTTATTTGGTGTATTTGGTGCGTGTGGAAACATAAGGCTGTGAGGTGTCATCTTTAATGTCGAATGGATAGTGGTATTCCATACTTTATACATTATTGGTAAGACGGTATCCCACGTATTTGGTCTATCTTGGACCGTCGTTCGGATGTTATTTTTGAGAACGCCATGCATTCTTTCGATTGCTCCATTGCCTTGGCGGTGATAAGCAGTGGTTGTTATGTGCTTGATCCCGTAGAGTTTCTCGAACTTCGTCATCAATTCGTTGTTGAACTCTGTACCCATATCGCTCAGAATCTGTTTTGGGAATCCGATTAAACAGAACCATGTATCATGCAAAGCTTTAAACACCTGTATCGCTGTTTTCTTTTGTAGTGGTGCGAGTAAGATGAATTTTGTTAATGTATCTTGCATTGTCAAGATGTAATTGTTTTTTGAATTTGTTGTAGGAAGTGGTCCGACGAGATCTATGGCTAATTTTTCGTTTGGCTTAGTGACATATTCCATTTCTCTTCCTTCCGGTTTTTGCCTAATATTTTCCCTTTTGAAACGTTGACAAATGTCACATTTGGCAGCATAATCCGCGATGTCCTGATCCATGCCTTTCCATCGAGCAATTTGGCTGATAATGCCTCTCATCTTCAGCGTTCCGTTGTGTCCCGCAGCATCACCGTGTGCCGATTTCAATATATCCGCCCGTTGCTCTTGTGTAGGTGCGTCTTGATCAGTACGGCAAAATTGTACCAGTGTTGGATTATTCTTGACAAATTCTCTAAGTATTCGTTCAATTTCTTTAATTCCTAGGGTCGTGAACTCCTTTGAGTTGACATATAGACGGATCTTCTGTTCGTTTTCTCGCTGTTGGTGTAGCCATTTAATTAAGTCCTCTTCAAAGTTGTCTTTACTGATAAACAACATTCCTTCTTTACCTTCATTCTTGATCCGTGCTGTTAGGCGTTTCCATTCTGGATACTCTGTTCTATTAGGGTAGACTCTGATATTTTGATTTATTATCTCTTTCTGCAATAGGTCAGCTTCCTCTTCTAATTTATTGATATGACTCAATATCTGTAATCCCCTATCCTTGTTGACGTTTTTTCGTATTCTTGAAGATTGCGGGAAGGCGTTGCCCCATTGTTCATTTGAATATTGCTTTCTTTCCGTGGAATCCCAAATCCTGTTGATGGCGTCATCCCATTCTATAGGTGGTTGCTTCATGATATGAAAAACTCGTGAAAGTGCGTCAGCAACTACGTTATCTTTTCCTTTAACATATTCAATGTCGTAGTGGTATTCTTCCATACGCAATCTCCAACGGAGACGTCTCTGGCTAGGATCTTTGCAATTCTTCAGCCATACCAATGCTCGGTGGTCAGTTTTGATGATAAAAGGCTTATCTTTGGTCGTTAAAAGATATTGTCGGAGTTTCTTTACACACCATACAACTGCTAATAGCTCTTTCTTAGTTGTATTATAATTTCTTTCCGCGTCCTTTAAAACTCGTGAAAGAAAATAAACAGGGTGCCCATCCTGAGATAACACTCCTCCAATTCCAACATTTGAGGCGTCGGTTGTTAAGGTGTATTGTTTTGTTGGATCCGGTCGTCGTAGGACGGGTGGATCCATCATTGCCTTCTTAAGAGTGTCAAATGCGATTTGACATTTTTCATCCCATTTGTATATCACGTCTTTCTTTGTTAGTTCGGTTAGTGGTTTTCCAATCGTAGAGAAATTTTTAATGAATCTCCGATAATATCCGGTCAATCCTAGGAAAGCTTTCACCTCCGTTGGGTTTCGTGGTATCGGAAATTTTTGTACGGCTTCCAACTTTGCGGGATTTGGTTTGACTCCGTCTGGTGTTATCAGGTGTCCCAAATATTCCAATTCATCTTTCAAATAATGGCATTTTTCTGGTTGTAATTTTAGACCTTTTTCTCGTAAACGTGTGAACACGGTTTTTATGTTTTGGTTGTGTTCCTCGAGGGTTTTGCCGAAAATCACTATGTCGTCGATGTACACATAGCATATTTTATGATTGAGACCCACTAAGGCCATGTCCATCATTCGTTGAAACGTGGCTGGAGCGTTTTTTAATCCGAAGGGCATTCGTTGATATTCGAAATGTCCCTCTGTGGTTGAAAAGGCAGTGTATTTCGTGCTTTCTGGATCCATTCCTATCTGATGAAATCCGGATGATAGATCAAAAGCGCTGAAGTACCTTGCGTCTCGAAGAGAGTCAAATATATCTTCGATAATTGGCATGGGATAAGCATCCTGTGTTGAATATTCATTCAATTTTCGAAAATCAATGACAACTCTCCACTTTGGGTTGCCGTCAGTTCCCGGCTTTTTGGGGACTACCCATATTGGTGAATTGTATGGTGAATCAGATGGTTTAATTATTTGTTTCGAGAGCATATCCTTCACACCATCGCTGATAACTTTCTGGTGTATCTCTGGCGCTCTGAAGTTCCGAATGTTAATTATTTTCGGCTCAGTCAATTTAATTTCGTGTCTTGTGCATGGTGCCATGGGGAGGGGGTCTCCCTCCACTGTGAAGAGGTCGTTGAATTCTTCGATAATTCTCCAGATTTTACATTTTGATTCTTGGTCCAGATGTTCAAGATTGGTAATATTTCGCAGTTTCTCGATTCGCTTTTTATTGCAACGAGACAGATTATTGATACTATGTTTCTCCTGAAAAGTTATTTCCCGAGCTGTGAACATTTTTTCGGTGAGAATCTTTTCTTCGCCGTAATTAACATATGCTCCTCTGGCATAACCGTTGTGGTCAGTTTTAACAATCTGTACAGGTGATCCTTTACTAGCTTCTTCTTTTGTGTAGAGTAGATATTCACAGTCTGGTTTCGGAAGTTGAAATTCAAATGGTGTTATATAGTTGACTTTAGCTTTGACGGTGGACTCACGTAGATCATGATTTATCCTGGATAGTGTCATGTTATTAGTAGACAACACATTTTTTTTTTTTTTTTTTTTTTTGACGGAGGGAAAATCCTGCATGGATGTCCTTCGCTCTGGGGTGAGCGAAGGGGTCTGTCGGACTCCTACCGACTAAAAACCCCCCGGTGTTCCGACTCACACCTGCGCCGGGGATGGCGGGGACAGCCTATGCGACCGCCATGTTCCCCGACTGGTGCCGGCCCGCCCCTGCGGGCCCCGACCTGTCAGAGGGGGGAGTGAGGTGTTAGAAACTCCCCCCTCGACGTCATAATGAGAGGCGCGCGGGAACACCTCGCGCCACCATCTCGGGTCCGGTACCTTTACGGGCGGCAGACGACCCCATGTCTGCCGCCCCTGGACCCATCTTAGGGGGGCAGGAAGAGGGCAGCATACGCCCTCCTCCTACGCCCGGTGCGTCCGCCGCGGGCGGGATTCGAGCCCGAACGCTCTCTTTCCCGTCCCGCAGCCTCCTTCTGCAACATCACCTCCTCGCAGAAGGACACCACTGCGTCCCAGGACTCTTCGCTGTCGACCATACTTCTGACGACGGCCGGCAGCGAGAGATCACTGCCTACAACAGACTCGAGGGCACGGCGCGGCCCCTCCCAAGCGGCACACTCTGCCAGCGTGTGCCGCGCCGTATCCTCCCGACAATCGACGCAGTGGTGACACCGAGCGTCCGGCTCCTTCCGGATACGACACAGGAACTTCCCAAAGCTACCATGCCCGGTCAGAACCTGCGTCGCCCTATACGTTAAGGAGCCGTGCCCTCGCCCGAGCCTGCGGTCGAGCACTGGTCGGATCGCCTCGATGGACATGAGGCCGGCGGTAGGGCGTTGAAGCCTTTCCCGCCATTCCGCCACCAGGACCTCGCGGAGCTCCGACCGGCGCACAGCCATCTGCTCTGGCGCCAGTCGCACGTCGCGAGCGCGCGCTTCCTCGCGCCACTGGTACAGTGACGCGAGTACTTTTGCCTCCTGGTCCCAGGGCGGGGATCCGGCCAGTACACAAGCCGCCTCGTAGGATATCGTGCGATACCCCCTTATGACTCTGACGGCCATCACCCTCTGCGGTCTACGCAGAACTGATAGGGCTCCTGCCGCGCCCAGCAATTTGGACACCAGCCGCACGAAGTGGGGGCCGAAGTCCCATCGGCTATCGAGCACCAACCCCAAGTATTTCAGGGTGGTCCCGACAGCAATCCGCCCCCCCCCCCCCCCCCCCCCCCGACCACAATGTGCAGGTCGGGCGGCGGCACCTTCCGGGGGCCGTGGAAAACCATGGCCTCCGTCTTGCTGAGCGCCACGTCCAGTCCCAGACGACGTATGCGGTTCACCACCTGTGACACCGCAGCCGTCGCCAACAACGCTGCATCCCTGTGCGTTCTTCCCCGGGCAGTGACCAGCGTGTCATCCGCGTAACACGACAGGCCCACCCCCGGGAGAAGCTCGCCCCTCAGCACCCAGTCGTACCCGATGTTCCACAGTAGCGGGCCCAGAACCGATCCCTGTGGAACACCGCACGACATGGAGTGCTGGTGTTCGCCGTCGCGTCCCAAATAGGTGACAGACCTCTCCGCCAGGTAGTCCCCAACGAGGCGGCGGAGATAGGAAGGCACCCGATGGTATCGCAATGCCTCCCGTATGCAGCTCCAGGGCAGGGTGTTGAAGGCGTTGGAAATGTCCAATGACACTGCCAACATCACCCCGCCATCGGAGACTGCTTCCTCCGCCAGGACTCTAACTCTCGAAATTGCCGTCACGGTGGAGCGCCCCTGCCGAAAGCCAAACTGGCAGTCGGCCAGGTCCGGCCCCTCGCTGCTCAAGTGCCTGACAAGGCGGGCAGCCACGATGCGTTCAAGCAGCTTGCCCGCCTCGTCCAACAGCACTATGGGCCGGTACGCGGACGGGGAGTCCGCAGGGCGCCCCTCCTTCCGGAGCAGCACCAGTTGGCCGGTCTTCCACTGTGCGGGAAACCGGCCCTGCTCCAGGCACGCAGAGTAGAGTCCTCTCAGCTGGGGCTCCAGCTCTTTGAGGGCTGAGGCCAGCACGCAGCCGTGTATTCCATCGGGCCCCGGAGCGGTGTTCTTCGCCCGGAGCCGCAACACGGCCGCCCTCAGCTCTGCTTCTGTCACCTCCGGGACGCTGGCGTCCTCTATAGGCTCCGAAGCTGTGGCCAATGCCATCGGCGGTGGCGCATGTTCGCCACGTGCCGGGATGAGTGCTGCGACCACTTCCTGCAGCAACTCAGGTTGGAGACTCTCGGTAATCGGGGGCCCCCGTTGGGCGAGTTTCCCTCGAGCCCAGCGGTACGGGCGCCCCCACGGATCCCTATCGAGAGTCCCCAAGAACTCTTCCCAGCTCCGAATTTTCGCCTCGCCGATGGCCAGCTTCAGAGCCTCCTTCGCCGCGCCGTACACCTCATACAGCGCGGCTTCTTCGTCCGGTACCCGTCGAGCTCTACGTCGGTAACGGGTGTACTGGCGTCTCGCCGCCACGCACGATACGCGCAGCCGCGTGATCTCGGCAGACCACCAGCACACCCGGCGCCTTCTGGGGACTTTAGTGACGCGGGGCATGCACGCATCACTGATGTCCGTCATCGCCCTGCGAAACCATTGCGCCTCCTCCTCGACGTCGACGGGACCGGACGATGCCGACTCCCGGATCCAGGCCTGGAAGATCGCAGCCTCCTCGAGCGATTCCCCGTCGAGCCGCGTTCGCGCCCAGCGCGGACCGCCCCTTTGCAGGGCCGAAGGGCGGCGGTCGCCAGCGGTCTGGGCGGAGACGCTGAACCGGATGTAGCGATGATCCGACAACGTCTCCGCCTCCACTACGACACGCCAATCGTGCACTCGCCTAGCGATGGCAGGGGAAGCGAACGTGATGTCCACTATCGAACTACCCTGCCACCGCACGCACGTCCACTCCGAACCCCGATTGAGGACGGTCAAACCGAGCGCAACCGACCACTCCACCAAGAACTCACCCCTATTATCCGTGATCGGAGATCCCCACGCTGCAGACTTGGCGTTGAAATCCCCGAGCACTAAAACAGGGTGAGGGTGAAGCCGGTTCACGACGGCTCCCAACTCGACAAGGTAATCCTCGAAGTCGGCGAGGCTCTTGTTGGGGGAGAAATACACCCCAACAATGGCGATGCCGTCCACAAGGGCGGCTGACCAGCCGTGTCCTCGGGACGGGTTGGCTAGAGCCCCGCCGATAATGGCCACCGAGTCATCGAGATCGCCCACCCAGTCCTGTCTGGGGGGGACGTAGTAAGGCTCGGCGACCACGGCCACGTCAATCAACCACTCCGCCATGCTCTGGAGCAGGAGATCCTGAGCCCTGGCGCAGTGGTTGATGTTGCCCTGGAGGAAATGGAGTTGTGCCATTATGCACAATCCATTTCCTCGGCATCCTTCCTAGGCCGGGAGTCGGCCGGAGAGCAGCTAGGCTGTGGGGGGTGCAAAGGGCCCCCGGCAGCCTCAGTCGCTCTCGTCTTCCTGCCCTTCTTGGGGGCAGGCGCCTTGCAGGCCTTTCCGCCTGCCCTGTGCTCCGCGGGCTTTCCTGCAGCCGTGCAGAGACTGCATTTCGGCGTCGCGGAGCACGCGGCCGCCTTGTGGCCACTCTGACCGCAGCGGAAGCAGAGCTCGCTGCGGTCAACGTCCGCGGTGCACCGTGCCTTAACGTGGCCCACGTTCAGGCAACGGTAGCACCGCATTGGCCTGGGCTGCAGCAACACAACTCTTGCTGAGACCCACCCCACCAGAAGGCGGCCTGCTTGGGCGACTTTATTGGCCGCCGCCACCGGGCACTTGAGCCACACGCTGCCCAGCCCGGAGGCGTCGGTGCGAATGGCGCCTGCCCGCACGTCCTCAGGCGGACATCCCCCGCTCCGGGCGACCGCCGCCACAACCTCTTCCGTCGTCGTCGCGTCGTCCAGGCCATCGACGCGCAAATCCGTCGTTTTGATTGGCCTGGACACGCGAACGTCCTCAGGGCTGAGGACCTCGCGAAGTCGACCCGCGAGGAGGTCCGCCTTCTCAGCACCTGACGCGCCGGGCACCTCAAACAGCCGCGCCCCTGTGGCCGCCGTCTTCATTTTGCAGCCTTCAGGGATGCCGAGGTCCTCAAAAATAACCCCGGCCTTCGCCTGCTGCAAGACCGTCCTGTACGTGAGGCCCCTCTCCACCGCACTAGGCTGCAGCGTGATCACCACAGCTGCGGTGTTTGGGGCCCGGCCTTTGCGCGGCTTCCGTGCCCTCTTCTTTTTGGGCACGGGGGCAGGCGCGGCAGGTGCCGACGTGGTCGCCTTTTTCTTGCGACCCCTCTTGACAACGGTCGTCCAGGCCTCCGTCAGGGGACCTGGCGCGGGCGCTGGGGTCACGGCGACTGGGACGACGGTAAGGGAAGGGGGCGCGGCTGCACCCTCCGCGGGCATTTTCGGCCCCTCCGCGGGCTTTTTCCCCCCCTTTCCCTTTGCTGCGGCCACCGGCTTCGATGGCCCTGGCTTGGCGGCCTGAGCCGCAGCCTTGGCTGTCTCCTCTCTCCGCCTGTCCGCTTGAAGCGGTGGCCGGATGTTTTGTGCTGGAAGCAGCCGCGACTCGAGGCCTTCCAGGCGGGCATTCAGCATGCCCCCGCACTGCAGCATGCACTGACGGACGATCTCGTCCATCGCCGTGTTCGCCGCAGGTACGGGGGCTGGTGGCCGGGCCGGCGCTGAGGAGGCCGCAGGAGGGCCGGGGCCAGTGGCAACGGGATCCTCCCGTTGTCGCTCCGCCCTCTGCGCGGCAACCTCCATCTTGAGGTCCTCCAACTCGGACCTGAGACGGCCGTTCTCCTCCCAGAGTCTTGCCGTCTCTTCGTTAGTCGTCCGAGCTAGGAGGACCCCATTTGCCTCCTTGATGGTCGCCGCCGCCTCCTTCAGGGCGCGGATGCACTGGGTCCTTAGGTTGCCCGATTTCGAGGCAACCTTTAGGACCACATCCAGCGCGTCTGAGACCCGGCGACCGAGCGCCTCCGGCGAGATGACCTCCGGCTGACTAGCTGCCACAGCAGCCAGCCTCGCGCTACGCCGCTCCTGCATCTCGCTGGCTATCACGCCCACCTCCGCCGCCACAAGCTCGCGCTTCTGCGCCCGCTTTGCTGCTCTCTCCTCCGCCCTGTTTTTAGGCAGGCGCAGTGGCGCGGCCGAGTCGCAGCTCATTTCGCCGCAGGTCGTGTCCCCATAGTAGACAACACATACCCTCGATTAACCATGAAGGCTAATCCCATTAATCCGTCCTCTTCTGGTTGAAGCGGGAAGTTGTCAGGTACGATGACGAATTCGTCCGAGGATCCCAGATAAGTAATTTTTACTTTTTCTTTCATCACATAGGCCGCATCGCCCATGTTAAAAGATGTGTTCTTCTGAATTATAGATTGCCCTAACGGTACTTTGTTTTTTTTATAACGTTCAAAGTGCTCCCGGTGTCAATCAATAATTTCAGGGGTTCCTGGAATCCTTCTGGCTGAATTTTTATTCGTCTGAGTTGCTGTCGTAGATGTAGGATTCTTGGTCCTCCATCTCCTTCAGCTCTTCGTATTTTTCGGAGTTTATGGCATCTCTTTCGCTCTTTCCTTCTGATGGTTCGTTCCACTCTTGTTGCGAGTGTTGACTTTCTGTGTTTGTCGACATTAGGTTGTTTACTCGTCGTTGTTGATCTGGTGGTTTTCGATAAAGAGCGGGGTCGTAAAAATTTTGTTTTTCGAATGCTTGTCCTGATGATGGCGGTGGCTGTTTGCACTCTTTGATGAAGTGGCCCTTTTTACCACACCTGAAACATCCTTTTTCCCGCTGAATATGATTCACCACGTTGCTCACTGTATTTCTGTGATTTATTTCTAATAAATCATCGAGATCTTCCTGGGTCATATTAAAAACCCTGTGCCCCCGCAGTGGGTGAGGTTTATGGTCGGGTTTTGGTACATAATTTGATCTCTCGGGAAACCGTTGCGGTGGCTTGGTGTATCCTGTTGTGTGAGACGATGTGAAATTACGGTTGAATTGTTGGTATTGTTTTTCTGCATTTGCCGATGGGATTGCGTGGCGTTGCAGATCTGCGAGGTTCAGATAATTTGCATTTCGAAGAACTCTATTTAGTTCTATATCGAGACCAAGAAGGAAGTAACTGATAGCTGTTGACTCGATGTGTCTTGTATCTTCTCGGGTGTATCCTCCGTTTAATTCCTCGTTTTGGAAAACAATGACGGCCGTGTCATATTTTTGGTTAAATCTGGCAATGTAATCTGTAATGTCTCTTCCTCTTTGTTTGATGTTCACAAGCTCTGCCATGAGACTTGAACTGCGTGCTCCGGCGAGTTGAATTTTCTGTATGATGAAGAGGAGATCGTGAATATTTTGTGTGTTCACGATCTCTTTCCGAATTGAGAGAGAACCTCCTATTTTCTGCGATTTTAAAAGGTAAAAGAAGAATTGCTGCTCCGATGGTTTACAATATTTATATCCAAGGGCAGCTTGTTCTGTCCAAAGTTTATGATTGTCGGTGCTTTGTCCCGTAATGATGGTAGAGATAAGTTTAATGGCATCCGTGGCTTTCTGTCCTTGTTCCGTTCCCACGATGGCTGTGCCCCGATATTCCCCCGGATAAAAGCCGTTGGGGTTAGGTTGTTGTAATCTTCCCTGCGGTGAGGCTGGAGGGTTTGTTTCTACGCGTAATTCTGTTTGAAATGGTGTTTGATGCGCTTGCGTGATTGTTTGTCTTTGTCTCATTTCTTGTCCCCTTGGTATCGCAGGCGATGGGTCGACTGACGTTAACCCTTGGTGCCAATTGTTTGCTCTTTCTTGCTCAAGGCTGAGACGAACAGCTTCGTGTATCATCGTTCTTAGTTCCGGATCGTTTTGGCTCAAAATCGATGGCGATCTTTGTATCGGCGCCGTTGGTGCATTTCGAATGTCTGTTTGCTGCACGAGTGCCGTTGCTTCTGCTGGATATTGGGCCTCGGCTTGTTCATTAGGGCGGCGTAAAGGCGCCCTCGGTATCGCTCCTCATGTTGGTTGAGCGTTCGGTGGTCTATCTCCAACAGTGAGAGGGGCGGCATCTAATCGCAACGCAAGTTCGTCGAGTACTGGGGCGTTCGTCCCTGTTGCCAAACCCGTGTCTAATACTTCATTTATCGGTATCTGCTGTCTTGCCGATAAATGTTGTCGAAGAGACCTGGGTTCTCGCCAAACCATCCATGCTGGGTGATTTTCTCTGTGCGGAGGCAGGCCAGTTCTTGTCATAACTGTCCCGATGGTTAGGACCGACGCTTCGGGACTTTCTCTATCGAGAAAGCCAGCTGTTCGCGACGGGGGTACGCCGGCTTCGATATAATTTATGGCCAGCCGTTGACCTGCGTTATCTTCGGGTAATACTTGTTCATAGGTAGGTGGAGGCGGCAATATTTGGTAGGGGTCTTGCGGATCCGCTTCGTGTATTTCGTTATCAGTCATTGCGGCTAAATATATTATTATTGAAATCGGGACGGGTGTTTGCCGGAATTGTATGTAGTAATTCGATCGTTCGACGTCGAGGGAAGTGAAGCGATCGCTGAGTTCTTTCAACCTCTGAGCCACTGTTTGATTTATCGATGGTGACGACGCTCTTAAAGTTTCCGATTGTCGAATAATTTTTATCATTAATTTCACGATTTCGCGAATTCTTTCTTGCGCTGTGTTCCAGGATGTTATTGAATTAGGCATACGTGAATTAGGCTTCACGTAAAGCTTCCTTTACGGCTTTTTATACGAACGCTTTTTCCACGTAATGTTAATATTATTATTGTTCAGCGGTATATGTCCCGTCTGATTAATTGAAGATCCGAATCTTTTATCCCTCTCGCCAATGTTAACCCCGAGAGGGTTTCTCCGTATAAGCAAGAATTTCGAATTCTGTACTTACGTTACCACGAAGAGCAGGAGCAGGCTAATCATTGGTGTAATCGGGCGTAACTGTGGAGTAATCTCGTTCTTCTTGATAGCCTCGAGAGTCAGGTGTCTCCGTCCTTGTCCGCACGATTCCACTAGGCGCGGCGCGATCTTTATTTTCGGGCAGCTTACTGAGATATATGCAATCTCGTAGATTTCAATGTCTCTTCAACTGCGCGTTAAGCTATGGTTCAAGGTACTACGTTCACTTACTGGGATATGTACTTTCGGTCGGATTTCTATATCGCTTCAGCAAAGGGTTCTCTTTACTAGCAACGCTCGTTAACTGTGTCTTTCACTAATTATCACTTCACGTCAAGCAGTTACCTTGAGCTTTCTTCACTTTTTTTTTTTTTTTTTTTCCAAATTGCGTGAGAAGTAATTCGTCACGGAGATATACGTAGTGAGAAACTTTTTTTTTTATTTCGCAGCGTATATCCTGGCAGGATCGCCAAGTTGTCATGCGACTTTTTGGGAACCTGGGTCACTTTAGGATCGCCAGTTCCTGAGAGAGCAGTCACCACTCGTTGACTCGTTCGCGAAGGTCTATATTAGCGCACTTGTCAGAAGATTCACTCACGCAGGTATTGGAAGCAGGTTCCATAAGACGTTAGTAAATTAATACACGACACAAGTTTAACGTAAAGATAATTAAAGATTGTTTATTAATTATAATGGACAAGGGCTTCGCCGACTAATAGGTCGGTAGTTACAAGGCGACTGACTGCCCTCCCTTTGTGTCACATACTTATAGACTATCGAGTGAGTAATTCGTGCGAGAACTATGGAATTTGATCTTAGATGGTACTCTATGGGAAGGGCCTGATTATGATTAACATGGAGATTTTCCTTGGGAGTATGGACATATGGAGTTTGGCCATAGATACTACAATATGGGAAAAGCGTGGTCATTATTAGTATGGAGGTTTTCCTTTGGACTTTGTCTCGATGTGTAATCAGTAATGCGTGTCCGGAATGGCAGAGATCATCGTATATGTGTTCATGATTAGGTGGCGGCTGTGACAGCAGGCCATGTCGTAGGGGTTGGCAATATTTTCACGGGAACCTACCTAAAATAGACGCATTTATAATTGCACGTTTTTTTAAGAATAACGTTGATTACTATTCTGCGGAACTTAAAAATGTAAAAACAGTTAAGTAAGTAGCAGAGAAGAATTACGTGTTATAGTAGTTTTGTAAAATCTCATTTTGGGTTATGTTGTTAAATACTCATTGTCCTCTTTACATTTTTTTGACATGTCTGCAAGGGAATCCTATGGAGACAATGCGATCGGCTTTATTCAACTACACCGGAAGAATGGGGTTTGCACAGTTAAGTGTAAAATGTGTCCAGATCATAAAGTAAAGACCAAACCATATAATTTAACCATGATTATTAATGAAAATGACAGCGAAATTACTAGCTGTGAGTGCCACGACTGCGCTGCTTCAACTGAAGGATGCAAGCACGCAAATTCTTTTTTAATGTGGGCCCATCGTTTCTCTGATAAAACCTGCTTGTACTTCCATAGAGTGTTATTGGAAAAACTCTGAAATATATAACTGTGCAACAGATGTCTAAAAAAGAAGTCATTCTTAGACCTAGTACATCAACACTCTATACTGGATTTATCTCAGAAGGCAGAAACAGAAAAATAGGGAACTGTGAATTGCTAAAATATCAGCATGAATTTAAACATAATTGTGTGATACAGTATTCGTTGCACTGTTTTATAATCGACCAATCCCCGGAAATCAAAGCAGATGTAGACAAACTTATAAATGTGATGAAAGCCACATTCGATGAAACTGTAATAAGTACCATCGAGGAAGCTACAAGGAGGCAGAATAAAAGCAGTTTGTGGTATGAGATGCGATATGCCCGCATCGCAGCATCAAAATCGCATGAAATAAGTGTTTGTCACACACCACAGATGGTTCTATAGTGGCTACGATAATGGGCGCAAAAGTATCTGATACAGCTGCAATGACAAGAGACAGAAATCTGGAACTTGCCGTCCGAAAGATAGTGAGTGGTAAATTAAAAAAAAATCACCTCATGTGGGCTTTATGTATGCCAAGAAAATCCCATGATCGCAGCATCTCCCGACGGTATAATGAAAGATGCCATTATTGAAATAAAATGCCCCACCAAAGCAAAATCTAAAAATAGTTATTTAAAAAATGGTATTATATCACAAAAGTGTAAGGCACAAGAGCAACTGCAAATGTATGCAACTGGTGCAAAACAGTGTTATTTTAGTGTTGCTGTAAGAAATTGATAGACGTTGCTTTGAAGAAATAAATCACATGGATATTATTTTCGTGACTTATGACAGTAATTATGTAAATAACTTAGAACAAAAGTTAACTCTTTTTTGTAAAACAAATATATTTCCTATTTTGCATTCTAACATCAGTTTTTATTATTTTATATTTTACATCATTTAGAGTAATGTAAAAATTTTGTATTCAAAGTAGATACATTAAAGTATATAAGGTACGTCGATATTACAATCATCCTTACATAATTTGTCTTTAAACTGTCAAGTCTTATCGTGGACTGATTGGGTGACAAAATAATAGATTTTTAATTGTATCTCATTAGGTGCATCTTAATGTGTTAATAACAGATTTACACTTACTTAATATACGTTATTTTATTAGAGAATCCTGCAGATTTATTAGAGCGCTTGCAGCAATAATGACATGATCAAGTACGCGAAGCATATTACTATTTATAACAGAATGTTGCTTTAGCATATGAAAGTCTCGTAATCGCCTTACTACCCTCTCAATATGAATTCGCAAGCTAGCAATTATTTTGGTTAGTCGAACTTGTGATTTTGACAATTTTGCACCAGCATTTACACTGGGTGGCCTTAGTAGTTTCATGCCCTTTTCATCAAGTATTGGTTCAAGGTGCTTGAAGACTCTGTCAGCCAAGATACAAGTTCCCGATTGTAATCCATCTAGAAAGTTACAGTTTTCTACTATGAAAATATCACTTGCTCTACCCCCGAATCCTTGAGAAACATAAATAACTAAACCATTAGGCGTGCAGGATATTAAATACTTCACAGTATTTCCCTTTTTGTACTCTGACCATGTCAGTGCCTGATGAAGAGCGCTTGATGGTTTTTGTATATCGATTTCGAGACAATCGATGATGCAGCTGATATTATGATAATTATGCCTAAATGCAATAGGAAGATTCTTTTTAATTAACTTTTTGTCTAAGTTTACAATGAATGGTCTTAAAACAATACTTATTATTAGTATGTTTTCGACAAATAATTTACTTGCATAAGATAACAATACTCTAAAATTATCTTCTAATTCAGAAAAAGTACTGTTCATTCAAATTTTTTTCAAACATAGCAAAATATGTTCTATTTTTATATTTGTTTGTTTATGCAACAACTGAATGATAAAATAGCATTCTTTGGGAATATCAACGTACATCAAAGATTTCTCGTTAATGAAACGTATAGTCATATAGGGATGTTCCGATACCCTCAAAGTATCGATACCTACTCATATCAGTAGTACTCAAATCATTTTTCAATACTACTCATACGAGTACTTCTAGAGTATCGATACTTACTGACGTCGATACATTTAGATTTTTTTTAATGGATCTAATATAATAAATGCTAAAGGACAACAATTTTGGGAGGGCAAAAATTAAAAGTAAAGTAATTAACGAAAATCATCTATTTATTTATTTATTATTAAGTATATTAAACAAAAAACTTTTTAGCATCTATATTGCCCAAAATCAGTAACTCCTCTAGGTATTTTGGGGACTACCTGTTGCTTGCGTGCGACATAGTTGCTCCAGCTTTGGAAAATAAGTACTCGCTTAGAACCGATGTTGCGACTACAATTAAATATTGTTGTACATATTTGTATAAGCAAGGAAATACAAATTTCATATCAGCCCATTCCACAAATGGGTTGCTTTTAAGAGAAACTACTGGATCCGAAAAATAAAGAGAAACTTTAACGTCCTGATGAGATTTCTTTTTCCTTTTGTGTCCGTATTCTAACTGCTTATGATGTTTCCAAAAATCAGATTGGGGTGGTGCAGTAGATACGGCATCATCGTCTGACTCATTCGGGCTACTTTGTTGCCCGCCAACCATAGTTCTAAGTTTTTGAACAGCTCTTCCGCATGTAGAGGCGTCTTGGAAATGTAGGTTTTTAAACCTTGGGTCCAAAAGAGTAGCGATGGCTACATGTTCATTTAATTCAAGCATCCCATACCTTTTTTCAGCTCTCTCAATAAAACATCCTTACATTCCTTAACGATAGTTGAGTTTGATGTGATATTATTAACTTGTGTAGTTAAGCAATTAAGCATTGGTATAATTTTGGAAATTGTTATATACTTTTGGCCAGATGATTCCCTTGTTACGTATTCAAAAGGCTTCGGTACAGCTGTAAGCTCATTCAATGTTTCTATTTCTACAGAATTTGGTAAATTTGGAGCTACTACATTTTGGATTATAATTTCTGATATTACTAGTCTCAACTTTAAGAATCGTTCCAACATAAAAACGTTGAGTTCCATCTAATTCTTACATCTGCAATAAGTTTTAAAACTGATTCTTCTGAAACATTATTGCGCAATTGAATTTTTCGTAGCTTATCCGACTGCACAACGCTATTTTTAATCCAATGAACAATTTCTCGTACTTTTATTACGGCTGATTTAATGCAGGGTAACTTTAGGGCCGCGTCAACTATGAGATTTATGGTGTGTGCAAAACGCGGTAGATGTTTTTTTTCACCTAAAGACATTCGGATGGCAGCTAACATCGTACTGGTATTATCTGTTACAGCTGCACGGATTTCGGTAAGTGGAATATCCCACTTATTGATAATATCAAGAAGGTTTTCCGATATGTAATCAACTGTATGCCTTTTGCTTAATGCACGAGTTGCAAAATAATACATGCACATTTCACCATTTTCTTCAAAATGTACTGTGACGCCCATGAATCCCACTTCATTCATTGTCTCTGTCCATGTGTCTAGCGTAAGACAAAAATTGTTTATTTTGGATAATCTGGACTTAGAAATGGAAACGCAAGCTTCGTACTTTTCCGTAGTTCTTTTTTTTAAGTATTTTGCACTGGGAACTTTTAAAGTAGGTTCCAGTACTTTCACGGGCGTAAAAAGCCTTCACCTTCAACAATGTTGAATGGTCGCATATCTTTACAGATAAAAAATATCAAAGCTTGGACGACTCTGTTAAATTTTGCACCTCCAGCTGAAAAGAAAATGCTCATTGTAACCTAAGTTATACAAATCAATTACTGATCATATTTTCTTTTCAATAATATTTATAATAACTTTCTTTTATTTATATTTAATTACACATTTATTTACCTTTATTAGATGGAATTCGATCGAAAGCTTCCTTTATAGAACTCCAAAGAATTACACTACTAGCATAATTGTTATTGTCATGATCTGATCCTTTCTCTGAAGTTTTTGATGTTGATGGTTGGGATTGATCATCTTCCATTTTCTGCATTGTGCTGGCCAACGTAATTGTACTTTTTGAACTGAAACATTCATGTTTTAAGTAAATGTAAGGAAACCATAAAAATTATCGCTACTATCGATAGGCTGCAAAACATCGACAATCCCCCAACATTATAGTTCCTTAACAAATAATTGCCCATATTATCCATAACCTTAACAAATTGTTACATGCATACAAACTAACTATTGAACTTGCCACTTTTATAAGTCTCATAACATTAAATTAAAACAGTCGCATAATTCGTAGTTCTTTGGACAAAATGATACGCGCCTCTAGTCCAAAGAATTACGAATTATGAACGTTCATAATGAAATTAATTACTTAGTTAAAATCCTACCTTTCTTTTGTCCCTTTATCCGTTTTTCCTGGTTTGCCTTTTTTCACAACAATTCCGTGACAGTTGGAATGCTTGAACAAATTAGACGTATTGCCACAATACTTCACTTACTTAAAACATTGTTTACATTTTGCAGTTGTTTCGTTTGTTTTGGTAAAATATACCTATATTTTCGATTTTGGTGGTGCCATGATAACATTGGAAACCAAAATAGGCGAGCGAACAATAAACCGATAGCTCGACGAATGGCGCGATTTTATGATGCGTTCGGAGATTTTGAAATTACATTCATTCACTCTGATTCGTTTCGATACGAAGTACTTTTGTTTTGATACCGAATAAGTATCGAAAGATTGATTCGATGCTATTAGTACTTGGTATCGAAACAAAAGTATCGAGTAGTTAGTCGTATTTATTAGTATCGGAATATCCCTATAGTCATATTGAGACAATGTAATTTTTCAATATTCTCATTGGTATCTGTAACATAACTATCGAAGTCAGTAACCTTTGATGAGGATGTAGTTACAAAAGACGATGCACGTCCGCTTTCAAAACGAGAAATATCACTAACTGATTTGTCATCTTCGAGGACAATATTTCTCTTAAATATTTTAAGATCTCCCGACTGTGACGGTTTGATCTTAAAGGGTGAAGTGGAACGAGATGTAGAAATTTTGAATGGCAAGGTAGAAATACTTTTACTCTGGAATATTGTTTGCACAGATTTACTCCTGTAATGCTTATTTGTTTTGGTTGTTACTTGAACTGATTTTCCTATAGATATGATAGGGTCGGTCATAGTTTCCTTGTCTTGAGTTCTTGATAATTCCGAAAACACAAATATCCAAAATTAATTACTTAGTTTAAATGTAAATAACATAAACATGATATATGTATAAGGCGTTTCTCCCAAACACCGCGAATTGGCTCAGGGATGGTAGAATAAGGCTTATCTGAGTTGCTCTAAAAACAGAGTTTATTTTTATATTAATTTTATCGTCATACGTTACACAAACTTTTTATACATCACTATTTACATATCTTACCTAAAAACAGAGAAACAACATTTAAGGCTATTCTATCTCACTTCCCGCTTCTGCTCTTATTTTGATCTACACGCAGTGTCCACTCTCTCTGTTTGCTCTGATCGCTCTGTTATTCTAATTCCAACTGTCCGATTGTCTAGCGTTCGGACTTTTCCTTTAACGGTCTCAAGTGACCGTTAAAGGTGCGTAATGCGCGAGGAGATTTAAATTTAATGAGGGATATCAACCTTCATTTACATCTCCCCCCCTCCCCTTCTGTGTGTGTTTTTTCTTCTTTCGGTACAGGGACCAGCTTCGTTATGTGGAACAGATTTGACTGGAATTTTCTATGTCCTGTGTTTATTCTATAAATTGAGTCGGACATTTTTTCTATAACTTCATATGGACCAATTCTTACTTCATCTAGTTTTTTCCTGTTTAATCGATTTCCGTTCTCAACATATACTGAGTCCCCTACTTCTAGTCTGTAATCCTTCCTGTTTTTATCGAATTGTTGCTTATTATAATTATGCGATTTTATAGTTCTTTCCAATGCAATTTTCCTATCGTGTATTAGATCTTCGTGTGTTCTTTCTTGTTTTAATTCGTCTGGTAGGATATTCACGTCCTTTCCTTCCAACAAATATTTCGGAGTGAATCCTGTCACCGTGTGTTCTGTTTCATTGTATTTTTGGGTACATTTGTGGGCGATAGTTGTCCAGGCTAATTTCTCTTTTCTTTCGTTTATCTTGCATCTTATTTTATTAACTAATGTTTGGTTCAATCTTTCATTCAACCCGTTTGAGAAAGGAGCATTCACTGCGGTGAAAAGGATGGGTATGTTTTCTTTATCTAAGAAGTTTTTAAAATCTTTCGAATTTATAGCAGGATATTGATCCGCTAGAATCATACCGATTTTATTTCCTTTTGTCACTCTTTTTACCAGATTTATGAAATCGTTCGAACCTTGACTTTTTGAAGTCGAAATGTACGCATATCTCGTGAAATGATCCACCAGGAGGTGTAAATATGTTTTTGTAGAGCGTGAGCTGCCAAATCCACCAATAGTATCTATAGATATTATTTCAAAAGGTTCAGTGGCTGGACCTAGGTGAGACATTAGTCCCGGTTTATATTTGGTTCTAAATTTGTTTTTAATACAGATTTCACAATTGTCGCAGACTTTCTTTATATTGTTCGTCAAGTTTTTCGCTTCATAGAATGGCTTAATTTTGCTCTCCATTTGTTTTATTCCTATATGACAATAAATCTGATGTATGTTTTCTACAAGTTTTTTACTAAATTCCTCAGAAAGTACGATTTTTTCCTTTTTCCCAACCTTCTTATAGTATACCTTATCTTTTAATCTCAGTTTATTCTTACTTTGTTTTATATGTTCATTCCCTTCCTGATCCTTTTCAATGTCTGTTAGTTTGATAATATTCACAATTTTCAGACTTTCATCTTGATTTTCGTCTGCTTCTAACACTGGGTTTCTGCTCAAACTATCTGCTTCTATATTGTATCTTCCCGGAGAGTATATTACCGCGAAGTCGAACTGAGAAAGATAATACGCGAGGTCTCCCAGTTCCTCATCGGTCCTGGCCTTAATATTCATTTTCTCCAAAGGTTTATGATCGGAGAAAACCGTAAATTTTGTTCCTATGAGCCAGTGTTGCCAATATTTCACAGCTTCCTTTATTGCCAGACACTCTAAATATATGGCTTTTTTCCTTTTTTCCGTGTCATTCAATTTTTTTGAGAAGTATGCACACGGTTTTTCTTCTCCATTCAGCTGTGGTTGTTTGAGGACAGCGCCTATGCCCTGTATACTGGCGTCTGTATAAATACGTATCGGTTGATCGGGATCGAAAATCGCTAAGATAGGTCTTGAACATAGGAGTTTTTTTATTGTCTCAAATGCTTCTTCACATTTTTCCGACCAAATGAATTTTTGTCCTTTTCTCAACAAATTATGTAAAGGGTCCAATATGATTGACACGTTGGGCACATATTTTCCGTAAAAATTGATTTTGCCTAGAAACTGTCGAACATTTTTTTGTGTTTTTGGAACTGGAAAATCTTTTATCGCAATTAAATTGTCCTTCAACGGTGTAACTGTATTATTTTCGATTATATGTCCTAAGTACTTCACTGAGTTTCGCGCGAAGTTACACTTAGAGAATTTCACTCTGAAGCCCTCCTTTAAAATGGCTTCCAATAACAACGATAAGTGCTTAATATGTTCTGTGAACGTTTCCGAAAATATTAAAATGTCATCTATGTAATTCACGGTGAAGTCTGACAGTCCATGTTTTCTAATGATACTACTTAGTATCCTCTGGAAAATCGCAGGTGCGGTTTTTAAGCCAAACGGTAAACACGTCCATTGAAAGTGCCCTTCTTGAGTCACAAATGCCGTTTTTTCCTTGTCTCCTATTCTCAAAGGGATGGACCAGAATGCTGAATTTATATCCAGTGTTGAGAAGAATTTGCATTTTCTCGTTTTCCCCATTAAATCCTCGATCAATGGGAAAGGCTGTGACTGAGGCACCACTATTTTATTTAGATCGCGAAAATCTATGCATAATCTAGACTTTCTTCCGTCTTCTTTTTTGTAGGCTAATGTTACCGGGGCGGCAAAAGGACTGTAAGATTCTTCAATTAATCTCTTCTTTAACAATTTTGATACCTGTTGTTCTATTTCTTTCCTGTCCGCAATATTACACCTATATGGCCTTTTGCTACAATATTTATCCACTATCAAGTCGATCCGTGCTTCATAGCCATACACCGTGCCTGTATCATATTTATCTTTGGCAAACAAGGATTTGTATCTGTAAATTAGTTTATTTATTTCCGACTCTTCTTCCAGATTTAGGTGGTTCACCGAAATGTCGAAGTTTTCCACTTCTATATGTTCGTTAAAGTTTATCTCATATCCCCTATTTATTTCTGCTTCAGCTTTTCCTCGGGTATCTACCTTTCTTTTTTTTCCATCTACTCTTCGATCCTGGATGTTTTGTGTAACTTCCAAGTTTTCATTTTGGATTAACTGAAATTGTCCTATACAATCCAATCCAAGCAAGAAATCGTAATCAAAGTTCTTTTCATCTACGACGAAAACGTTAATATACTTCTCTATCTCAAAAATCTTTATCTTTAGAGTTACTATTCCTATCGATTCTTTTACACCATTAATCGTTTTCAAGCTTGCATTATTATTATTATTATTATTATTGTTATTCCTTGGGTTCTTTTTGACGCACAGTAGCCTTGAATTTATCAAAGATACATTAGATCCTGAATCATAAATTGCTGAAGTCTCCAATGTATCGTTTATTATCACTTTAATTTTGATTAACGGTGTAATTACTAGTTTTTTGTCTCCACTTCGTTTAATTCCACCTCTAATTCTGAGTGATTAACACTTCTAATCTGATCTCTTTTTGACCGATCACTATGTTTGTTTTTGAACCAACATACGGATTCCGAATGATACCGATTTCCTTTGTTTTCTTTTTCGCAAATTCTGCATGGCTTGTCATTTGCATTTTTTTCTCTAATTTTATTTTCGGAACCCAACGACCTTTTTTCCCAATTCTTTTTATTCGCCAAATGTTCTAAACCTCTGATGTTATTAAATAAATCCTCGATCTCTTTTAAGTTATTTCTATCAATCCTATCTGCTATAAAGTTTGGTAGTCCCGTGGCTATTAAATCGATTAGCGTGGGTTTGTCCATTGACTTATGTATCTCTAGTAAGAGTCTCTCTTTTTTTACAGCGTATTCTAGTAATGAGCCTTGTCTGTATTTGAATGACATTGCATACCTGACCGACGACCAACCTTTGTCCGTATATGTTTCACAAAAGTTTTTTTTCCACACTGACCATTCCGACTCTATCGTATGTTTTATGAGACTGGAGCTGTACCAGTCAAGACAGGAGTCCTCCAGAAATAGCTTGAGAACCTTGATTCTCTTAGAGTTTTCATCTATTCCTAACCGATCGCACTCTGCTTCAAAACCCGCCATCCATTGCGATACATTTGATGTTTTCGTAGAAAATTTCTCTATCACAAATTTCTCTGCTAACTTTCCTACATTCTGAGGTTTAGCTTCATTCTTCATCTCAGCAAACTTTTCCAGGATTTTCGTTAACGCTTCCTCCGAAATTCCCGCCTGTTGCCGCGCCGCTGGAGTAGTTTCTTCTAGCAGATATCCTCTGAATTGCATATTCCCCTCTTTATCCATATAGACGTTATTCATCTCCGGTGTCGCCGAAATCCATACCTGTCTTCTTTCATGTCTCCTTTGTAAAGTAGTTTTCACTTTTTGAAACGCTTGAGTACTTGTAACGGTATCATGCAGTTTTGCGGGTTGCAGTTGTTCTGGGATTTCGAAGGTATGTTGTTCAGTGTCCGTAATTGATGTTATGCAGATAATATTCGTTTTTGGGTCCTCACTCGGTTTCACCACAAACTCAAATTTGAATTTTTCCATCGTCGTTAGACACAGCACTAGAAATGTTGTTTTATAAGGCGTTTCTCCCAAACACCGCGAATTGGCTCAGGGATGGTAGAATAAGGCTTATCTGAGTTGCTCTAAAAACAGAGTTTATTTTTATATTAATTTTATCGTCATACGTTACACAAACTTTTTATACATCACTATTTACATATCTTACCTAAAAACAGAGAAACAACATTTAAGGCTATTCTATCTCACTTCCCGCTTCTGCTCTTATTTTGATCTACACGCAGTGTCCACTCTCTCTGTTTGCTCTGATCGCTCTGTTATTCTAATTCCAACTGTCCGATTGTCTAGCGTTCGGACTTTTCCTTTAACGGTCTCAAGTGACCGTTAAAGGTGCGTAATGCGCGAGGAGATTTAAATTTAATGAGGGATATCAACCTTCATTTACATATGTTTAACATAATATATGACATAAACATGCCATATGATAACATTTATAAGATATAGACAACATACCTTCAGGCTCAATCGTTTCTTGCATCATATTGTCATCTTTTTCAAAGCTTTCAACATTGGCTTCAGAAGCCGTTTGACTTTGTAGACATTCTGTGACAAGATCCCTTCGTTGTCTTTTAAGAAACATTGTTCGAGAAGATTCAGCCTCACCCAGCCGTCTTTTGCGATCTTCTTGACAATGAAATTTAGTTGGTACGGTCGCGTCTGCCAAAAGTAACTTCTGATTGAAGCCCATTTTATACTTCATATAATTACTTATGTCTTTGCGCATCTGCAATTCAATATTATTGCGATATAACAAGTGAAGTTTATCCAATCTAATATTATGTTTGACAGAATAATTTACTTTATTAGTCAGCACAGAGACCTCTAAAGAAGATAGCAACATAACAGAAAGAACAAACATTTGAAATCCTACTAGGATAAAAAGGATTCCTCCAACTTATGCTGCAAGATTAACCCACATTAAGAGGTTAGGTATTATAGATTGTTATTTAATTATATAAAACCCCACATTTTTAGCTACTGCGATCTTCACACATAAAAACATTTGAATGCGATACAATGCTTTTTGAGTCTCTTCGAGCTAATTGTAACCACATTTTTCGTCTTTTGGGATTAGTTGGAACAGAAACAAACAGTTTGTGTGGACTATTTATAGACGTATTTGTACACTGTGGCACTACACATCATTCATACACCATTTTATCTAATATATTTGATAAAAATTATTCAATTGTATCTAGTACACTGCACAGAATGCTTGCTTAGTAACGTGTGACGTCACGCGTACCATACATATGACCGGCGCCATTACAGAAGCAGCATTTTTGGGGCGGTTTTGGAAATTTAAACTTTAACATTGATTTTTATTGAAAGTACAGTAGATCTCCTGAAAATATCAATGTAGTGTGCTATATTATGTGGTAAAAAATAATTTAAAACGATTTTCCATAATTAGTCAAATAGCCTATTGTCAATTGTAAATACCTTCCATTATAATCAACTTTGATAAATTGATAAAATTATTGATAAAACTATTGATAAAATCTCTGTAACCTTTTCTGGTACTGTAATAGGGATATATATGTGTTCCACCGATAGCACCAATTATTTGAGGGATATGAGACACTTTTTCAAATTGTATTGCGATATATGTTTAGCTTTATCTTCGTTTGGCATTTTAATATAAATTGGTGCCATAACTTTATTGATTGCTTTTATAACTCTGTAAAAACATTTCTTGACTGTTGACTTATGTACTGCAAATACATTTCCGACAACCGTATATTCAGAACAAGTAGCCATTTTATATACAGCTAACTTGTTTTTTTACTGATACGGGTTCTCTAGCTTTTAAGATTTGTATTTTGGGTGGTAATTCGTTTTCGAGTAAATTATACATTTCCAAGAAACTCGTTTTTGACATTCGAAACCTTTCGAACCATTCTAATTCCGTATAATGATTTAACACTATTAATTCCCGAAATTCGTAACTTCTTTTTTTCATCCATAGTCTTCTTCTGTATTGTATGCCGTTTGTAATTAGTTGATAAGGTATTTGATTACTTATTATAACTTTTCACATAAAAATTAACTCCGACTTTTGCTCCAAACATAACCTTAGTAAATGTCGTAATAAGGCCTTGTAATAACGCCGCCTTGCTCTTATCATAATCATCATGTGTTTTCTACGCATATTTAGCAAATTTTTCAAAATTTTAAACCCGACTATGCACTTTTGCATACTCATATTGTTATTTATATTTCCGCGGGTTTAAATTAATAATTATCATTACAAGAGTAAACTCAAGATTTTAAATGATATCACTATGAGGTTCGTATTATATTCGTAGTATTCTGCTACTTTAATACGTTCGATGTAAATGCGCTCGTACTAAAGCTTTGGTGCGCATCAAACTTAATACACGTACCAACGATTTCACGATTAAAACTCGGCCACTATCCCATTAATTTCGTTCACGTATATTGTGTTGGAGCAGCGCACTCGCTCTCGCCACTCCGGCGTGGCACGACAGTATCGCGAGAACGCTCTAGTTCACCCGTTGCCACACAGATGGACGCCGGCGTTTTCAGTTCTCACAAGTGGAAAGGCGCGAGAGTAAGGATATAGTCCAGGACTTTTAGCACAAAAACGGGGTTCATAATGCAAAAAATCCTACTACGCGATTTTTCGATTGGATTATATCAGGCCGTGTCTCCTAAGTATAAATCCAAGTTTGTGTCGTTTGAAAGTGTGTGGCATTAACCACCATCTTGGAAAACGCCTTTTTACAAATATCTCTGAAACGGCAAGTTTTATGTTAAAAATCGTCAAGACCTTCTTTGTAGAGAATAAAGTTTCCCATCTTTTTTATTTGACACTTTTTTTCTACTGTTAATATTTCTCGAGATATAGTCGATTAAAAAAAACCAATTTTTTATTTTTGGACAATATCTCGATCATTTTTGGAGGTATGATAAAAAATGTTGTAATCCAAATTAGTGATGGACAGTAAAAAAAAACATCGATGTTTTTTTCGATTGAATGAATCGGATTGTTGCATCGATATAATATCGATGTATCAAAAAAATACATCGATGTTTTCTATACATCGATTATTTTTCTATAAGTTAAATATGTATGTGGTTTAGAAATAAAAAGCAAGCATCTATTAAAATAACTTTATTACCTTTACATTTATTTTAAATATATATCCCAATCATTTTTATATCTGTTGGGAACCAACACGGGGGCGTGGCTTATTCAATATGGCGGCTTTATCCAAGTCAGCCGGTCCGTGCTAACGCATAAAATCATAGCGAGTCACTTATATTTATTTCGAATTGATCAAATCCATTCAATTCTCGCAATGAGATTGACTACTGGTGATGTGAGTGCTTGGGCTGAGACAGCTCCAACGCATAGAAATTTCATTGAAGGCGAAAAACTGCTGAATGCGGGCCACATAATCCGGTGTGACAGATGCGAGGATGCTCGTGACTGTGAAAATAATATTATTAAAGTCCGAGCATTCTGTTTCCAAACATTGAATTTAAAAAGCAGTCCTCACGAGATAAATGCAACTTTAAATAAAGCAGGAGTGATCGGCGACATAACCTGTACGTGCAAAGCTGGACTCGGTCAAAAGTGCAAACATAGTTTGGCTGTGTTGGTGTTTCTGACCCGGTAAATATGGTTCTAATAATCGATATGTGTTCTCAATTAACCAAAGTTATTTATCTGATTAGAAACGATATCGATAAGCTGGACGTTCTCTCATGCACGGATAAAAAATGCGTGTGGAGCGAGCCTCAAAAAAAGTCATTGGAAAAATATAAGCCGGTGCCGTTAGAAAAGCACGAATGTTTCCAACTCAAATCCATCGACGTAGCTAACGTTGCGGACGAAGAGCTGATACGAGCGATGATTCTACAAGGAATTCCAGGATCAGCATTTGCACAACACACGTAAAACT
Organism: Netelia melanura; assembly: GCA_964007305.1. Taxonomy (NCBI): domain Eukaryota; kingdom Metazoa; phylum Arthropoda; class Insecta; order Hymenoptera; family Ichneumonidae; genus Netelia; species Netelia melanura. The sequence continues at coordinate 18,907,723 of OZ023255.1, read as the reverse complement.
TTCTGCTTTTCATTTCACAGATCCAACTCCAACACTCAATCTAGTTTGATACGATGGATAATATATCACATAAACCTAAGAGAAATGAAAATAGAAAATAGCGTTCTTCTATTCTCTCTTTTTTAACGAATGATGTTTACAACTTGATGGTGTTGGTATTTTGTCAAAATTCTAGTAAAAAGTGAATTTTCATGGCATAAAGTTATACTATAAAATAAATATAGCTCACCATATGTATGTAGTTTATAATAAACTTTCAACAAAACCTACAATGAAGATTTAGACATATGAAATCTTTTTGAGTCCTGCGTTGAGAGTCTGCGAAGAGATTCTTCGCAGTCCTACTACACGCAGGAGTGGAAAAGGTTCTGAAAAGGATCTTTGGGTCTTAATGTCCAATGCAGTTTGTTTATATTTAGTCCTAGACTACCATAGTTTGTTATAATAAATAATCAAATAAAAAATAAATAAATAAATAAATAAAAACTTTTTTTAACCATTGAGCATGCTTTTGAGAATTTGAACTTTTACGCCATAACTTTCTTCATGAGAATCCATTTCATTACTAAATTTTTCTTTTTAACCTTGGAGGTGTGCAGTTATGGTTTTTCTGGTCTGTGTTTTTCAAAGGGTGATGATGTATCTTTGGGGAACTTGATTTGGATTTCACACAGGTTTGGACGGCACGCTCCTATTCTTCCAAAATGTATTGTCGCTATATCTGATCCCCAGAGGGAGACGATAAGAACGATTTTTCAGAACCAACCATCAGAATGTATGCAACATTTAGCGGATTTCGTTCATCGCCCGCTCAGAGAATGCTGTAAAAATATTCTGAATGGATTAGAGAGAGATGTTGTGGACATCTGTACAGAGAGCATGACATCGTTTTCGGTTTGGTGAAGGAGCGCAAAATGAGAGTCACGGGATTAAGGTGTTATGAGCTGTACACCTACAGTACAAACAAAAATCCTGATTGGCACAAAAAATCAGAAAACTATTTCAACCCTCAAAATTTCACGAACAAGTTTGTAAAACACGGCACAGACAGTGAAAGTTTTGCACGCAAAGAATATGGAAAGCTAATATCGGAGCAAGTTTTTCAATGTGGATTAATTACGTCACAGCAAAATCGATGGCTAGGGTATTCTCCCGATGGAGTTATATTTAAAGATGGCAAACCAAATAAGCTTATCGACATTATATGCTCTTACGCTGGAAAAACGCAAACAATTTCCGACGTGATACCAAACTTGAACTGGTTGAAAATAACAGACGATAGTATAATTTTGAAAAAAAAGCATACGTACTACGGTCAAGTCCAAGCAAGCATGGCGATTTTAAACTTGCAACAAGCTGATTTGATCATATTTGCACCTTTCGACAACAGCATGATTGTTTTGCATGTTCCTTTCGATGAGAATTTTGCTAAAGAAATGCTTTTTGCAATCAAACACGTTTATTTTAACATGATGGTACATAATCTTTGTCTTAAGGTTTAATTTACAACGTTTCTTTTTTTACTTGCATTTTGAGTGTATGCATAGAAAAGAGAGAAATAGAAAGCTTTATATTTATGTAATATAAAAATAAACATACGTATATTTATTATTTTATTCCCATTCGAAATTACGTAGAAAAAGATGGTCATAACGATGTAAACTTGTTGTTTTTTAGAATTGGAGAACCAATATTTACTGTTCCGCAAATTATTGTGAATATTTGTTCGATCTTCGATGCAAGTTTGGATGGAAGTTTATCCCCTAGAATTTTGAATGTTTTGAGTCTTTGATTGGAACGCTCGATGTGTACTCTAGCTTTGGCAATTTTTGCAGGTAAACATGCATCGACGCTTGAGAATTGTTTTTGTTTTTTCAAAAAAGGAGGCCGAATAAGTTTTATGTCATTTTTTTTGCAAATATCATCGATGAGGAACCCTTTGTCAACCATAACAGCATCATTTGCCTGTAACTTTTCCAACAAGTTGCTCTCTACGAATATCGCTTTGTCTGACGACCTTCCTCCATATGGTTTGCTTATGAATGAAATCATACCAGCCGGAGTGACTCCGGTCATGAATTTTACTGTGTAGGTTCCTTGGTAAAATGAATATGTCAGAATTTGACAGCAAAGATTTTTTGGTTTTTGCAAAAATATCTCTGTACAATCCAGGACAACACGAACATCTTCGAAACCTTCGAAACACGTCGGAATATTTTGTGAGATTTCAGCCTTTTAGGGGAGAGGAATGGCTACTCGAAGGACTTTACTTAAAACGTCTAACATCCGGAGAAATATTCTTTTGCAGCTTTGTGCACTGTACATTCGACTGAAAATTGCGAGAAGCGCGTATGATGCGTTTTGTTTTAGTTTAATATACGTCATCGATATTTGTTCTTGGACCATTGATTTTGAATCCGCAATGTTTGGGTTCATTATATGCACAATATCTACAATTCGCTCGAGTATCGTGAAATTTTCAATACCGGTGAGAGTACTGAGTTGCCGATCAGTCTTAATAAGACTGCGTAGTGTTGGAACAAGGTTCCGCTCTGTACTTGAATTCCAATTTCAGCAGTAGAGGAAAGTGATGGAATATTAAGTAGTGATTGTGTTTCGACATATTTTTCATTGGCATCCACTTCCATCGGAGAGTCTTCCTCGGCAGGGTTTTCAACTTTTCTAACTTTCTCTTTCGCAATCAACTGTTGCTTCTGTTCTCTTTCTAATCTTCTTTTCGTTCGATTCTTATTTTCCGCAGTTTCTGTTACTTTATCGGTTGATCTCTTCGGCAAGTTACACGATGGAACTGCACAATGTTTAAATTTTTTTTAATCGATTGAAAATCTGCCACAGAATTATGTTAAAATTATTTATATAAAGATCATTTTGCAAAAGTTAACAATAAATCCTTTTCTTTAATTTCATTTCTATAGTATAATCTACATCAAATCGAACATAATTTGGTACTTCTTACCTGGCAGAATATAATCCTCTTTTGTAAAGTGCAAGGAACAGATGCGCATGGCCGGAGTAATCGGTTTACCGATTTTTATTGCTTGTTCCCACGCCTTGAGTTTGTCGATTTTTCCCGATATTCCTCGTTTATTGGTAATTTTAACAAACATTTGTCCACGTGTCGGAAATGTGTGGAATCTCACAGTTGTATCTCTGCTACGTTTACTTGAGCAGCCGTACACGACACAAAATGATTTGTCTTTAGAGGTTCTTGGCGAAAACCTCATACCTTCGCCCACAATGCCGCCCATACTATCACGACACCTATTTGTTGATTTCTTTTCTTAATAATTGAGTCACTGCTTTAATAAATCTCTTCGATGTTAACAAAACGCACATATATCACGGCGTAAACACTGGTAAACAACAGGCAGCTGCAGGCAGCGAACTGGAACCAGCAGTTACATTTTTCGCCGCTAGATGTCATGTTGGAGTTTGTCATTTCCCAATACTTTGTAAAAACAAAATTTTACCCAATCTTTTACCCTTTAATCTATTCCTTTGTTGAGTCATTACCTGCGCCGCTTGCGAAAACAGTCTCTCTGATGGCACTGATGTGCCCACCATTGTTAGATATTTAAAGGCAATTTTATGCAATATTGGAAACTGTATTTTTTAATCTTTCCAAATTTCTAGAGGATTGTCGTTAAGTCTTCCAACAGGACTTGTCAGATAAACTGAAAGTTCATCCGACAAGCTATCTCCAGATTTATTACTCTTGCAATTGCGATGTACCAGTTTGTAATGATCACTCCATAATGAAAATGTCTCTTCACTTTTATCAGACTTATCCGAGTCTGACTCGATTTCTTCAATTTGACACAAATGAATCTTCATTAAATCTTTGATTTTTGATACAGCATTGCTACAAGCTATTGCATCGTTAAAGTGAATTTTTTTAAAACGTGGGTCTAAAATGTTTGCTATAGCAAGAGGAGTTACATGTTCAATGGAACCCATTCGTTTCGTAATTTCTTGCAGAGCCAGTTTTTGCACTTCTCGTGCCACAGGTTCTCCTGCGACACCTGCTGAAGTAATTTTGGAAAATATGCAGCGGACTAAAGGTATAATTTTGCTGGTTGTGCAATATTTATCTGCAGAAATTTCTTTTGTGGCTACCTCCAAAGGCCGCAATATCAGGAGGACGGATGAGGCAATGGATATTTCTGAACTGTTGAGCATTGGGGGTGCGGTGGCGTGTCGAAAAAGAATATCATTTATGACACTCCGCAGTTCTAAAAATCTTTGTACCATGTAGTAAGTACTATTCCAGCGCGTCGGTACGTTTTGTATAAGTTTAGTCTCAGTAGAAGTAGCTTTGCGCAATTCGTCACTAGCAACGCAACTTTGTTTGAACCAGGTCACAATTGCTTTAATTTTAGTAACAATTTTTTGCCACTCAGTACATGCCATTGTGCCCTCAGCCACCAAATTTAACGTATGAACCAAACATGGAATGTGTTTCTTCTTACCAAACGTCAATTCTACAGCTTTCACCATATTGGCAGCATTATCGGTTACAACAGCCGTCATATTATCTTTTTTAATACCCCATTCTGCACAAGTTTTTAAAAGCATTTCAGAAATATATTGTGACGTATGTCTTTCATCGAGTTCGTACACGCCGAGAGTAACTGAAATGAGTTCAATTTCTATTCCAAAATGAACAGTTACGCCTATAAAACTTTTCATATTTAATGTATCAGACCAAATATCTGTCGTCAAGGTTAAGTCTTCTATCGAAGACAATTTCTTTTTAAAAGTTTCTGAGATAACCTCATATTTATTATCCAACCATCGTCTTAGACTTGTTCTACTTGGTATTTTATATTAAGGAGCAACTGCTTTTATAAGAATTTTGAAACCTACATTCTCGACTATTGAGAAAGGCTGGTGATCTTTACAAATCATATATAACAAACAATTGTTAAGTTTTCTTATTTTCATGCCGGATTCTGAATAAAAGGAGATTTCTTGAAAACTGGTCTTGATAGATTTTTGATGTTTTATAGGGATTACTTCCGAGTCAGAATCTAAAGCTTTATCCAACGGTTTTGACGTACTTTGAGAACTACTCGTCGAAGGAATAACGGTTTCGGAATCAGATTGAACTGATTTAAGTTCATCAACAATACCAATGCAAGGTGTCGCATTGGAACTTGAAGCAGCTGGCTCTAGAACTGATTGCGTGATACTTTCTTTCTCCGATGTAGTCCTTTGAAACGGAACAATTTCAATGTAAGCCGCCTTGTGGACATTACGAATATGCCCAAATAAGTTTGTTGTATTTCTAATACACTTGATAACTTTTTGACGTAACTTGCATTTAGATTTATTGTCATCAATCCTGTCGTAAAACTTCCAGACTAAACTTTTCTTTTTAGGCGCCATTATATTCTGAAACAGATAAAAAAGGAATGTATTTTCAATTTAAAAAATATCGATAACGTGATATCGATAACATGGAATCACTAGTGATATGATTCGTTATTAACTTCGGTTTATCTAATAAAAATGTATCGATTACTGTAAGTATCATTCGTTATGATAAATAATTACTCCCTTTAAAGTAAATAATTGGACATTTACATGATTACTTAGATTAGACAGATTAATATGAAAAATATTTTTATATTTCTAACCTAGAAGACTAAAACGCGATGTAATGTTTTACTTAAATAGGTACGACATTAAGCACGAAATACAATTAAAGTATTAGTTACGGAATTTTTGTTTAATTTACAATCATGCTTTTACGGAAATCTCGAAAATTGTTACTTATATATTATTTAGATGCACGTGTTACGTACTGGCCGACATTAAAGGCCCAGTCAATTTTCAAAATTCAGCAATGACCAAACGTCGGTTGCATATGTCCTCTAGTCGGTAAAAGGGCGCTCTGCGTAGTTACCCCTAGTACCGACATACCAGATAGTTCTGTCTGATAGCTAAATAATACGACTTATCTCAATACTAGAGACGGTAGGGAAAACCCAGCCTATCACATCAACTTCCCGACCCTCTCCTAAAGGAAAATCCAAACTCCACCCTAAATCAAACTCCACCCTAAATAAAATCCCTTCCACCCAAAAGTCAGAGCACATATAAAAAGGCACGCTCTGACCAAAAAACCAGCACTACTATCAGACTAATCATTACGATAATTATTACGCGACTCGAGTCCTCTCAGTCCTCAGTTAAATCAGACTCTGTAAAACGTCTTCCACGACGTTCAGTTCCGTTAAAACCGACAGAAACCATACGAGTTACACTACAACTTTAAATCAACTTGAATAAATCCAATTGTTAACCGTTATTCATCGTGTTGTTCTCTTCAACTGCGCATAGCAGGGGTCGAATTTCATAACGAACCTCTCGAATCTCCGAATCTCCGAATCTCCGAATTTCTGTTCGATCAGAATATCTCACTTACTCTGATCAAACTGAGCGTACTCTTCGTAGTTCGCGCCGATAAAACTATATCGGCGGAGTCAACAGAACGGGGCGACCGTGCTGTTCCGAATCATCATCGAGGACGTAACAGCTCAGTTTATAAATAAATTTGGTGGCAGCGAACGGGATTCGACCGGAAGACATCACCTACAACACGAAAATCTGGAAAAAATTTTTTTTCCTACTTTGTCCTGACCCGTCAAAAGTCAGAACGGTAACGCGATAACCAAATCGCATAAAACAACAACCAACCACCTGCTGTGGATGACGACAACTCGAGCCACAACATCACCATTCACCACCGCAACAAGTGCAGCGGCAACCGCAAAGGACTTCAAAAACCCATCGACGCACCGAAAAGGACCCATCGTCACAGGCGCAACACACCGAGACATCTGTCAACGATCAGCAACGCCATAAATCTCGTCAACGATACCGGAGTTCAACGACCAAACAGCTGCATCGGGACAACACAGATCTTCTTAAGTAGTAAGCGTTTCTTTCTTTTTCTTGCATAAAAAATGGCTACCGCAAACACGACCACTTCAGGAATGGACATGTCAATAGACCCCCCACCTGTATATAGAGCAGAACAAAATTTTAGAGAATTTTTGAAAACTATTCCAAATTTCGATAACGGGACCGACGGGTACCCAATAGACTCATTTTTACGCGATTGCAAATTAGCAAAAGAACTGGCACAGGGAGTGAACGAATCTCTCGTCGTAAGAACATTGATAAGCAAATGCAAAGGCGAACCTTTGAGGCGGGCAAGTCAAGCGGATGTAGCCACAGTAGACGAGCTCATAGAATTTTTTTCAAAACACTATAGGCCAAAGAAAGATGTCGAAGAGTGGTTTATAGAATTTGCAAAGCTCAAACAACAACCAAACGAAAAGGTCTTAGATTTCGGCTACCGAGTTTCACTACACTTAAAAAAGACATTGGAAGAAATAGAATTGAAAAGGAAAACGATAGTAGAAAGGGTATTGATAGCAGAACAACTAGCAATCTGGGTTTTCAAAAGGGGAGTTTCACAAAGAATAGCCGCATTTTTAGAATCAGAATTCGCAACCCTTGCCAATGCCACAACAATGGCAGAAAAGATCGAAGAAAGATTTAGATCAGATAAAGAAACAGAATGTTTCACAGTCCAATCTAACATTCATTATCAGAGAAATAACAATAGAATGGATCAATCGAGTCAAAATACACTCAAAACCAACAACCAACCACATCTATCAGGCAAATTCTGCACATATTGTAAAAAGTCAAACCACACGATCGAAGATTGCAGGACGTTAAGAAATAAAAATCAGACGAACAAGTCAGCAACAATGAACTCCCTCACGAACATGATGTGCCACTATTGTAAAAAACAGGGCCATTTGATCGGAGTTTGTAGGAAAAGAATATATAACGAAAACGCGGCCCGAGCAGGTACTCAAAACAGTCAGTCGGGAAACGGGCAGGCAGCCCCCGGCCACGGCGCACCGATGGGGCACGTGCCGGCCCAGCGTCAGGTGAACTCCCAACAAAACTAGGGAGGATAAATGTCTTGCAGGCAGTCTATAAATCAACATGCGTCTCTCCATGCGTCAACTCCCCAGCAATAGTAGTAACATCAAAAGATATTCTTCCCGATCGCGCGACATTTTTGGTAGACACAGGATCTCAATTAAATCTCATCAAATATAGTTCACTAAAAAACCCAAATCTCATAAATAATTACATTCAGTATGAACTGACGGGAATATCAAAGAAAGACAAACCTTGCACAATAGGACAAATCAGAATAAACATGAACGACACGCAAACGATTTTTCATGTAATCTCAGATGATTTTCCGTTAAATTATTCGGGCATCATAGGATCCGAATTATTATCAGCGGGAGGAAGCATAATCGACTATGAACAGGGACAGATAACACTAAGCGGTACGCGAATCCCTTTCATAGAGAGAGAGAGCATAGTCTTGCCAGCAAGAACAAAGACAGGTATATTTGTCAGAGTCGTAAACGCGCTCGAAGAAGGCTACCTGCCACGGCTTGACCTACCCGAAGGTATATACGCAGGAGAGGGTATCGTCAAGAATAATAAAGGAGTAGCCTACTTATACGCAATAAATACCCGGGAGAATGACATTAAGATCGACATTCCCGTAATACCTCTGTATCCTTTCGATACAAGTATGGACGAGGACAAAACTTTCGACAAAGATAACAACTCTAAGTACATCCCTAGAGCTCAGGGAACTCGTACCGAAGAAGTTATCAGACTGTTGAAACTCGATCATCTTAATGAAGAAGAGCGTAAAGCGGTAAACACCCTAGTGGATGAATACGTTGACCTTTTTCATATCCCCGGAGAACAATTGCGAGCAACGAGCACGCTCACCCATCGCATACTGACCACAGACAATATACCCGTTAATACCCGACAGTACAGGCATACACCATCACAGAAAGTAGAAGTGCAGAAACAGGTAGATGATCTGTTACAATCAAACATAATACGACCTTCAAGTTCGCCGTACAATTCACCTCTGTGGATTGTACCCAAAAAGCCAGACGCATCGGAGAAACCGCGTTGGCGCCTCGTAATCGACTTCAGAAAAGTAAACGAGAAGACTATAGGCGACGCATATCCATTGCCATTGATAACGGATATTCTAGACCAACTAGGGGGAGCCAAGTATTTTTCGATATTCGATCTAGCTTCGGGATTCCATCAAATCGAAATGGACCCGGAAGATAGACAAAAAACGGCTTTCACGACCCCCCACGGTCACTACGAATTCAACAGAATGCCCTTCGGTTTAAAGAACGCACCAGCAACGTTCCAACGGCTAATAGATATGGTCCTACGTGGATTACAGGGGAACGAACTGTTCGTATATCTCGACGATATTGTCATTTACTCGAAATCATTAGAAGAACATGACGTAAAATTCAGACAGCTTGCTGACAGACTGAGAAAAGCCAACTTGACGCTACAGACCAATAAATGCGAATTTCTCAGGACAGAAGTAAAATACCTAGGTCACGTGATATCGGCAGACGGCGTAAAACCAGACCCGAAGAAAATTGAAGCGGTAAAATTTTTTCCGACACCAAAAACGCAAAAGAATATAAAAGAATTTTTAGGTCTCGCGGGGTATTACCGACGTTTCATTAAAGATTTCGCGAAAATCGCAAGACCATTATCGGACCTCACTAGCAAAAATAAAAAGTTCGAATGGACATCGAGAGAGCAACTATCATTCGAAACTCTACGCGATATGCTATGTGAAGCACCGATATTGCAATACCCAGATTTCACGAAACCATTTATTGTCACAACGGACGCATCAGGTTTCGCGATAGGCGCAGTTTTGTCACAGGGCAAAATCGGTGAGGATCTCCCGGTTGCATATGCATCGAGAGTACTCAATGGCGCGGAAACCCGATACCATACCACGGAGCGCGAGATGGTAGCAGTAGTATTTGCGTTACAAACCTTCAGGCCTTACCTCTACGGTAGACCATTTACACTAGTTACAGATCATAGACCGCTAGTATGGGTAAACACAGTAAGCGACCCTACGTCACGAGTAATGAGGTGGAGAGAACGATTAAGAGAATTCGAGTATACAGTTCAATACAAAGCCGGTCGAGTAAACACCAATGCAGACGCACTGTCCAGGAACCCCATCATAAAAAAAGGGACAGTGTATGTAGTCGAACTTAAGTGGCGGAAAAGGGCCCGCCGCGAAGGAGAAAAAACACGACCAGCAATAGCCGAGCCGCGCTCACCCCCGGGTAGCGACGGCATAGATGAAAAAAGGCTAAAGCTGACCGTTCAAAAACACGATAAGAACAAGGAAGAAGTAAAACCGGATGACGAGACGAAGAATTTTTTAGGCCTTCCGAAAGGAAACGATACTGACAAAGAAGAGATTAAAATGGAAACAGAATCATCAGGCTCAGACTTTTTAGGATTCCCCATGAAAGACGAAAACATTAGAAACATAAAAAGGGAACCAGAAATTAATGTGGAAATGAAAACTCCAACAGACGATAGGGTGCACGACAAATCCGAATTTTCGAAATTAAGCGAATTATTAGAAGAAATTTGCGAGAGCGATGAAGAAGATAAATCAATAAAATCCCCAGAATCAATAAAATCTCCAAGGAGTGAATCAAATATATCCAAAGAGATTGTAGAATCGGGAAATTTTTTCAGAAATTCTGTATCAAAGGTATCACGAGATACTGAGAAATTAGAAAAATCACAAGAGGAAAGTGATAAAGTTTCGGAACCACGAGTAGAAGAAACAATTAAAATACTAAATTCGGTTGAGAAGTCTAAGAAACCATCGGATGAAGAAAGACCAATAAAAGAAAAAGAAAGCGCAGGTACGGTACTTGAACAAAAGCATAGCCCAGTAGAACGGTGTGCAACTAGCGACCACGGGGGGCCTGATCAACCCGCCGAACGCCAAAACACACGCAGGGAAAAAATCGTACCAGAACAGGACGCGAGTAAAGAGAGTAAAATATCGGTCTCAAACGAATCATCCGATGAGGAAGAAAAAATTACGAAATTGAACAGAAATACAGAAATACTAAAATCGCAAATTAAGAAGAAGATAAAACGGAAGAAGCACCTATCTAGAAGAAACAAGTCAGAAAAGTCAGTATCGTCAGGCAACAAGAGCGACACAACCCAGTCATCACAAAATTCGATAATTTTACCCGATTACATAGAAACACCACAACCACACAGCCAAGAATCGTTCTTACAAACAATCAGAAAAGATGACAACATAAAGCCAGTACACCTACAATTCGAGGACCGAGACGAAGAAATTGCATCAGATGTGAAAAATGCCGTAGCGGCAATAAAAACAAATTCTTCACAGGGAGATAAAACTCCACCACTGGAAAATCCGTTAGAATTCTGTCAGAGAGGAAATGTAGCAATAAATTCATCATCTCAGGAAATTTCAAGAACTCCCATAGAACAAAAAATAAAACACACAAACCCAAACAATTTCCAACGCGAGTTAACTAGAGAATTAACCAAGAGGTCCACGTGTGCAGCAGGATTCACCCCGTCCCCAGCAACAAGAACGAGAAGGAAAATCAGTAATATAACGCTGAATAGGGATATACCACCCGTAGACCCTTCAACAGAACACGAAGTAGAGATGAAAAAATTAAACAAAAATCAGGAGAAAAAACAAGACGGCACAATTTACAACACCCTACACACCAGCACTCTCTCGAAATATATAGAAACCAAAGAAAAAGGAACAGCATCAAATAACAATTCAGAGAAAGCGCAGACTGGAATAATAAACTTCACATCAGGCACGAACCGTACTATCGCACACGAGACGGCAACGAAACCAGATTGCCCAGAAACACCCTCGGAGACACCCGAGATGACCGAAGTCGTAAAATCTGTCACATGCGGAAATAACGAATTTAAGAATATCGACACGGACGTCGAGCAGGAATCGAGCGACAAAGAGGCTGAAAATATACAAGTACTTGAAAAAAATTCGGAGCCCATAAATTTAGAAGACGATAAGCCTCGAGAAAATATAAACGCTCAAGAGCCCTCCCAACTGCTCCGACGATCAAAAAGGGTCACCAAGAAACCCTCTTGCTCATGCTGTCTAGGAACACATGGCACATCACATAAATCAATAACTAAATATTCACAAGCCGCGAAGGAAAAAGATAAGAAAGAAATACAAAACCCTAATATCCCCACAATAAATGAAGGAATAGAAATTCCACCGGTAGAAAAACAGAAAGAACACATACAGAAAAAATCTCAAAATGCGAAAGAGACCGAGATATTAAAAGAACCAAGGGTCACGAAACAAGCAGCAACCCCCCCAAGCAATAATGAGACCATTAGAATACACCCCCTACCAACACCGGCAATAGAAAGCGATGCTATTGATTCAAATATTGAAAGCGAAGCGATAGACCAATCTTTTCCAAGAAATTTCATAAACGAGATAAATAGCAACTCAGACAACGATAAAGCCAATAACGAACAAAATCAAGTTCCTTCAGAAAATGTTGCAAAGAAAATTCATAGCAGTTCAGATGACGACAATCAAGAGGAAGACAGAAGATTAATCGAAACGAGAGATAATCTGGAAATAGGAAACGACAATATAATTTGCTTTGCCAATGCAGACGGCACAGTATCAGACGAAATGGGAAAAAGACTCATTAAGAAAGGATTGCTAAATAAACTCACACCATTGAAAAAATACTCAATAGGAGAAGTAGTAGTCTCAACAAAAAACAATAGAAAAGTTTTCGCGTTAATTGTTCGACAGACCAACGAAGATCAATTAACAGAAACAACCATCAGAAAGGCTTTCCAAAATTTAAAACTTATTATGGCAGAAATAAACGTCAAATCAGCCAGCATTTCACAAGCCGAAAGTAACCTAGGAACAACAGTCTGGAACAAAATAAGTAAGATTATAGAAGAGATATTACCCAATGATGTCACGATAACAATTTGCAAAGACAAAATTGTAATTCCATCCGAAGATCTCAGAGAAGGCATAATACGTGAGTGTCACGAGACCCCGTTAGGAGGCCATAAAGGAGTGACCAAGACCTATAATAGAATCAGGCAAAAATATTATTGGCCCAACATGAAAACAGATATTCAAGAATTCATTAAGAAATGCACGAGCTGTCAGAAAAAGAAATTGGTCAGAATAAAGACAAAACAACCAATGATTATTACGGATACATCAGCGGATGTATTTCATAAAGTAGCAATGGATATAGTCGGACCATTCGAAGTCTCGAAGAACGGTTACAAATACATTCTCACAATGCAGGACGACCTATCAAAATACAGCTTGGCTATACCCCTAATAAACGCAACAGCAGAAGAAATATCGAAAGCGCTAGTCCGAGAGTTTATAAATAAATTTGGTTGCCCCAAGGTAATCTTAACAGATCAAGGCGCAGCGTTCATAGGACAAGTTATGAAGAGATTAGCTAAAGCATATCAAATCCAACAAATCAAAACAACAGCATTTCACCCTCAGTCAAACGGCTCTCTCGAGAGAAGCCACCAGGTACTGGTAGACTACCTGAAACATTATACACAAAAAAGGGACTGGGATGAATGGCTCTCACACGCAGCGATGTCATACAATACTAGCGTACACGAAGGCACGAAGTTTACACCATACAAACTCGTTTTCGGTAGAGAAGCAAGAATACCATCAGCCATATCACCATTAGATAACGCAATGACATTCAACGATTACATTAAAGAAAAATTAGAACAAACCACAAAAGACAGAAATAAATCGAAAGAAAATTTAGAAAAAGCAAAACAAAAATCCAAAGAACATTACGATAAAAAATTGAACCCAATAAAACTGACAATAGGACAAGAAGTATATTTGACCAAAAATCACAAAACAAACAAATTAGACGACAACTATTTGGGACCGTACACAATCACAGACATCATCGCAGATAAAAATAACGTAGAAATTGATTTGGGCAATAATAAAAGAAAAATAGTTCATTGCGATAGACTAAAAATAGCACACAAATAAAAAATAAAGAAAGATAAACACGCAAAACATATTCTTTTTTCAGACGAAATGGGCGTCGACTACGTCATGATATTAGGAGTGCTCCTGCTAGCATCGGCGGTAAGAGAGCACCGAATTTATAGCTTATGATTGCGGAGCACCGTCGATGAACATAACCACGTTATCGCTTTTAAATATTAAAGATTGTAAAATCCCGATACGTAAGCCCGAAATTAAGAAAACAAAAGTACAGCTTCTACAAACCGCAGAATTTACATCAATAAGCGTTTTTCAATGTAAAATAGAAATTCACAGATCTATATTCTACTGCGGGATGCACTCTCACATTTCGTTAGTATCCAATTCAAACATGGAGTATATAAAAAAAATTACTTATGAACAATGCAAACACATTTACTCCACACAATCATACCAAACACACAGGCAAATCTTCATAGATATACTTCCCAATGCCACATCCTCGAGACCCTTGACCCTCGCAGGTAGAGTCGACAGCGACGGCAATTGCGAAGGGGAATTCTTCTCGGACCACTACGGGTCATGGTCAAGTGTAGTAGTACAAGGGCAAATTAAGATTACGTTACAAGACTACTCCGCAACAGTAAAAACCAATGAAAACGAAATAATATTAAGATCTGGTGTCAGATGCACTTACACCTCAGGAAATTGCTTGGATATCGAAGGAGGAAACACATTTTGGAACTTAATGATAACAAATGGTTGCGATTTCGATACATATTCAACACTGTACGAAGGCCCAGGAGAAAAAATTAGGGACAACTCCCTAAATAAATACGGAGAAGAAATATATTCCGTAACAACTAATGAGATAACCTTTGCTCTAACAACGCGTGGAATAACATCAAAATGCGGATACAAAATTATCAGAACTGAACACCCAAAGCTTTTTATCGTTGATAGCGATGACAGTCCATTACTCCCTATTGAAAAGGGAATCACGTTACAAAATATGGACATGCTGGGATACATCAATACAAAATTCATATTCCTTGAGAGACATCTGAAAGAACAGATAGTAACTCTGTATAATGACGTTATTAAGCAACAATGCGAATTAGAAAACAAAGTCCTTCACAACTCTCTGGCAATAGCACCACTCGCACCTGCCGAATTCGCGTTTCATCTGATGAAGAAACCAGGGTACATTGCACATTTAGCGGGCGAGGTAATTAGGATTGCAAAATGCATACCAACGGAAGTAACCGCGCGAGAAACAAAGACTTGCTATCAAGAACTACCAATTACTAGAGTGAACGAGTCTCTTTTCATGCTACCGCGAACCCATGTAATAGTGAAAACCGGAAATCAGATAGACTGTCATTCCCTACTAGCCCCGATGTTCCGCATTAATAACGATTGGTATCAAACTCTACCCACCCTGGCGCGAGCCGCCGAACCCACGGAACTCTCAGCCCAAACAAAAGTATCGTGGAAATATATCTCCCCTACCAATTTAGCGACAGGAGGTATCTACTCGGCGAAAGATATGGACAGACTCAGGGAAAGTATTATGTTCCCCGTAGAAAGACCTGCTATCTTGAACACGATAGCACGAGGAGCGACAGGTCAAGCACTCGACGACCAGAAAATATCAGTCAACCCGCTCATCGATGAAACTGCTATCAGAAAAACTCTAGAAAAAGCATGGGGAAAGGTGTATAATTTCTTCAACACCATAGGGACGTTCAGCGTAACCCTAGTAGGTGTATGGGTTACGGCAAAGGCACTGAAATTTTTAATCGACACCGTAGTACACGGCTACACTCTGCATAGAGTGTACGGTTGGAGCGTCTGCCTGGTAGGAGCCGTGTGGGACTCGGTAACTAATTTACTATTGCACTTAAAAAATAGCCTACCCGACGAAACCCCGACCGTCGAACAAGACCCGAGTCCGCTACAGGAAATACAAGACGCGGCAAGCGCACCGATCTGCCCGACAGAACAATTAAAAATAGAGGTAGAAACGTCGAATCTAAGTAACCAACAAACAATATCCAATCGTAGGATAGTCTTTTAGAAAAGAAGACGAAACCCCTTGAAGGTGACCGCAGTTTTTCTTTCTTTCCTCCTTTTATAAAAAACGACATCAATAAGAGAATTATATTACCCCCGTGCCAGAGATTTCTCTACAGCATAAGTTAAGCTTGCGATAATTCAAAATCGCTACCTAATTAAGAACTAAACAATGCGAAAGATCGATAAGACCTCCTTCTTTCCCTCTTTAGGTTTAGCCATTC
>OZ023255.1:18773864-18891194 GCA_964007305.1 Netelia melanura | reverse complement strand
TTGTTTGCCTTTTCGATGCATCGAAAAAAAAACATCGATGTATACTCGATGTTTAAAACTTAACAATACATCGGTTTGATTCGATGTATCGTTACTATATATCGAGTATTTTTAAAACATCGATGTATATCGTCCACTCCTAATCCAAATTGTAGAGCATGAATCTTTCTACAATTTTTGTATAAAACTTGTTTTTTTAAACCCAATATAGTTGCTGAGTTCTAGCGCAATGAAAGCTGCCGTCAGGTAAAGAAAAACAGCGATTTGTGGTAATACGTCGTTACTCTAGCATGCAAACAAATAGTGTAATCGAAGAATTTTATAAGAGAGACGGTTAATAATAATAGAAAAGGAAGGAGGGATGGGATATGGGCGATAGGAGGAAAGTTTGCGCCGTAAACACATTTTGATGAACTGTTTGAAAAAGTCACGAAGAATTATTCATTCATTAATATTCAAAATCGTGCGTGCATTTATAATAATACAAAAATATGATTCTTGCCAACTTATAGACGTCGGCTATACATTAAAAAGCATTTTCTTTGTTTAGCATATGACTGCTGATTTTCGATGGTTGGCCGGGGTAATTCTTGTTCCACGTTTAAATCATAAATAGAGCAAATGAATCAATGAAAGATTCATTTTCAATGTCGTCTTCGTCACTATCGTCCGTTGTCCGGATTGTGTTATTACATGTTTGCCTACTACAAATTGAACAAATAATCGAGCATTTCTATCCACTGTTCCGGCATCTTTAAGAGGCTCCACAATTTGTTTTGCATTTGCACGATATTATTTGTAGTAAACTTTGCGGCGCGGGAGCGTTTTCCGTCCTTATAGGCGATAATCGATTCGCAGCCCGCTTCCATCCCCATTCTTCTGGGTCATGGTGAAAACCCAGCTAACTTTGCACTTTATGGTACACTCTGAAGAAATGGTAGCGGGCTCCATCCTGCGTCGGTGAAACATTAGTTAAATTGAGCTTGGTTTTCCGAGCTAATTTGCTGAAGTTCTTATATCGGAGAGAATCGATAAATTGTTCCGTTCTATTACCTCCATATAAAGTAATAAAAGACCGCTCGCCAACTTTGGCGATCATGTTCCAGACAACGGACGATAGTAATACAGACGACTTTGAAAATGAATCTTTCATTCATTCATTTGCTATTTATGATTTAAACGTGGAACAAGAAAATCTGCCAACCATCGAAAATCAGCCGTCATGATCTAAACAAAGAAAATGCTTTTAATTGTATAGTCGACGTCTATAACTTGGCAAGAATATTTTTTTCATTATAAATGCACGCACGATTTTGAATATTAATAAATGAATAAATTTTCATGCCTTTTTCAAAGAGTTCATCAAAATGCAAACTTTCCTCCTATCGCCCATATCCCTCCTTTTCATGATAAATATTATTATTAACCGTCTCTATTATGAAATTCTTTGATTACACTTTTTATTTGCACGCTAGAGTAACGTATCACCACAAATCGCTGTTTTTCTTTACCTGACGGCAACTTTCATTTTGCTAGAACTCACCAACTATTGAGTTTACAAAAAAATGTTTTATACAAAAATTGTAGAAAAACTCATGAAAAATTCAATTTTGATTACCACATTTTTTACCGTATTTCCAAAAATGATCGAGATATTTTCCAAAAACAAATATTATTTTTTTTAATCGACTATATCTCGAGGAATATTAACAGTAGAAAAAAAGTTTCTACTGTTAGATAGTTTCTACTGTTAAATAAAAAAGTTGGGAAATTTTATTCTCTATGAAAAAGGTCTATACGAATTTTAATGTAAAACTCGCCGTTTCCGAGATATTGGCAAAAAGGCGTTTTCCAAGATAGCGGCTAACGCACGCGGTTTCAGACGACACATGGATTTATACTTAGGAGACACCCCCTGATATAATCCAATCGAAAAATCGCGTAACAGGATTTTTTGCATTGCAAATGTCTAAAAGTCCTGGACTAATAAGTAGGCGAAGAAAATTTGTTTCCTAATTATAAAAACGACTCCTCACGAACACTAATACGAATACTAATCGTAATTTGTCGATTTACTTGTTTTAAACAATTTTCAATAGAAATATCTTATTATTTCTTAATAGATATTGGAAATTTGTTGACGGTTCCGATATAATCATTTTTTCGCAGTAGGGCGATTTTTTCAAAAGAATTGATTCTTAGATCGATCTTTAATTGCCGTCTCGAGAATCGATCCACTGAAAAATTTACTGAAAAATATCGATAAAAATGAAAAAAAAAATTTCTGAGATTTTTTTTTATTATTACATTTTGCCCTATATTTTTTAAACTCATGACGCTGGTGATGGTTACAGAATTGATAACGTTGACAATTCTGAGGTGGATCCCACAGTCAAATAATTGTCAATTGCTGGCAAACATTTTCCATTGTAACTGGTCGTAATTTATAATGATCAAGTAATCCTTGTTGAACTTTATCTGTTGTTTCAGGGTCTAATTCTTCTAATTCCTTGCATGATTTTAATACTTTCCTCCAAAGGTACGGTATTAATATAAATCGAATCTCTTGAAGAACATGACAGACATTGAGAGTAAATGATAAACTACTTCCTGTGCTGAAATCTCGCTTTTATTAATAAAGCAATTAGCAATAATTCTCATTTTTGGAGGGTATTATTGTCTTGTTTTACTAAATCAGCACATTCTTTTAATGCACTTGACATTCCTGGTTGTAACTTGTTTATATAATTTGCAACGTATGATGCACAGGCATAAGGATCTAACAAGGGGACATTACGGTTTGGTAAATTGATTTCGAGATGAGCCTTCGGAGGTTAGTAGTATACCTTAACGGTGTTCGCGTAGTAAAGTAGTAGAACGCACTAGCCACAAGAATCCAAGCAAAAGCGATCTAAAGTTTTTACGCACAATTCATATACTGGTCAATTTCTATGCCACGCAACAACCGCCACGTTTGGTAATTATAAAAATGTTTGTCGCGCGTACGTCTCATAAGTTGAACATGAATAGTGTCAGTTTCATTAGCATTTCGTGGCAGGTTAGAAACAAATGCATTTATATTTACTGGGATATTGACGCAGTTTCCTTTAATACCATATTGTTTTTCAAATCCAAGAGTTCGAACTTGTAAAAATGGTAATCTAGGCGATGTAAACCTTTCTTCCATAGTAGATAAGTTTTGTAAACCAGCGTGAATTACTGGAAATTCTAAACCATTGATGAGTGCTAATTTTGGTATATTGGTTTTAAACAAATCTTTTTTGCATGTTGGGCAGAGTTGAATTTCTTAGGTTCATATTTACGGCCTAATTTGTTTTGTATTAAGTTATTACTTTGTTATTTAAAGTCGAGGGTCAGGGGCATCGACTTGTGGGTTCTGTCACTTTTAAAGCGGCGTAACGCACCTCATCTGGTTTTCCAGTCCCGTGTGTGCGTGTATGCGTTGTCACTGCTGACTGCCTGTGCGTGGGTCGGGAGACATGAAATTGCAGATGCCTCGTCGTTCCTTTCTTTCTACTCCACTCCAAGTGTGGTGCAGTCGTTTATTTGATTTACACACTTATAACTTAAATCGCGGCAAAATACACATGCACACGCGCGTCGACAGCTACGCTCGCGGTAGCTGAGTCGGCGGAATGAAAGTCTAGACGCACGCTGTGCGTTCTAATTATTTGTATGTTTGGTTTCGAGGATAGACTCGATACGTCCGACGCGAAAAGTCGCGAGGATGATTGACGCGGTACGGGAGAATATCGAGGTGCGATTTGGGCCCCACTAAGGGTCGACAATTCGCGAGAGTTCCTAATTATGCTCAACGGTTCCGCGACACTCTGGTAACACCCACGAAACTCGAGATCCGTGCAGTGTACTCACTACTAGGGCACGAGTACCGGTATACCAAGGGATACGTCTGTCGAGACAGAGTAATCGATTAAGACTTTCTAGATTTTGGTCGGTCCGGGCCCTCGTTGCCTTGGGGAAGGAGCTCGTGGGGGTTACCGGGAACAATATGTCGGTCGTCGATTGGGAAGATGATTTGTCAATCGGCTCAACTTCCTAATCGGCAGTTGCATTTCGAGAAGGGCTTTCAGGGCCGCTGAGTTTTGGGAAGAACTCGCGGGGCCGTTGCATTTTGAGAAAATATTGTAGAACGCGCTGACCGTGTGGCGCGTGGTCGGTGTTGCGGCGATAGCTTTGGTGAAGCCGGAGTGCGCTGCTGAGGCGGCGATTCGGTGATTTCCACATGGGGTTGACTGCCGGCGTGGAATGCGTTCATCGCGCTGTGGAAACGAACGGATTGGGAAATCTGGTCGTTGCCAGGTTGATCGGTCCGTAACAAATTGTATTTTTTTCAGTTGTTATTTTACATATGGTTTTCCAATTTGGATTAATTCTTTGTTTCGTTGCCATATATTTATTGATGAAGGTGGAAATTGATTTTCAAAACCATAATCCACCACAACATGAACATATATGAGTAGGTCCTTCGGTAATAGGTTTATTATGATGTGCTTTGTATTTTCTGTTTTTTGTTATATTTTTCGTGTGATCGTAGTTCTAGTTTTTGATAATTGCAATCATGAATCCGTCATTCTTTTTGTTAGCATATGTAACTTGTTTTCTTTTAATGTATATTCCTTGTGTGAATGCATCATTTGTTTTATTTCTTTGTCTTTCACGTTTTCGTGCGCTCTGAAAACTTCATTGAACCGTTTATTGTGTTTGCGAATTTTAACTCGTAATTTGTTATTCATAAAACGTTTTTTAATAGGAATGTATGATTCATTTTCAATATTTAATTGCGAATTTTTCGTTTTCGTTCGGAATCTTTAATTCATTCTTGATTTTTAAAACTTTCATTTTGTCGTTAAATTATTTTACGATTTTGATCTTTTAATTTAAAGGCAATCTATTTTTGTTTTGGTTTGAATATATTGGATGGTTGTTGTGTTTTTGTAATTGTTTATTTGAAAGTACATCATTTTTGCAATTTGTATTGGTTTCAGTGTTACTTTTCTTTCGTAATGATTTTTTTTTTTGGACCATTTGTTTACATCAATATTTTTATTTGCAAACGTTTGGTTTTTGGAATATTTGTTTACATCAATACTTTTATTTATAAATGTTTGGTTTTGTATTCTTTCTGATCTTCGTAATGTTTAAATATCGTTTTTGATTATTGAATTGTTATACGTTTTTTCTTTATATTTTTGATTGTTTGTTGGGTTTTCCGTCGCCAATATTTTAGATGTTGATTTTACTTCAGTTTTTTTCTTTTTGGTTTTAAAATGTTTTGTTTTTCGAGTATTAATTTCATTTTATCGAATGCTTGGGATAAAACCGGTATAGATTCGTTTTTAAGATAGTGACGTTTTCGTTTTTTGTTATTGTTTATCTGTTTTATTTCTTGATTTATATTAATACTAGCGGTACCCGGCCTGCGTTGCAACGCCGTTTTTATGTTATCAATTATTTTACAGCAAATGTAAATGAAACAAATTTTTTTTTTTAAATTATGTTTATTCTAGTACTTTTGGATATACAATATTTTTTGTTTTTCCGTCGGATGCGTGCACAAATAAATCCGAAGCCTTTCCTACGCGTGAGCAGGCCACATATAGCTGTCCATGTGTGAAGCATGGATTTTTCAAATTTAATCCACACACTTGTAGCGATTGTCCCTGTGATTTGTTGATGGTCATTGCAAATGCGAGTCGAATCGGAAACTGCAAACATTTGAAATCGAATGGCATATCTGTTGGTATCGTTGGAATACGCGGCAACAGTACATCTTCTCCTTTAAATTTTCCATTTAATATCGTAGCTTCAACGATATTATTCATCATCTTTTTCACTGAAAGTCTGGTACCGTTGCAAAGTCGTGGTGGATTGATGTTTCGTAAAAGAATGATAAGCACGCCAATTTTCAATGTTAAAACGTGCGGCGGTATGCCTGGTAAATCAAGTGAATTTAAGAATTCAGTTGGATAATTTACAACGTCTTCTTGATTCATTATAGAATCGATGGACTTATACGTTCTCGCTTCTCCTGGTATTTCGTTTTGAATCCTGAAATTGATGTCATTGACATCGTTGTTTTTTGCTGCTAATATAGCACGTTCACTGAGCCAATGATGATTTTTGTAATTATGTGATATATTAGTGAAAACGTTAATCAATTCGTGTGTTGTCGTTGTCATTGTGCAGAAGTTTGGTGGTAATGTGATACATTGCGTGGAACCATCAATTGTCATTTTGCCATTTCCAATATCCAGCAATTGTTTTTCAAAATTTTCGGCCGATGCATCATGTTGTAGTTTTATACGCATATTTATTTTCAAAGTCAATTTATGAACGTGTCGCCATAAAAATGATGATTTCAGACATGCATTAATTTCGTCAGCAGATGTTGAACGCCGTATAACTGGTAGAGTTTGTCTAAAATCACCAGACAATAAAATGAGTGCTCCACCGAAGATCTGCTCATTTCCTCTTAAATCTTTTAGTGTACGATGAAGCGCTTCCAATGCTTTTTTGTGCGCCATAGTACATTCGTCCCATATAATTAGTTTACATAATTTGAGTACTTTTCCCATTCCTGAATTTTTGTTTATATTGCATGTTGGTGTCTCAGTGATTTGCATATTCAAGGGCAATTTTAGTGCTGAATGCGCTGTTCTGCCACTATCCAAAAGAGTTGCTGCAATTCCAGATGATGCGATCGCCAGTGCAATATTTTTTCTTGATCGTATTGTTGCCAAAATAATTGAAAGGAGAAAAGGTTTTCCTGTTCCTCCGGGCGCATCTAGGAAATACAATCCGCCCCTTTGGCTTGTAATCGCATTCATAATTGTGTCATACACTACACGTTGTTCAGGAACCAATTTCTTAAGATTGTTGTTAATAAATGTATTCAATTCGTCTACATCGAACTGTGTTTCTCGTTGCAAATCACGATCAAAAATTTCGTTTGTAGATCTATTCGGTGAAGCAATTCACAATTCTTCCAGTTTTTTGTTTGTAATTGCCACAACGTTGATCAATTTGTTCATCAGTATTTCCCATGAAATAAATTTGAAGAAATTTGTGATCTTCATTTTGCAATGGTAGTAATGATCCTGTACGATGATAAATTTGGCCTTGCACTTTGAACGTTGGCATGTAATTATCGCGCACGATATTTGTTGCACCAAACGATGTCATTTGAAAACACGAATTATACTTTCGTATGTTTTCCAAAAAATGTTTTGATTGGCTTGTTTCTCCTGATACTAATATTAATAATGGTTCTGGTGGTGAATCTAATTCTGGCAATTTAACTTTACCACCTGCGCAGCACATTCCTTGTGTTTCATTCTTAAATTTTAATGCATTGCAATACTCGCATAATCTGTCCATTTTTCCAATAATCACACTTTGATGAAGATTATAATCATAATTAGCATCATAGCGGAACGCACACAGATTTAAATCAGAATTGAGGATTCGTCTAGATCGATCAACTCGTAATCTAACTGTTTCCAGTCTTACCTGTCTTTGATCGAGGGTTTCAGACGAACGGACTTGAGCAGTGCGTATACGAACGGTTTCCAGTCTTACCTCATGTTGTTCGGGAGTTTCGGCCGAACGGGCTTGAGTAGTGCGTACCCGAACGGTTTCTAGCCTTGCTACTCGTTGATCGAGGCTTTCAGACGAACGGTCGTGAGCAGTGCGTACACGATCGGTTTCTAGCCTTACTTCTCGTTGGTCGAGGCTTTCAGACGAACGGGCTTGAGCAGTGCGTACACGATTGGTTTCTAGCCTTACTTCTCGTTGATCGTCTGTTTCTGAAGCTCGTAATGTTTTTCGTTTTTCTGATTGACGTGTAGATCTGCCAATAGCTTTTCGTTTTGGTGCCATGATTAATGCGACATTAGCTGTAAAATGAATTATTTCACCGAAACGAAAAGCGAAATAAAAGACACTCATCTGTTTTAAATACATGTACATGGTACCGAGTCGATCGAGTCGTTGAAACAAATGAGTATCTTTTATTTCGCTTGTCATTTTGGTAGCATACTTTGACAGCTGTCAAATAATCTCTAACACAAATTTTTCTTTTGACTTACTCGATAACAGATAAACCTCCTTAATTTGACATTAGCTGTCAAATGAATTATTTCACCGAAACGAAAAGCGAAATAAAAGACACTCATTTGTTTTAAATACATGTACATGGTACCGAGTCGATCGAGTCGTTAAAACAAATGAGTGTCTTTTATTTCGCATGTCATTTTGGTAGCATACTTTGAAAGATGTCAAATAATCTCTATATATAGATATACATAAATGTTAATTTTGTTTTGCCCCGTACGCGTTTATTTTGGCAATTAAAATTATTCTACTAACGCAGAAACCTTCTCGGGAGTGCGGACTACAATTCACCAAATTTTCATCGCAATCGGACGAATGGTATAGGAGATTACTCGTGACACACAGACAAACAAACATTCTTCCATTTTTATATATAAGATTTGCAACTTTATTTTTCATATTTTTATGTCTTTCTGATTTTCTCAATGATTCAACTTTGTTTTTGATTTTTGAACTTTGGTCTTTTATACTATATGCAGCTATGTGTAGTTTATTTGTTGTTACTGTACATTTTTTCGGAGATTCGTTTTTGTTTGGCTTTGTTATCGGGGTTTTCAGTAGTTTTTTTTCATCATCCAAGCTAATTTGGGAGAGTTGTTGTGATAAATTCGATATTGATGAGTACTCGAGATCACTTTCTTTTGTTAATTTATTATTTTCCTGTTGAACTTTCGATAACAGTTTAGTGTTGGTTGAAAAAGTTCTGTTTCGTGAAAATTCTACATTTTCTAAAATCTCACAATGTCCTGAGGTTCGTTCACCAGAGAATAATATTTTGAAGTATGACTCATCGTTGGTCATCTCATAATGTCAATCTGTATGTGATGGGGAAAGTTTTTGTATGAAACAATTTTATCGTTGATCTTTTCGTATATGATGATTCCTTTTTGATACTCGCGTATGAACATCGCTATTTCAAAATCAGTACCATAATTTCCATTAGTGTTCATATATGTATAATATTGATGTCGATTTAGAAACACAAAACTTGGATTTGTAATTTGCGAAAGATATTAATTTTCTGACCAGTTATTGAATACGTGATCACGATATTTTTTCTAATTTCCGTATGTCTGTTTTGATTTTTGTAGAACCCGTAAGATAAGCATCTGAATAAGTAATTGCCATCTTTTTCTATCTGGGCAATTTCGAACTGATTTCGACACATTACACAGCCTTATATAACTGGTTCAAAATAGAATTATTGTTTGTTACTAAATAATTGTAGATAGTAAGATAAATAAAATGTATTTTTTTTTAGGAATTGTAAGTTTTGTCGATATTTTAATAATAGGTTAAATGATTATATTCATGTAACAATTTCTGTCAATTGACTTGTATATAAAGTACTATAAGTTTTTTTTTATGTTTATAGCTCTATTAGATGCTTTTCTTTTTTGAGCTTTGAGCTGCTGTTTTCATTTTGCGCTATAAGCTGCTTTCTTTCCATTTAGCGCTGAAAGCTGTTTTTTTCAATTTAGCGCTGCAAGCTGCTTTTTTCTATGTTGAGCGCTCTGAACTGCTTTTTGATTTCTTTTTTATCCAAATGATTATCTGAAAAATAAGAATAAATAATAAGATAGGTAAAGATTCTAACATTTTACCCCGGAAAAAGGGGCATATATAAATATAAATAATCTTGTATGATGTCATAAATGATCATGAACGACATTTGTCTGTATATAATCATATATAGTAATATATAGCCAGATATGCCATATATAGTAATGTATAGCCATATATATCATATATATTGAGAATATTGACGATCACGAAGATCCCTAGATTTTAGTTTCGTTCCGTTTTCTCGCCTGTACGATTCACCAAGATTACCTTTTCCGGTTTACCACTTCTTCGGATTAACCTATATTTTTTACTACGGTTCTATCTATCACGCTTCTGTATCGTTTTGCTCAATTCCAAATATATTCCGTTTTATTCACTAAATCCTGAGTGAAATCCGATTCGATCCTTATTATTTTAATAATATGTATGATCATATATGATTACATGAGATCATATATGGTTATACATTCGAGGAATTCATCTACGTCAGAAGTTTCGAATCTCCAATCATTAATCTTCAACATCATAGTCAAGTCATCGCCGACTGCCACTCTCGTTACCACAGATACGCACTTGCCAAACTTCGTATTTCGTGTATCGCTTATAAAACGATTCTGAATCGCCAAATTTGCTACTGTATTCACCATTAAAGTGGTGAGTTCACCTGACCCCTCACTAGTAAGTTCGAATAGATCGGATTCATCGACAGTGAATCCAATCAGAAAATGCTCATAATCACCGACTTCCACCGCGTCTTCTGTAGTTAAATAAGTTCCGGGCTTGAGTAACGAACCCCCCGGAAGCAGACCTTTGATTTTAATTTCATCTTTGACCGTAATCTCTTGAAAGGAATATTTAGCGATAATTTCATTGTTAGATGCATTGGGTTGTAAAACCAAAAGAGGATTTCGACCCACATCCCATTTCGTGTTATGAATTGTCCCTTCTCCAAAAGCATAGTGGACCATGTCCGCATAACTAATTTTGTCGGGTCTAAATTTGTCGTGATTGATTATTTTTAGCAAGGCTCGAATCATAGGTTTGTGAAAGTTTGAATATACATTATGACTATCAAATTCCGATAGATCTCCATCCAAAGCCATGTAATCACTTTTTCCTGAAACTATAATAGTAGAAATATTGTCAAGAACGGCATTGACTCCACTAGTCGATGCCGTTCCTGTAGCGAAATGAGACGCGTCTACGGCTTTGTTGTAAGTTGGTAAACCCTCCCCTCTAGATGAAACATAATTAACGATGTGTGATGTTACAACCACCATTGCGTGAAGCGTATGCAGAGGAACCACGTATATCAATCTAGTCGCTTTATAAGGTACATCCCGGGAGCATGTCATTCCCGGATTAACAGTGGTCAAATGTGATAGCGCCTTTCTTTTGAAGTATTCCTCGCCGCTTGACGCTCCAAGCGCGAGTTTCTTACTCATTTTGGCTTTAGGGTAATTCTTTACTTTTTCACTCTTAGTTTTAACGCTAACATCAACTTTTCTTGGCGTTAGGCCTGCAGAAGTCGATTTCCAATAAGATATGCATCTTTGAATCCATGTTGAGTCGGTTGTCGCTTTTATATCCGTCCTGTATGGCCGCATCGTGCAGTTTAATGATAATCTGTTCTACTTCTTGATCCATGTAGTTGTAATTGCTATCCATTTCATGTGCCGATTTCGCAGCCGCGCTACATTTGAGCGCTCTTCCGTAAACGGCAACTCTAACGATGTTCATCAGAAAGGACGAAGCCTTAAGGCAGTAGTCTGCTTTACAGGCTTCAAAAAATCGATTTTTCGTTTTTGTCTTAAATCTATTCCAAAACTATCCAAGAATATGTGTTCAACATTTTAGAGGCCAATTTGACATATTTTCGAAGCTAGATCAGTTTTAGTGGCCGAGCGTCGAGCAGGTGCGAATGCTCGGGTAGACCCGAGCGCGCGCGCTCCACCCCTTCGTGTATTCTATTGTTTGACTGTACTCGTATATACCTGAAAGCATTGAACGGTCCTTTGAAATATTATTTGGAGGTTCTAGAAGGTCTGTGTTGAGTAGTTGTTGGGATAACGGTATACAATATAACGGTAAACTATAGCTCTCGAAATCGGCTTCTACACTGCTATTTGTAGCGTCAGCTTTCAGTTTCATTTTTGATTTTGCCGAGCACACATCGAAATGTCAAGCTACCCGAAAGGTGATCGATGTAAAAGACAGCGTGCTGCGGAACCGCGAAAGCGAAAATTTCACGGCAATCGTTTTACCAGTGTATCATTGGACGACGGAGACTTACACACGAGTCGCAGTGAGCAAAAGTTGAAGGCAGCAAGCAGCGATGATATCATTATTCATTCATCGCACTGCTACCGCATTATTGAATTTATATCGGTGTTTCTCGCTCTTTCGGAAATCGCAATTTGCAGATCATGCAAACAAAAATTAACGTTTGCAGAAAGCGGTCATCGAGGCCTAGGATTTAAAATTGTTGTTCAGTGTAGGTGTGGTCGACGCGAAATCCAGTCAGGACCATTTATAAATACCGGCTACGAAATCAACAGACGGATTGTTTTTGTTATGAGGCTTCTTGGTATCGGACGAGAAGGGATAAACGTATTCTGCGGCCTTATGGATATTTCTGCAGGTTTTACAAAATCTACTTATCAACAAATCGTTCAGCATTTGTACGCAGCGTCGAAGACACTGTTCGAGAGTACCTGCGAAAAAGCCGTCACGGAAGAGAAAGAAAAAAACGTTGAACATGGAAGACCTGCGAATCATTTGAAGGTTTCGGGCGATGGATCGTGGAAAAAGCGCGGTTATACTTCTTTGTACGGTGTAACAACGCTCATCGGATACTACAGTGGCAAAGTAATCGATCTCATTGTAAAAAGTGGTTATTGTCATTCGTGTACCATACATAAAAATAGTTTGGATGAAGATGCATTTGAGGAGTGGTATGAGGATCATAAAGACTCATGCTCCTCAAATCATACAGGTTCGTCTGGGAAGATGGAGGTAGATTCCATAACAGAGATGTTTTCGAGATCCGTCGAGAAATTCGGAGTTATGTACAGTAATTATATCGGCGATGGCGACTCCAAAACTTTTACTGGAATCTTAAATAGCAATCCTTACGGGGACGAGTGCACAGTGACGAAAAATGAGTGTGTTGGTCACGTGCAAAAGCGTATGGGTACTCGTTTACGGAATAAAAGAAAAACTGAGAAACTTGGAGGAAAGAACGGGCTAACGGAGAGTCTCATCAAGAAATTGACGATTTACTACGGTCTGGCAATTCGTCGAAACGTGAACTCAGTTGAAGGTATGCAGACAGCTATTATGGCAACATTAGACCATTATTGTTCCACCGATAAAAACCCTCGGCATAAAAATTGTCCAGAAGGCCCGGAGAGTTGGTGCGAATGGCGCAAGGCTAAAGCGGCGAATAATCTGGCATCTTTCAAACACCCGGCAAGATTAATTAATGATAATGTAGAGAAGCACATTCGTCCAATTTACGAAGATCTTTCAAATGACGATTTATTGACGCGGTGCTTAGGCGGACACACTCAAAATTCAAACGAATCGTTCAATTCGATTGTGTGGCGCCTAAATCCGAAACACGTAAATTCCGGCTATAAAATCGTCGAAATAGCAGCAAATATGGCTACAGGCATTTTCAACGAAGGTTATTCAGCTGTGCTTTCTACCATGCAGCTCCTCGATATTGTCATCGGGCAGCAATGCCAAAATTTTGCTGACACCGTCGATGCTGAGCGCATAACGCGGGAGAACCGGCGCGCATCACTTTCCAGCAAGGAGGCTCGTACAGCTCGAAGATCGGAAAGCCTCCGTCAAAACGAGTTTTTTGAAGAAGAGGAAGGATTATTGTATGGCCCGGGGATAGCCGATTAACATCTAATTAGTGTAAGTATCCAAAAACTTACATTTTTTTGGACCGAAAACTTTACAGCCCGTTTTCTCGAGTTTTCATTTTCACAAGTTTTGGAAAACGGTGCCGGCGATAGTAAAAACATGTCCGATCGAAAAAAACCAAAGTGATCTTAGCTTCAGTATTGAATTATCTTCTATTTGAACTAAAAAAGTTGGACAAAAGTACTATTTAAATTACTTGTTTTGCAACTTAAAGTGAATTTTTTTTTTCAAACTTCGAAAAAATTTGGAATTTCGTCATTTCTTCGGTATTTTTTTAGTTCATATAGAAAAGGAACTTATAAAAACTAAAAAAAAATATGGTTCCACTGTTTCAGATGCATCGCACGACCTCCATCACCGGCACCGATTTACGAGTGCACACTCCAGGCGCCCCAGAAAAATCGTTACAACTTTGGCAAATTTCAATAATTTGTAATAATAAAAATTGTTTTTTAAAGCTTGAACATAATATACTATCGTCTCAAAATTTCGTTTACCGCAATCATTTCCTTCCCTTTCAAAAAAATTGTTGAAAAAACGCTTTTTTTTCAGCTCCTAAAGCAGACTACTGCCTTAACCAGATCGCTAGGATGCGTTCCGTCAGAATCGTCGTACGATAAAAATGTAGTGAGTAGAGCTTTAGCCAAAGATAGTAAACGAACCATATCATTATGCTGAAAAGTTTCCACCACTTCGTCATAACTATTTTTTGAACTGAGAGCTTCCGTAAATCTACGCATTCTTTGTACGTCGAAATTTTTCATTACATATTTGTCAGTAACCAATCTAGTTATTGGATCAGCGTGTTCATGACTAAGAAATGTAATTTTATCACCCATGGTTCCTGCTCTGCGTATCACGTACGTAACGTGTTTCCTTATGTCTTTAATGACATTTTTCGGGTCAACTGAAACTTATAATACCAGTCCATCGCATAACAAATCAACCGAAAAATGTTCTTTTCCTATTTTAAAGAATCGTACTGTCTGGGAATGGCGTAATTCACATATATTTAATAAACATTCTATAATGTTAGATACGTTGTAGCACAATTGAACTTCCGCTATTTATGAATAGTCCTTCTGTTTAATTATAAATGGAGGTTGTTGTGTGTGTTTTTCCACGTGGGAAACTATTCCATGAATGTATTGTAATTCGATTGTTGGCGTGAAACACATAGCAAAGAAGTTATACCATTTATACAATGGCATCGTACCATACGTTAACGTCTCCCTTCCCGCTCGACCCAACATAAATTTATGAAAGGATGATTCGGGATCAACCATTAATGTAGGTACACCGAGAGAAAGGTTTCGTAAAATGAAGAGAATCTTATTCTAGCCAAATAAATCCTGCATTTGCAGGTGGCGAAAGAAATATTTTCTTCAGTTAAATAAATATGTCTATCAAAATGGAAAAAACCATTTCATTCCCACAAACATATATACGTTTGAATTAAAGGAATCGACAATCTACTTAATTCAATGTGACATTATGTCAATCGTAGATTTATTTAAATTGACTTAACGCCAAGTTGACTGGAAGAAATTCGCATTTGACATAAAATTGGAAAGTTTCGGTTGGAGTAAATAAAAATTCAATGCAACGCAATATTTATACGGATTGACTACATAAATATTTTATTTTATGTAATATTTAGTAAAATATAATATAAACACGATTTAAAGAAGTTAATGGCGTGATTAGATTTGCAAAATATATTTTTACAATGAATCTTCTTTTAGTTGAGGGGGAAGAGTAATGCAGTATAAACAATATTTAGATGTGCACCTTTACCATAGCAAGTCTGATCATGTTGAATTCCATGTTCGTCAAGTAGATGTAGAATCACCTAAAAGTGTGGAAACGCTTCGTATAGGTCTGTATATATTTAAAAAAAGGACAATACAATATATGGAAACACTATTTAATACGACAATTTTAGATCGGATATGCATACATCATAGACAAGATTATATCGAAGAAAAACATAAAATATTACAATCTTTCTTATATATAAAAATGGAAGAATGTTTGTTTGTCTGTGTGTCACGAGTAATCTCCTATACCATTCGTCCGATTGCGATGAAAATTTGGTGAATTGTAGTCCGCACTCCCGAGAAGGTTTCTGCGTTAGTAGAATAATTTTAATTGCCAAAATAAACGCGTACGGGGCAAAACAAAATTAACATTTATGTATATCTATATATAGAGATTATTTGACGTCTTTCAAAGTATGCTACCAAAATGACATGCGAAATAAAAGACACTCATTTGTTTTAACGACTCGATCGACTCGGTACCATGTACATGTATTTAAAACAAATGAGTGTCTTTTATTTCGCTTTTCGTTTCGGTGAAATAATTCATTTGACAGCTAATGTCAAATTAAGGAGGTTTATCTGTTATCGAGTAAGTCAAAAGAAAAATTTGTGTTAGAGATTATTTGACAGCTGTCAAAGCATGCTACCAAAATGACAAGCGAAATAAAAGATACTCATTTGTTTCAACGACTCGATCGACTCGGTACCATGTACATGTATTTAAAACAGATGAGTGTCTTTTATTTCGCTTTTCGTTTCGGTGAAATAATTCATTTTACAGCTAATGTCGCATTAATCATGGCACCAAAACGAAAAGCTATTGGCAGATCTACACGTCAATCAGAAAAACGAAAAACATTACGAGCTTCAGAAACAGACGATCAACGAGAAGTAAGGCTAGAAACCAATCGTGTACGCACTGCTCAAGCCCGTTCGTCTGAAAGCCTCGACCAACGAGAAGTAAGGCTAGAAACCGATCGTGTACGCACTGCTCACGACCGTTCGTCTGAAAGCCTCGATCAACGAGTAGCAAGGCTAGAAACCGTTCGGGTACGCACTACTCAAGCCCGTTCGGCCGAAACTCCCGAACAACATGAGGTAAGACTGGAAACCGTTCGTATACGCACTGCTCAAGTCCGTTCGTCTGAAACCCTCGATCAAAGACAGGTAAGACTGGAAACAGTTAGATTACGAGTTGATCGATCTAGACGAATCCTCAATGCTGATTTAAATCTGTGTGCGTTCCGCTATGATGCTAATTATGATTATAATCTTCATCAAAGTGTGATTATTGGAAAAATGGACAGATTATGCGAGTATTGCAATGCGTTAAAATTTAAGAATGAAACACAAGGAATGTGCTGCGCAGGTGGTAAAGTTAAATTGCCAGAATTAGATTCACCACCAGAACCATTATTAATATTAGTATCAGGAGAAACAAGCCAATCAAAACATTTTTTGGAAAACATACGAAAGTATAATTCGTGTTTTCAAATGACATCGTTTGGTGCAACAAATATCGTGCGCGATAATTACATGCCAACGTTCAAAGTGCAAGGCCAAATTTATCATCATACAGGATCATTACTACCATTGCAAAATGAAGATCACAAATTTCTTCAAATTTATTTCATGGGAAATACTGATGAACAAATTGATCAACGTTGTGGACTTAACACTGGAACAAAACGAGAAATCGTCGCGGAATTACAAAATTTATTCGATCAACATACCGAATTGATTAAATTGTTTAGAACTGCCCTTGAACAAATGCCAGCTGATGACTACAAAGTTGTACTTAGAGCAGACTTTACATTGTGCGGGGATGATATGTTTGCAAAGACGCTACTTTACTCTGAAGTACCAACATACTACACATGGAATGTATCAGCAAAAAAGTTTCATCGAAGGAAAAAAGGGAAGTTAGTCGAAGGGCATACAAATTTATATTCAACTGACGCGTTAGGCCGATTGTACACTGTTCACCCAAACAATGCGGAATGCTTTTACTTGAGATTACTGTTAATAAACGTACGTGGACCGTCATCATTCAACGATTTAAAAACAGTAAACGGTAAATTATGTACCACTTATTGTGAAGCTTGCCAAGAATTAAATCTTCTTGAGAATGATGCACATTGGAACACTTCACTCGCTGATGCATCGGACACTGCTCAACCACACCAAATACGAACGTTATTTGCAATAATATTGACAACGTGCTTCCCATCAAATCCAAAAGATCTTTGGGAAAACTACAAAGACCACATGAGTGAAGACATCCTACATCGTTTGCGTGCAACGAATGAAAACCCGGAAATTCAATTTACAATAAACGTGTACAATGAGGCATTGATTTTGATCGAGGACATATGTTTAGCAATTACAAACAAAAAACTGGGAGAGTTGGGAATTGCTTAACCGAATAGATCTACAAACGAAATTTTTGATCGTGATTTGCAACGAGAAACTCAGTTCGATGTAGACGAATTGAATACATTTATTAACAACAATCTTAAGAAATTGTTTCCTGAACAACGTGTAGTGTATGACACAATTATGAATGCGATTACAAGCCAAAGGGGCGGATTGTATTTCCTAGATGCGCCCGGAGGAACAGGAAAAAGTTTTCTCCTTTCAATTATTTTGGCAACAATACGATCAAGAAAAAATATTGCACTGGCGATCGCATCATCTGGAATTGCAGCAACTCTTTTGGATAGTGGCAGAACAGCGCATTCAGCACTAAAATTGCCGTTGAATATGCAAATCACTGACACACCAACATGCAATATAAACAAAAATTCAGGAATGGGAAAAGTACTCAAATTATGTAAACTAATTATATGGGACGAATGTACTATGGCGCACAAAAAAGCATTGGAAGCGCTTCATCGTACACTAAAAGATTTAAGAGGAAATGAGCAGATCTTCGGTGGAGCACTCATTTTATTGTCTGGTGATTTTAGACAAACTCTACCAGTTATACGGCGTTCAACATCTGCTGACGAAATTAATGCATGTCTGAAATCATCATTTTTATGCCGACGCGTTCATAAATTGACTTTGAAAACAAATATGCGTATAAAACTACAACATGATGCATCGGCCGAAAATTTTGAAAAACAATTGCTGGATATTGGAAATGGCAAAATGACAATTGATGGTTCCACGCAATGTATCACATTACCAACAAACTTCTGCACAATGACAACGACAGCTCAGTGAACGTGCTATATTAGCAGCAAAAAACAACGATGTCAATGACATCAATTTCAGGATTCAAAACGAAATACCAGGAGAAGCGAGAACGTATAAGTCCATCGATTCTATAATGAATCAAGAAGACGTTGTAAATTATCCAACTGAATTCTTAAATTCACTTGATTTACCAGGTATACCGCCGCACGTCTTAACATTGAAAATTGGCGTGCTTATCATTCTTTTACGAAACATCAATCCACCACGACTTTGCAACGGTACCAGATTTTCAGTGAAAAAGATGATGAATAATATCGTCGAAGTTACGATATTAAATGGAAAATTTAAAGGAGAAGATGTACTGTTGCCGCGTATTCCAATGATACCAACAGATATGCCATTCGATTTCAAACGTTTGTAGTTTCCGATTCGACTCGCATTTGCAATGACCATCAACAAATCACAGCGACAATCGCTACAAGTGTGTGGATTAAATTTGAAAAATCCATGCTTCGCACATGGACAGCTATATGTGGCCTGCTCACGCGTAGGAAAGGCTTCGGATTTATTTGTGCACGCACCAGACGGAAAAACAAAAAATATTGTATGTATATCCAAAAGTACTAGAATAAACATAATTTAAAAAAAAAAAATTTGTTTCATTTACATTTGCTGTAAAATAATTGATAACATAAAAACGGCGTTGCAACGCAGGCCGGGTACCGCTAGTTTGTGTAATAAAAAACATAAAATGTGTAATCAAAAATATAAACGCAAAATTAAAACATTTAATGTTTTATATACAGATCTGTACTATGACGCAATACAATATCACGTTATCTACAGGAGACGCAATGCAAACCATTCTGTGCGATATGTTCATTTCGAGGAGCTGGAGAAAATAAATTTTTTTGATTTACACAAACGTGAATTTCCATTGTGTTTTCTACGCGAAACGCATGAAAGTGTTCGGAAAACTCGACTGTCTCTAATCTTAGAAGCACAAATAATATCTCTAAATTATCACTTATTAAAACATATTTAATTTTACCGAATACGAATGTGTCGTTTTTATTAGCGATGGTTACAATCATATGTTTGCGATACACTGTCCCATAAATCTTTACCCATGTCGTTCGAAAAGGAGCGATATCGAAATTTTCAGGTAAATACTCTTTAAAAAAATCGTAATCGCAATAATCAGAAAGAGCAACATGTGTGCCAGGCCCAAACGATAATCTACGCTGAAATCCTTTTCGAGATGCAAATCTCTGACTCAAAGTTAGTTGATTTCGTTCAGCTAAGGAGTAACAAATATTTTATGCTCCGAACTTATGCTCCGCGCATTACTTTTTAAATCTCTGTGCTTTCCTTCAAATCGCATGCACGATACTTCCCATAGAGGACCAATTTGTAATATAATCCGTGGGTAGTGCAATTAAAAATTAAATTTGGGCTTCAATGTATCATCGAACAGTTTCATATACAAAGAATGATGTTTAGAAATCAATACCTCCAATGATTTTATTTCGTCGATTTAACACTCGGATTCATTACGATGCATAAAATGGACCTTAAGACAGTGTATAGCTTCCAAACTTCGTTATCTGCAGAAATTAAATCGCCTATCATTAATCCGAGCATGCGCACAAGACAAAGCATCTCTGAACTCGACATTATGATATATCCATTAGTCAACGACTTTTTTTTTATCGGAGGCAAGTTTTTTGTACCATGTTATGGATCCGCTACCGCTGGATCGAACAAAGGGGTAACTTGCTGCCACCAACAGAGCGCGGAAGGCGCCCTGTAAGATAAAGATTTCCGTGAGAGGGGTTTTAATATAGCGTGCGGAAAGCGTCGGAAGAACTCGGGTTGCCGCTCGTCCCGTACGGGCCCGTTATACGTATGGATCTTGGGAAGAGAGGGGGTGTCGAGAATTTTTCTTAAACGGATTCGAGGACAATATAAGTTTATTGCACCCAGTTTGATGCCTTGACGATTGGTTAAAATACAAGAAAGATAATAATAATAGTCGTCGACTTACAATTTGCAGGGGTTTCCTCGCGGGTCGACGCACTCTGGTCGGATCACTTACAAGCTACACTTAAAGTCTCTATAGTTTCGCAAAACACTGGTTATCGATAGTGATAATAAAATATTGTCCAATAATATTTGAAAGAATAATAACGAAAGAATAATATACGAAAGAATAATAAATGAAAGAATAATAGAATAGCTTGACGCCGGACGATTTATCCCCGGTTTCGGGTTGCCGCGGAGAGCCAAGGTCCACCAAACGCGTTGGTAAAATATTGAGGACCACAACTTGTTCCCGGTCTAACTTCCCGACGTTGGGCACGCGGCGGAGTTTCTTTCTGATCAGTGTCTAAATCAGAACTATTCTTCTTCAATTCCGTATCGCACGCCGAGGTTCCGCGGCACCTCGGGGTGGGATCACGGAATGTTCCACTAATCACGCCATATTCTAAAATGTGGCGTGATTTCAGGAAGTCTTCGCCGCGTTGGTCCTGTGTCAGCAGCGCGTGCATCGCTGACCCGGAACTTAACTCCTCGGTAGCGTGGGATTCCGTGGCCAGCGTTGTCGTTGTTACCATGCGAAGCTCTCGCGAGAGCCGTCGCATGGCCATAACACTCGCCCCTTCTTGAGTTGAGCCAACGCCCTCGTTGGTCTTCTCCTAGCGGGAGAAGCGACGGTCCAGCTGGATCACTCGGTGCCCGCGTAGGGAACCTCTTCCTCGGAATGCGGTGCTCGATGTCCGCGGGTGGGGGAGGCCCGGCTCCGGCAGAGGGTTTCCCCAATCGAAGATGTCTTCGGTTGCGTAGAAGACGTCGCGTTCCTTCTTCACCTCGGTGGTTGAAGACTGAAATCCCTTCATCCCCTCATTGGCTGGCGGGGGGTCATCGATGTTAATTTCCTCGATCTTGTTCTCGAACTTGGGCTCCGCCTGTGTTTGGACGAGTGGACGGGCGAAGTGGACGCGCTTCGCGGGCGCGCCCGTCCAGCGTACGAATAGGTACGACCCCAAGGGGTTGAGTTCCAGTTTCGGCGTCTGGGTGAACGCCGCCACCGCTGTTTTGGCAGGGAGTTTGCCCGCAGGCGCTTGCTTCATCGGTGGGCAGGTGACGAGACATCCTCCCACGTGAGCGTAATAACCATCCTTGGTCTGTTGCACCTCGCATACCGGGCAACGCGGGTTCCGTGTTGAATGCGCGCGTTTCAGCATGGCTTTTTCCACGCATTGGGCGAATCCCGGGCACTCTGGCGGCTTGTGATTGCACAGGCGGCAGGTCGTAACCGTTGCGGCGGGCCGGGATCGTGATCGTGATCGGGCTCGCCCGCGGGTCGAAGTTGGTTTAGTGGCTGCCCCCAGCTCGCGAGCCCGCCGAAAGAATTCGTCGCCGCACGTCAGGAAGTGATCAGGATACTTGGATCCCTCCATTTTCTGCGCACAGAGACAGCAGTTGGTTGTTTCCGCGGCTCGTCGCGCGTAACGCCGATATCGGTCCGCGCACGTTAGGATCCCCGAACACTGGGATACTGGATCGGCACAGAAGGGGCAGATCCCCTTCTGAAGGTCCTGTTCGACGATCGAATCCATGTCAGCGGTTTTAATGAAAGTTGGTTGTTCGTTCGCTGCTGAAGCGTTACTGACGGCGGTGCGTTCTTGAGAGCGGTTGTTCGGTCCTCTCTGCCACTTCGTTTTTCCTCTCCTCTTGTTCTGGGAAGAAGGAAATATTAGCTGGAAGATTAGGGAACAAGGGACTCTTGGCGCGGGACGGCGCGGGGAAGGGGTGTAGAGGGGGCAATGGGCATCTTTGTCGTCGCTAACGGTTGAGCTATCTCGGCATACTCGACGTCGGTCGGTGTTGACGCAGCGGGTAGCGGCTCGAGTTTTATTGCCGGTGTTGAATTCGATTCCGACGATGGCTTGGGTCTTCTGCATAAGAAGGCCGAGCCTATGCGACAAAGTGTGCGCAGCATAAGTCGTCGGAATAAGTAACACATGAGCCCAAGCACGATGAGCCCTTGTCCGGCAAACCCGGCGATGGCGAGGAAGTGCTGTTCTTGCTTTTCTCGAGCATGCTGCCCGATGGCATGGATCTGAGCCTCGATATCTGCGAGAGAGTCCCCTTCCTCGGAGTTCGGGGAATTGATCTGGCGAGCATCAGATTCTCTACCCATGATTTTTCTGAGCGCGTCCGTACCTGTGATGGAGACTTCGTGTAACGTTAGCGCGATGACGGAGACATTGAGCGAAATCCGAGGGCGGTACTGGTAGGACGTGTCACTTTCGTATGTTCGTACTCCTGTAAGCGTTGCGCTTCTCATGAGGCCGACGCAGTTGGGACTCACGCGCAGGATTCCGACGTTGTTAATGGTAACTTGCCGAATCGGGAGATTGGGACAAATTATTTGGACGTTTTCTTCCCCGAAAGCGAGTAGAGCCACCCTCCCTGTACAGGTAAATGCGTCCATTGGGGTTCGTGATACGGCCGAACGCGGACGTCGCAGCGTCGCATTACTTCAGGGGACGGGTGTGTCAGCATTTGTAACTCACACGAACTCGAGACAGCCGCCTCGTGCACGGGTACGCCTCCTGCACATAGTAGTCGCTTCTCGGAAGATCGACAGGCATGCACGTAGTCGGAGTCGGCGACGAAGAAATTTCTCTGGTCCGATGATAAGGCGATATACGATACGGTTGGCTTAATGTAAGCTGAGCCGGTGCCATTGTAAAACGTCTGCGGGACCGGCCATGGATGTATTCGGTATAAATCGTACTTTGTTCGTCCGAGTATAGGTAGATGTATAATTATCGTCACTCGGTTCTGGTGGTATACGAGATCTGTCCATGCTAGAGTAGCGATGTATTCCGGCCGCAGATGCTCGATGGGGAGGGGGAACTCCAAGCCGATGGCGCGAAGTTGTGCTTCTCGAGCGATTGCGCCCAGCTGTTTGGACGTGAGGACCGCGGGGTCGAAACGCCCTTCCCTGGCGGCCAGGGTTACGCGAAGGTACTGCTCCAGCGTGGTGACGTAATGATTCACCTTATCGAGTACTCTCTGCGCGTAGTTGACCAGTGTGCTGTTGTAATGGTTTAGGGTGGACTGATGACTCAGGGTGAGCATATCGTCCTGTAGGGTAACTACGTACTTCAGCACATTGTCGACTCGCGTTACCTGTTCCAGATGCTGCTGGTGTAAATGCTGCATTTGCGATCGCGTGATGTGCATCT
Source organism: Netelia melanura (assembly GCA_964007305.1). Taxonomy (NCBI): domain Eukaryota; kingdom Metazoa; phylum Arthropoda; class Insecta; order Hymenoptera; family Ichneumonidae; genus Netelia; species Netelia melanura. Next base: position 18,867,253 of record OZ023255.1, on the reverse strand, counting down.
GCTGTTCTACAAGATGAGTCAGATTTTTTTGGTCCTGGAAGAGGCGATCAATCTGTCCATTCATGTATTCGGCGTCTTCTCCCGTAAGAGTCCCGAAGAGTGATTTTCTCAGTGACCCGATTATGCCCAAGGGGGCGGCGCATCGCCGTAACGCAACAGTTCTTTGCAGGTAGATCTTCCGTTGATCCTAAGGCAACCTTGATAGACTTGTTCCAAGGTCGTCGCGTCTTTGGGATAGTCGTCGGCTAGCCGCTCTACTTCGATGAATACGGTAACCCGCCAGTCCGCCTGCTGGAGTTGTAGTGACGAACTCGTAGTATAAGCCGCTGCAATCTTCAATGGGGAGTATCCGATACGCATTAGTAGGCCGAAGGTCGGCGGATACCGCCGTGGAAAGCAGCAGAAAGCAAGCGACGCTCAGCGTGTCGATCGTGGCACTCATCTTTTCTCGTTCGCGAATGTACGGTTTATTAGAAGACACATCGTACTTTATTACAGGTTCATTTACTTAACAACGAGCTTACAGTAGATATATGCTTATAAATTAGAGCAGTTGGTCGTCTTTTTCCTCGGGTCAGGGAAAGCCTATAGGGTACGCATATATATATCATTCCAAGCGCTTATATATATATATATATATTTTTTTTTTTTTTTTTTTTATACATAAGCAACCTTTACCTTGTCCACATGTTTACGAAACCTTTTTCCGTTCGAGGCCTCGAGAACGACATTGCTCTTGTCGGTGATTTGATGAATAACATATGGCCCTTTATAATATGCGTCGAGTTTGCCTTTTCGAGGTTCCTTCAACACATAGGCCATATCACCGGGCTTACCCTTGAAGGGATGACATTTACGATCGTAATATTTCTTCGAGCATTCTTTGGCTCGGTTTAGGTTGTCGCCCCCTATCCGACAGACCTCGGTTCGTCTTTTAATTAAATCGGCGACGAACGAGTTGCTAGTGGGAAGGGGGTTATCCGTGTCATAGCTACTCATCGGCCGAATTACTCTCCCGAAGACGAATTCGTTGGGAGAGAAATTTGTGGCCTCGTGAACCGTACTGTTGTAGGAAGCCTCGGCAAAGGACAGCATCTTATCCCAATCATCGAATTGGTCGGAGTAGGCACGTCGGTAGTCGACTAGTACCCGGTGGCTACGTTCTAGAGAGCCGTTAGTTTGAGGGCGATACCTGGAAGTGGTTAGGTGGTGGATTCTGCACAGTCGACATAATTCGCGAATTAATTGGTTGATAAAGGCCGTGCCGCGATCCGTGAGAATTGCTCGGGGAACGCCGTCTACATTGATCAGTCTCTTTATCATCGCGTCGGCCACGCTTTCGGCTCTCAAATCTGGTATGGCCTCAGCTATACAGAATTTCGAAAGGTTGTCTTGGATGGTAAGGATGTGTTTGTTACCGTTAGACGTGATCGGTAAGGGTCCCACGGTATCTAGGGAAACCTTGTCGAATATATTGACAGGGGTGTCTGTTATTAACATAGGCTCGCGCGTGCGGACACGGACGAGCTTATTTTCTTGACATCTTTGGCAATGGCGGATAAAATTTTGGACGTCGTTTCGTAGGGCGGGCCGATGGAAGGGTTCGCGAATTCGGCGGTATGTTTAGGTTACGCCCTTGTGTCCTCCCCAAAAATCTTCGTGACATTCCGTGATAATATTGTTGATGAAGTGTCGGCTTCGATTCGGTCTGTGATTCCAGGTGGAAGCGGAATGAAATTTTTCGATGTTTTAACGTTTTGATCATGATTAGGATCCTCTTCAGAATTTTACTCACGCTATAAATTATACTAATTCCTTAAGAATAATTTAAATATATTATGTTAGTTAAAGATAGTATATTGTTCGGTGTTGTGTGACATCGTGTGATAATGATTGATGAAAATGTTCGTTTTTAGGTTATGTTTTCTGTCAATGTGACAAACCTCGATACTTGATGATTTCTGGTTTCACGATGCATGTCTTATGTTAGATGATCATTCGGAATAAGTTGGTAGACTTAAACGAGTGTGATGAATTGAGAAACATTTAATAAATTGTTTTGTCAATTGTATATATGAAAACTTTTAATGAGTTGTTACGTACGGGTTTCCGTCGTAATGTTATTATTTGTTTGTTATTTATTTACAGTCGAGCGTCAGGTACTCGACTTGTGGGTTCTTGTCTTAGTTTAAGCGGTGTAACGCACCTCACCTGGTTTTGTTGTTGGTGTGTGTGTGTGTTTGTCTCGCCCTGTTGACGGCAGCAGATTCCTGTGAAGGTCGGGTATGGCGGCAGTCTTGGCCGTGGAGATAACACACACGATTGCACTTAGTATCTTTTATTCAGTATTTTTCACAGGTTTGATCGTGTGGTTTACACTGGCGCGCGTGTGCGCGGCACTACCACTACGATCGCGGGTTTTGGCTGAGTCGGCAAAAAGGGGCGAGCGTTCGCAACGTGATCGCCTCGCTCGACTCTAGCACTATCAGTTTAAATAAGAATGGTAATTTGATTGTGATTTTATATGACTCGTAATATTTCGACGCGTAATGCCGCTCGGGTAATTATCGCGGTACAAGAATATTACAAGGGGCGCGAAGTGCCGTTATGGTTAACTTGCGCGCAAAGAGTTCTAAAACGAGTTGTTCGGTCTTCCGCACTCGCTGTTACACTCGCGAGACTCTAAGTACGCGAGATGTACTTGCCCTCAGGTATGAGTACACCGATCGTTCGATACGTCTGTTAAGCCGAAGGTGTCGATTTAGACTAGTGATTAGTTCGTTGATCGGAATGCTCATTACCGTGGGGCGAGGGTATTGGAAGAGTCTTGCGGGGGAACAGGGAGTATCGGATTTCCTATTGGAAGTTCGATTCGTTATTGCTAGCATTCTCAGAAATGCGTAAATCGCTGATTGAGCAGCGCGTGTAGGTTGGAAATTTCCATCGCGGGTCGATGAATTCGGGTAAAGTGATGACACTGCGGTGCGTGCATCGAAAGGATCGTTCGGTATGGTTGTTGCCAAGCTGACCGGTCCGTAACAGAGTTTAATTTCCAATCGGTTTTTTGGGATAGATATTATCTGCAAATTGATGATAAAAGAGATAATTATATTTGTCGATGACATTTTGAAAATAAATGCGACATTTACTATTGAAAATTGAGTGATGATGATATCTTTTAAATTGCATCGTGAGACGAGAAAAGTTAAGACGAGGGGTTTGCCACATTGACAGAAAACGTAACCTAAAAACAAACATTTTCATCAATCATTATCACACGATCTCACACAACACCTACCAATATACTATCTTTAACTAATATAATATATTAAAAGTATTCTTAAGGAATTATTAGCATTTATAGCGTGAATAAAATTCTGAAGAGGATCCTAATCAGGATCGAAACGTTAAAACATCGACAAATTTTATTCCGCTTCCACCTGGAATCACAGACCGAATCGAAGCCGACACCACTTCATCAACAATATTTATCTACACGGTAGCACACTATATCCATCAATTCCGTGATGATCCCGAGTCGGTCTTCGGGCGGAGGAGTAATTATTTTTCCATAACATATAGTTATGCGAACTCCCGACGTACTGAAGATTTCGTGAATCAGGGGTAGTAAGGTGTCGGGAGGCAAATCATCAGGTAGGTCGCCGTATCGGCTTACTCGAAGGGATCCAACACCGGCTCGAAGCGCGTGATCTCGGAGGACAGTCAAGCCCGCGGCGATATTCTTTGCATCGGTGTCGTCGTAGTATTTTCTTTTTACTACTACACTGAAGATCGTATGCCCCTTCAGTGGGGTAATGAACAGTCCACCGACAGGCAAGTTTCGGGATCGCACGGTCGATGAATCGATAAGGCACAGGTCGGATAAGATTTTCGATATGGGGGTTGTAAATTCTCCATCAGGTGAGATGAAGTGTACATAGTTATCGCGGACGTGTGTTAAATAGTCACGACAGCCCACTATACGTTGTCGTTCGAAAGTCATAACCGCATTTTTAGCCTTTCCGAGCGAGATATCGTGGCTTCGAATTGTTGGCTCTACGAATTCCTTGGGCTCGTAGCTGGCATCGGATATCAGCGGCTTGGCGAACAGTGAAATCGTAGGAGGGAGCTAAAGAGACGGTGATGGCAAGGCCGACCGAGGTCGGGGCGGCTCGGTGACTCGAGTCGACGGCGGCACCGCGTCACTTAGCGACGGAGCCAACATTGGTCCCGACGGTGGAAGTGGAGAGGAGGGCCATGTGCGTGCCTGCCGGTGCTCGTTTGAGTCTTGCAATGTTTTGTCGTACAAGACCGTAGGAGCGGCTAGCGGCAGGTGACGCAACCCGGCTTCGCCGTCTGCTTCCTCTTCCTCGTCTCGATCATATGGCCAAGACCGTATGGCCCATCCTTATAATCAATTCCTCGTCGATTAAATCCGGCCATCCTCGCAATAGATTTTTTATTTGGTCGACGAGAATCGAGTCTCCCTTCTCAATGTCAAAGGGGTCCATTTCCTTAAGGATTTCATGGACATTCTCGTCGATCTATTCTGTATCCTGGACAGTTTCGTCGATCTTAGAATCGTCTCGGAATGTTTCCTTGAGCCGTTTAATGGTCTCGTCATATTTGAAAATTGACGTTCTAAGTAGATCGGTGATAGTTGGCGTTTCGTCGTCTGCCTCCTCCAGTGTGCTGAAGAAGGTTAGCTCGAGACTGAGACGTCGATGCTCGTGCACGGTCTTTTAACCGTACCATTGTTCGGTCAGGTGTAACGGACCGCAGTGATTGGTCGGAAACGGAACGCTGTGATTGGCCGGTATCCGCTCCCGGCTAATGATCCCGACCAAGATTCCTGAAAAATTCTGTACAGCACCGGTCCCCGATCATCCCGACAGCTCGTTCTCGGAGGAAATTAGAAATTCCGTAACTTTTCTTGTTGGATGCTGTTCGAGCATTGGAATTTCAATTTTTGTCCATGAACGAGCTTTCGGGGCGATTCGCGGAACGGTGTTCTACAGAATTTTTCAGGAATCTTGGTCGAGTCCGGTATTTTCACTCAACGAAATAATGGATGGTTTTTTTGTATCTCCTATAATTTTTATCCAACCTTTCTCAACTTCAGGCGCAGTCGAGAGGACGCAGCACAAAACAAGATCTCCAAAAAAACGTTGAGGTTTCTTAAAAATTCCGAACCCGTCTGTGCCGCGACTCGCCCCGAAAGCTGTCGCTCCCAGATCTATTGCGTTGTCCTCGGACAACGCAATAGATCTGGGAGCTTGAACACGAAATCATCGCTGCTACCCGAAAAAACGCGATGAATAATCTGGTTAGTGAGAATTTCACTGTTTAAAATATTAGGAAAAGCCAATCAACTTATTCCTAATGCTTCTGAATTTTACCGAAGTGGGTTTTAACGCTAAAACTCACCAACCATAAAGCGAAATAAATTTCTGAAGGGGATCCGAATTCAGGATCGAAACGTAATCCACAGTTTCATGTGTCCTACATTTGAAATCGTTGACCGAAATAGCCGACATCTCATCAACCTTTAACTCAGACACGGTCGCACATCAAATTCATCAATTAGTTACATGGAGACCAGAGTAAAAGTTATAATAAAGGAATGGTTCGAACTGTTCGAAGGGTTCGAAGTAAACAACCCAGTTACGTGCTAAACAATATCTATCGTCCATGGGTGCATTGCGAAGGCCGTTTGAAAAGGTTTAAATCGCGCTTTCGTTTTTAGCCGGCAGTGGCGCTGAACACTACAATTTCTATCGCGAGTACGGTCTTACATCTCTGAATTCGTTGATACATCGCGAGAATACCACTGATACCATTATCCTGACGGTTCCCGTCTTGGTACTTTGCTAGCTGGTATATTGAAGCGTAAAAAAGCTTGGTCCTGCTTTAAGGTTAGTACGCCGACTGAATTACATTGTGAATTGGTAATCAGTATAGAAAAAAAGAGATAGTGTTTGCCTCGTCTGCATTGCCAAAAATTACGGTGTTTATTGGACATTAATTTTTCAGATCGTTGCTTAAGATAACACTTTCGAAGAGCCGAGCAAAAATGCCGAAAGTCGACAAAAGTTTGACGTCCCTCGTTGAAGAAATTGAAAATGAGGAAGAGTACCGGGCTAATCATGTGCTGCGAAGAGAAAAATCATTTTACATACCCTCGGGTAATGAAGGACCTGTCATCGGAATACCCGATCCATTTTCAATTGGAAAAACAATAAAACAACCCCGTCAAATTTTCCGTAGATTCTCTCCTATAAATCATGCTATTTATAAGAGAGTAGCTGCGCGGAGAGTAATACTACCCGTGAGCCTTAAGTTTTCCCATCCTCGGTATTTCACACGCCACCACCGTCTTCACCGCCCAATCTAAATTGTCCCGTAAGTATCAACAATAACATATTAATTAAACATAAACATCGTCTGTATCTTCATTATGCTGCTAATTTATTTTTTCTTTTAGTTTATTTTCAAGGGTGGAGAAACTGAACATGTCAGCAGAGAAGAAAAAAACGAACGAGTCCTTACCGCTGCCGACAACTCTGTTGGAGCCGTGAATGAGGGATAGATGTGTTTTCATGAAATTCTTTTATACAATAAAAAATGAATGGAATTTATTGAACTTTTGAAGCTGTTGTATTACATATATTTAAGTAGTAGTAGTAGTTATATTTAAGTATATATTGCACAATTTTTGAAGAATCTTGAAAAACACGGCAGATAGTAGCGACTTCATTTTGCAGTTCACAATCCGACTCAGCATTTTGCATGCATTCTGGAAGTCGAATTGTTCATTCAGTTTGAATATAATAGCCAAAGTAGTATAGCGGCCACTATGGCGACCCCCACTCCTATCCCCACTCCGCGGTCGCCGAGTTCGCCGTGAGCTCGAGCGGTCGTGGGGGGAGAGGTGTGTAGGGGGGGGGAGGGGGGGGGGGATGGAGGGTGTCGGCATAGTGGCGCGCTTTTTTTATTTGATTAATTAACCCTAGTACTTACCCGTCGCTCCGCACCCCCGCTGCCGCACCCCTCGGCGTTCCAGCACACACACACACACACACACACACACACACACACACACACACACACACACACACACACGCACTCGCTCTCGCACACTACTCTTGCAACCCGCCGAAAAAGTCGGGGGTTTTGAAATGTTGGGACTGTTGAGACACGGCCACTTGGGCATCTTCGTCTCTTAGTCTTATTATGCCCCCTCCCTCGCGGCTGACAACCTTCACTGTTAGGCTTAGGTTTGCTAATAATACGAATATGTCCATGCGGTTGGACACCGGTTCATCGTAATCAAAACCCTCTATCGCGCACATAGCCACTAGTGGTGGTGGGATTTTAAAGTTTTTTGGAAGCTGGTAGATATTTTCCCCTTCCACAAAGGCGTAAAATCCTTCGTCTATAATCCACACGCCACAACAGCCGTCAGACGATGTGTGGCGTATATCACCGCGGTAAACGCCGGACCCGACGCGGACGGCACACCGTAACCCGACCTTGATGCAATTACTGTCGATCACTACTCCGCGCAATTCAAATTTGTAGTAAATTTCAAGCGCTCTATGAAGCTGCGCGTACGCATCTATCATTAACGGTGTACGTACGTACACTTCGTCGAATGCGTAAAAATCTATTACGGTGCACGCAAATTTTGGCGGCAACGATGCTGGCTCAAAGAAGGCACTCATTTTCATTTGTCTTACACGTTTCACGGATGAATAAAAACTGAGTTCTATTGAGTAACGAGAGATTTCAGCACCTCGTTGCACTACCCCCTCCACACCCTTTACCGCTGGCCTGTGATGAGATTTGTCACGACATTTTTGCAAACGTATACGTCTCATCATCGCAAGGAATGCACACCTGCATCCGTCACGTATCTATGGTGTATCTTGTTTATATCAACACAAAACGGAAACGAGTGTTTTCGTAGAATATGTACCGCAGTGAGGAATGCACACCTGGGCTCATCACGTACTTACGATTCAGCATTTTTACATATATATATATAATTAGTAGTGTATGTGTGAAACAGTGAACAATAGCATTCACACATAGTAACATAATTTATTTGAATAACCGTATATATATATATATGTATATATGCGCAATTCCTCTTAATTTTATTAATTACCTATAAATTGTCAAACACATCAATGATCGTATGTGTAAAAGAGCGCACGATAGCGCTTTATAAAGGTACGAGAGAGTGTACAGACCACTCTACGGATAACCGCACACAGAGAAGAGCTTCATATATGGAATGCCTCTGTTCCAGAAAGAGAGTGAGAGCCATAGGTAGCACATAAGAGCGAAAGAGACAGAGGGGCAAGTTCGCGAAGGCATTGCAGTATATATGACATGCAGCGTCACCTGTACCACTCATCTTCGCCTCGCCTATACTATGGATGAGAGACAAAGAACTATAGAGCACTCTGTAGGAAGACAGAGACAGTGCTACAGTCTGCTTCTTTTTTATTTTCTTTATACATGAGTAAATATCATTTTTTCGTGCTGCACCAAATGGTATAACTGTATAATCTTTTCAATTATTATTTGAAATGATATATACGGAACTCTGCACATCATACGGTGTAACTGCCCGGATTTTTTATTTTTATATTTTTTCAGTAACTATCGAAAAAAATGAGATTTTTAATTACCAATCGAAAAGTTGGGATTTTAATTGCCCGCTCAAAACACATCGGTCTTTGAAAAACATGTCTTTTTGAAAATTTTCGTTTTTCGAGAGAGAGAGAGCTCATGAAGGCATACGCTCTCACGCTCTCACGTAAGAATGAGAGAGAGAGAGAGAGAGAGAGAGACTGCGCGAGGTAACGAAGAGGAGATATTGCTAGCAGTATTACGGCTCGCAGTGTGCTTCCCCCCGTACCGTTCACCGCCACCTCGCCTGTACTCTAGATCAGAAGGCACGCGCTCTCTATCTCTTAAAGGCGCTGTATGTATGAGAGAGAAAAAGCTATAGAGGTCTCGGTAGGAAGACAGAGACCATGCTACAACCTGCTTCTTTTTTATTCTCTTTATACGAGGCTAAATATCTTTTTTCGTGATGTACCAAATTGAATAACTGCATAATCTTTTCAGTTATTATGAATATATATATATATATATATTGTCACGCGGTTGGGAGGGGGGCATGGGGAGTTTGGGATAAAAAAAAACGAAATATTTAATAACTCAAATAACAACTTTTATTTTTACAATACTATTAACGGCGGACTATCTCCGGGGCAATAACAATTTATAAGAATCTCTCCAATTTTTGGGCGCCAGTTAATTTTTACAACAAGAAAAAATTAACAACAAAAAAAAATTTATTAACAAAAATAATAACAACAAAGAAAGAAAACTCGATAACTGGCTGAGGGGAAGGGCTAGCGTGTAGGGAAGGGAAAGGTCAATCGGGCGGGGAGAAGGATCTCAGGGTATGAGTTCGCCGACTCGACGGCCTCTTAAATATTACCACTGGCTTAGGAATTTTATATTCAATCTTATTTGTACACGTTATTCTTCACGCTTTATCACTCTACGCAGTCTATCGCAGGGCAGGGGGGGGTATACGGGGAGTAGGAGAATTGTTTATGTCTTTGGTTGAGGTGACGGCGAGGACGATCGCGCCGCTCGCGCGATCGACTGGTCTTTGTTGAGACTTGTATTTGGGAGGGGAAGGGGGGGCCAAGCGGGTAGGAAGACCGTTACTATGAATTTTCGCTCGCGATAAATCTTAAATTTAATGGCCGTCCCACACGGCTATACCAGGAAAAGAGAAACTATTTTAATTGTCCGAATTTTCATACCGGCGGACAAAAAGAAGAGAAAAAAAGGGGGGAATAATACGCGCGATTTCTCTCAAAAACGAGTCGGGTAATATTACGGGGGGGAGTAACCGTGCAAAGACTCACCGGTTTGTTCTCTCCTGTCTCGTACAATCTTTTCCTTTCTCTCGTATGCCTTTTTCGTGCCGGTTCGTCCTCGTCTTTTCGTGTTCCTTTTTCCGTTTCCTTGTATTCGCTGTCCTATTTCGTTCCAATTTATCCTCGTATATTTCGTCCTCAATCTCCTTTCTCTATCACACTCACTCTTCGCACACTCTATATAACTGTTTCTTCACTCGCTCTAATTTCGCTATACTCTCTCTATACTTTCGCTCTATACTCCTCGCCGGCTCGTCACAAAGTGACGGCCGCATGGCCGGCCGGAAGCTCGCGAAATTTTCGCGTTCGCTGATTGGCTACCGGCCGGCATCGATCATCGAGGCAGCAGCGATACGGATCGATGGGAGAAGGGTCAACCGGGTGATTGATTTTAGGACTGTCGCGAGCGGGATCTATTGGGGAGAAGGAGGTAATGAGGTCGGTCGGTAAGTATGGGAAAAATTTGCGAACGGGAATTTATGATTCGGGTAATAAGGTAGGGTAGGGTAATCGCCGTACGCTGCTGCCACCTTCGTCACTCTGTCGCCGCACGGCCGATGGATGGCCGGGGTGCGGGGGCGGACGGGTGCTGTACTTTTGACAGGTACTGATTTGTGAGTGTAGTGTGAGTGTTGTGCGGTTTTCTTGGCCTTTTCCAGGTGATGGTTTTCCTCGGAGGTGGTGAGAGGGAGCCGGGACGAGCTCTCCGAAGGGGAATAATCTTCGGGCCGGTCCAGGTATGTAATTTTTCATTTATTTCTGTTTGGTTTTCTTGCGTCTAATTTCCTCTATTTCTTTGCAGGTTATTTTAATTGACGACGTCGACGACGACAACGAAGGCGACGACGGCGACGACGACGACGAAGACGACGACGGCGACGACGACGACGAAGACGACGACGGCGACGACGACGACGAAGACGACGACGATACGGTGGCTGGCGGGTAGAGTCCGGTGAGTATCGTTTCGATGTTTTCTTGTTTATGTTCCGGTTGCCTCATCTTCTTCTCTTGTTGCAGGGCCTGACGATGGTGACTGTGATGGCGATGGCGATGGTGATGGTGATGATGATGATGATGGTCTGGCGGGGTCAGTCGCGGTGACTGACTTGTCGCAGGTGAGTGCTTGCACAGGTTTTATATTCTATATTGCGTAACTTTTTATACTTATCTTTCTTTCCTGTTACAGGTGTGGGACGGCGACTTCGTGGGTGAGCCGGCGGCGGGGGAGGCTGTGACGTACAGCGTCACAATATATATATATGTATGTAGGGGCCGTTGCACATAAAACGGTGCAATTACCAGTATTTTTAATTTTTGCGTTTTTAATATTTTCAATAACCATCAAAAAATTCTTCGATCGAAAAAAACATCCCTTTGTGAAAATTTTCGATTTTGAATGTACTTCTAAACATATAGAAAATTATTGGAGAGGTTTTTTGAATGCAATTTTAATTTTTAATTTTTACTTTTTTAATCATATATATGTGTGTGTGTGTGTATAAAAGCGACTGGACTATACAAACCACTCATGAAACCGATACTCCTTGCACGTTTTAAACAAGACGTGTCTTGTTGATCTGGTCAAAAATGCATACAAATCAAAAGCATACAGTCGCCTAGCTTTTATAAACCATCTTTCGACACAGAAGCGACAGTTTCAATCGAGCAGCGTAACAGCGTATTATATTTTATTGTGAATGATGGCAGACCGCGCCCTTCGTAAATGTATTCGCGATTTTTTGCGTTTTGTACAATTGCACAGTGTACAGATACGGCGTCGTTGCGACAGTCAGTGGTGTTACGAATTAAAACATTTATCGGGTGATAAACTCATCAATCGTTTGAAGTATCTTATATGGTGGGCTCCTCTGCGCAACATAGTGACGGCCTATAACAGAGGCATACTGCAGGGTCAGAGGGTGATAATGTGCGTGTACGAGGAACTACGCAGAAGAGGTCTTCAAGGCTCTCAGAGCGTCCGCGGTATTGCTGATGAAATCAAGAGTAAGTACTTTTTACAAAATGTAAAAAATGAAAACGGTATAATATGACGGTAATGATATAACAGGTTATCAGCAACTTTGGGACGCATCGAGTGATGAAGAAGCTGCTCTTGTAGAGGCTGCCTGTGTTGTAGAAAATTTTGAGAAAAACACCGCGAAACGTAAGTATTTAGATTTCCTGATACTCTAAATTTTTCAATATCACAGACTTAACTTTATTCTTATACTTTTGTTTTTATCCATTAGACATATCAGAGCAACCCCACGCGGAAGAGCCAGGTGAACCGATTGCAGGTCCTTCAGGGCTATGCCAAAGACCGACAAGTACCAGGAAATATGAGGTAACCGATACGGATAGCAGTGACGAAGAAGACGATGCTCACGCTAACGTTTATGACGGCCGTAATGTTGTCGCTTCATCATCGCAAGACGGCAATGAAGAAGCGAAAGAAGAAAACAGGGTCATTGAACAGCATGAAAATCAGCTATGGGAGTACCCAATAGAGGACGGTGTAATACACAATGATGAAGAGTCAACACTGTTAAATGATGATTGGTACCAGCATCTCCTGGCTGACACCGACTCGGGTAAATATAATTTGTTCTTATATCTAAAAAGTAACATGTTTATTCTAATCAGCAAATAAATTAAATGGTTAATCTACCATAGGTTATTCAACACAGGGATTATTGTTTGATGATGAATAACCGAATTCTATTACATAAAAGGTACTAATAATATTGATAATAGCTTTGAATAAAAATATACGTTAATAATGCAGAGATAATCACCCGTATATATTTTCAGAGACGCAGCTAGGCGCTGGGAAGAAGCGTGTTCGCACGGGTACAGAACCATTCAGGGATGTTCAACCACCCGGAAATCGCTTCGAGATCATCAGGGATGCCGCACGTTATTTTAAACGTTTCAAACTTCAAGGACGCGAAACTACGCTGCGTATCAGACCACCCCAGGCAGGTTTCTCTGTAATTGACTGGCTAGGCGGAGCATTTCGCGATCTTCTAACGCATATCACCAGTACTTGCGCCGGCGGTGACTATGTAGGAATATCATTTACAGCTGATAGTTTAACACAAGGGCCTGTATGGCTGTCCTTCCGACCAGCCAGAGATTATACGTTTGAAGATGTTTGGCAATTGATAACCAGCGTTGCTTAGAGTGCAACATCTCTGAATATCGGTGACGTGTGCGATATAAAAACCTGTATAGTGAGAGGAGTCGAGGGTCGTGGCAGAAAAGGTTTAACTCACGAGGCTGTTACGAAAAAATCGATATTGACCATCCGTAATTTTGATAATTTATGCTTACCGCGCTCGCTGGTAGCAGCACGCGCATATGCCGAGCAGGGAGAAATGCGATCGGGGGAATTACATACTAGATGGCAACGTATTAGACAGATTAACGGGTCGTTACAGAAAAACGAAGCTATTGATCTTACGAGAGCAGCAAATATCGTTATACCTGCAAACGGCTGTGGTGTATATGAGATTGCCCGATATCAAGATTATTTAATGCGCGACGGTATCGCTATTGTTGTGTACGAGTTTCTAACTCTGGGGCGACCTGAAAAACCTCTGTTCGACGGTAGAAAATGCTTTTTGGGTTCTGTACATGCCATAAAATACACGCTATATATATTGTATTATGAACGTACACATCATTTTCAACCTATTTTGAATCTCCGAGGTGCTGTAGGCGGTAGAGATTTTTGCTCAAGTTGTAATGTACGCAGTCGTCGAGATGATCACAGATGTTCAAAAAAGAAATGTCCCCGGTGTTTCGCGCTACCGCCCTGTAACCCTAACACAGACGACGCAATTAAATGTGTTGAATGTAATCGTATTTTTTTCGGAAATCAGTGTTTGCAAAATCACAAGACTGTCACTGTAGTCAGGAACCGCCGAAGAGCGAGTGTGTGCGAAACTGTGAAACGTTGTCGGTGGTGTTTCCAAACGATAAGACCTTTAGAACGGAAGAAACATATATGCGGTGTGAAATACTGCAAGACGTGTAAACGCAACGAGCCGAATAACCATATGTGATTCATGAAAAGCCTTCGTACATATAAAGACACGCGTAAACCAGTTTTCATTTTCTATGACTTTGAAACGCAGCAGTGCACGCCTTTAAATGGCGACACTTCTACTTTTGCTCATGAACCAAACCTTTGCGTAGTTCAACGACTCTGTACGTTTTGTTGTACTGATGATACCATAACAGAGCCGTGCGTATATTGCGGCGTGCACGAGTTTGTTTTCAAACACAGCCCCGTAGCTCAGCTTGTAGAATTAGCGATGACGGATATCAAAGGGTTTCCTCGTACAATTTGTATTGCACATAACGCAGGGGGTTTTGACGTACAGTTTATTTTGCGATATTTAATCGAAGAAAAAAAGACACAGCTACCATCGTTAATTATGAATGGTACGAAAATAATTACGATAAGGCTTGAAAACCTTGTATTTCTCGATAGCCTACACTACTTTCACATGCCTTTAAGCGCTCTACCAAAAGCCTTTGGTCTCACGAACACTGTCACAAAAGGTACTTTTCCTCATTTATTCAACAGACCTGAAAACCAAAATTATGATGGTCCTCTACCAAACCTGGAATATTATTCACCTGATACAATGCGTGCTGGCGAACGCGAACACTTTCTTGAGTGGTACCAGGCATTGAAAGATCGTAATTATCTGTTCAATTTTCAGAAAGAAATTCTTGATTATTGCACGACAGATGTTACGATATTAAGGCGTGCGTGTATAGCTTTTCGGGATATGTTTATTACCAGCGGTAATGTCTGCCCGTTCGAAGAGTGTACAACAATAGCGTTAGCTTGTTTTCGTGTTTGTCGTAAAAACTTTTTGAAAGATAACACGATAGGCATTATACCAACAAACGGCTACAGATGGCCTCATAACCAATCTAAAAAAGCAGTTTCATGGCTCGTGTGGATGAAGCACTCTCTAGAGCAGCGAATTCTTCATGCAGGACGGGGACGTGAATTTAAAATATTGCAAAATTTACTAGTAGATGGTTACTACAAAACGGACGATACATCTCATGTATTACAATTTCACGGCTGTTATTGGCACGGTTGTCCGCGTTGTTACCCTTTAAATAGGGATCGGCGACAGAGTGATGGTATATCAATGGACGAGCGTCTCGAAAAAACTATAACTATAACGAATAGGATTCGAGAGGGAGGGCATGTATTAACAGAGATTTGGGAGTGCGAGTACGACCGTCTATTAGAAGCTGATGCGGAAATGCGTGCACTCATAAAGGACCATCCTTTAGTTGGTATAGAGCCCCTTAACCCACGCGATGCTTTCTTTGGGGGGGCGAACAGAAAACATGGTGACGCTTTACGATGTACAGAATTCGGAACAGATCCACTACGTGGATGTTTGTTCTTTATATCCTTACATCTGTAAATTTGGTAAATACCCCGTAGGGCACCCTCGCGTATATACGGGTGATGAATGTATGGAGCTAACAGGTCCTAATAATAACGATCTTTCACGTGTCGAGGGTCTTGTTAAATGCCAGGTATTACCGCCTAGGAATCTTTACCATCCTGTGCTACCGGTTCGTATGCACCATCGCTTATTGTTTCCTCTATGTCGTAGCTGTTGTGAGGATATGAACCAAGAAACATGTACGCACGAAGAATCTTCTGAGCGTGTGTTCGATGGTACATGGGTGGTCGATGAGCTACGCAAAGCTATCTCATGCGGGTATATCATTATCAAAGTAAACGAAATTTGGCAATATGAGATTACGCAGTTTAATCGTGATACTAAAGAGGGTGGCTTATTTGCGTCATATATAAATACGTTTCTGAAAATCAAACAGGAAGCCAGTGGTTGGCCTGAATACTGTTTGGAAGATGAAAGAGCGCAGGAGCAGTACATAGCAGCGTTTGAGAACTCAGAGGGTATTAAATTGGACCGTGATAATATTACAAAGAACCCCGGATTACGATCTGTAGCTAAACTATGTCTCAATTCGTTTTGGGGTAAATTCGGTCAACGTGAGAATCTACCACAAACAACAATAGTTTCGACTCGTGAAAAACTCATGGAATTATTGACCAGCCCTGAGTATGAAATCACTGGTATTCTATCTGTTAATAATGAGACGCTGTACATTAATTACACAAAAACCGATACCTCTGTAATACCGTCCGATATAGCGAATGTTGTAATAGCAGCATATACAACAGCACAAGCGCGATTGAAATTATATAGTTATCTCGAGCTCTTGGGTCGTCGTGCTCTGTACTGCGATACAGACCCTGTGATATATGTTTCGAAAAATAATGTCTGTGAATATGAGCCCCCGACCGGTCAGCTTTTAGGGGATCTTACCGATGAGTTATGTTCTTACGGCGAGGGTAGTTATATAAAAAGCTTTGTTTCGGGAGGCCCAAAATTTTATTCATTTATTGTGCAATGTTCCGATGGTTCCGAAAGCGAGGTGTGTAAAGTAAAGGGCATAACACTCAAGTTTACCAATAGCTCATTAATCAATTATAGATCTGTACGTTCCTTTATAACTGGTGAGAGAGAGGCACCAATTGTATTACGCTACAATGCTATTAAACGGACGGCATACCATCAGGTCGTTACGCGTCCCGAAACAAAAACATGTATGCCGTCGAGCGTCAAACGAAGACGCGATGGCGAGTATGGATCGCTCCCTTACGGTTACAGGTCTTAGTTTATGAAAATTATATTATACATGTTTTTGTAAATGTTGTAAATACTGTTAAACGCTGTAAATCTTTATATTGTTACTGTAAAATAAAACTTTATACATATACCGAATATCTGAATACTTTATATATACACTGTTGTATAGAAAATACACTCATTCGTAGAGATGGATACACGGTGGAAGCATCCCTGGACTTCGATGATCTGTGGTCCCACGGGCTGTGGTAAAACTTATTTTGTAAAAAAGTTTTTGAAATTCATTTCGCAAATGAATAGCGAGCCGTTCGAGAGAATTATTTTCTATTATTCCGAATGGCAGCCAGCATACACAGAGTATGGTAAGTCGATAGAATTTCATGAAGGTCTGCCTCAGAGTGCTGATTACGCGAACGACCCGCGTGCAAAGCTCATAATAATGGACGATTTGATGCGCGAGGCGTCGAACAATAGCGTTGTAGACCTTTTCACCAAAGGTAGTCATCATAAAAACCTGAGTGTTCTTTTTATTACTCAAAATTTGTTCCATCAAGGACACGGTCAGCGCGATATTTCATTGAACGCTAATTATATTGTAATTTTCAAAAATCCTCGTGATCAAGCCCAAATTCAGCATCTCGCGCGTCAGGTATATCCGGAAAACCCACGATTTCTATAAGAGGCCTATCACGATGCAACGTCCAAACTGCATGGTTATTTGTTACTCGATTTGAAACAATCAACACCTGATAACTGTAGATACCGTACTTGTATTTTCCCCGACGATGCCCGTCATTTTGTGTACATACCACGGAAAAAGTTAAAAAGCAATACCGGCACATGTGAATTACCAGTTCAACGTGTGTAATGGCGACTAAAGCATCGCCGCGTCACGAAAAATGTATATCTATATTGAGAGCCCTTCAACAATCCAATACAAAGTATCGTGCATCTGACACGCACAAAAAAAAAACAAGTGCTAGTCACGCCGTTTGCCAGTGTGTGACGTACATTCTTAAGGGTAGCCCTGCCCCAAAGAGATGTAGCGCAAAAGGGTTTAAAAGGCGTGATACATCACGACTGTCTACAGTTCATCGGTCGTAATGGCGCGGGGTGGTTCACCGCTCTGCAAAAAGCACGTTGCGATACTGCGTGCTCTTCAACACCTGAATAAGGAGCAACGCGAGGCTGTTTTACGCAAAGCAGATCCAAGTATTATCCGCTGTATTTGTGAGTGTGCACTGAATGTTCTCAGCGGTAATGTACCGCTGAAGATCGACCAGAGAAAAAAATTACGTCGTTACGCACCGGTTCTCCGTCCGTCGTTTAGCCTCAAAAAAAGGCTGCTGGAAGAGTAAAAAACGGTTTGTTGTTCAAAACGGTGGGTTTCTACCACTCCTATTAGCACCAATACTAGGTACTGTTCTATCGAGTTTGATTGGCGGCCGTGGATGATGGAGCACGCAAGAAAAATGGTACTCGTGCCTGAGGAGCGTCTAACGCGGCTGAGCACACAAAGTCATACGCCGCCATTTTTTAATACGGGTGCGCCTCAAACACAACCAGTGCGAGGTATTGACGCTACGCTAGCTCGATTAGACACGGAGATGAATGAAATTTTGCACTCCAACGCATACAAGGACGAGAGGGAAAAATGGGCGGCGTACTTGACTGTATTACAACGTTATCTCCACTTCGTTGATGATGAGAGAGCTCTGCAGTATCGCGAACTTATGCAGAATAAACACTATGTAGAGGCTGATTATGAAAGAAAAAAAGAAGAAGGCGAAACCGTTTACGATATGAGCGATACCGCTATACTTGAGAGTATACCCGCTAAATTTCATGTTAAAGCGGGACTTCTTCTTCGCCGCCTGCGAGGCGCTCCACGATCCAATTTTTCTTGGGATTCTGACGGTGTCGTGTCGGTCAGCGGTAAACCAATAAAAGATTCAAATATTGTTGATCTCGTGAACGATGCTATGAGGGCTAGGAAAATACCTAACCCTGCTGGACGCAGTGCCTTTGCCAGAGTTCTACGAGCGGTCAAGACACCTCGGGAATTTATTGGTAATGAGGAGTTGTGGGCGGAGTCTAGAGTTAACACGCCACAGCGTCAATCGCAGGCTGATGATGGTAGTACAAGCAGCGAGGGATCACCCGATACGGACCAGTCAGCGTTTTTCAGCGGTGTTGAGAACAGATCACCAACACGGCGGACACAGGGCGATAAGCAGAGAGGTGGCGGTTATCATAATAAGAAAAGACGTGTAATTTGGGCTAACCTGAAATTATAATCATGAAAATCTTAGAAACCGCGTACTTTAATCCAGCCCATGAAGCATCGTTTTCAGGTGCTACCAAATTGTTACGTTTGGCACGTCAGAAAAAAATTGCCCGTGTGAAGGTAGTACAGTGGCTTGAAGCACAGGATACTTATACAAAACACAGATCTGTGCGACGGCATTATCCGCGTCGTTTTTATAATGTCCGAAATATT
This sequence comes from Netelia melanura, assembly GCA_964007305.1. Lineage (NCBI taxonomy): Eukaryota > Metazoa > Arthropoda > Insecta > Hymenoptera > Ichneumonidae > Netelia > Netelia melanura. The sequence goes on along the minus strand of OZ023255.1, from coordinate 18,848,057 downwards.
GACGACTTCTGGGAGGCTGATCTCGTGGATCTTCGTTCGATTAAAGATTATAATGATGGCTATGTTTATCTCTTGGTCGTTATAGACGTTCTTAGTAAATTTGCATGGGTTCAGCCTTTACGTGACAAGTCTGCTGCATCTGTAGCCAATGCGTTTGATCTCATTTTATCTAAGAAAAATAGTAACGGTCGATCACCCCTATACCTACAGACGGACAGGGGTAAAGAATTTACCGGTGCTATATTCCAGGCTCTCTTAAAGAAAAAGAACATACAGTTCCGTGTTGCGCGAAACCCTGATATAAAAGCGGCTATTGTCGAGAGATTCAATAGAACACTGAAAGAAAGAATGTGGAGATAGTTTACGTATTCTAGAAAAAAACGTTACCTAGACGTTCTGCAGAACATCGTTTCGGCATACAATCACTCCACGCATACCGGTATAAAAATGGCTCCTGTCACGGTGACACACGCTACAGCAGCTAGGGCCCGTAATAATCTGATACAGCGGTACAAAAGAACCGAGAATTGCTCACCTAAATACAGCGTGGGTGACATCGTGCGCATCAGTAGCGCGAAGGCTGCCTTCGTAAAAGGTTACGAGCGTGGCTGGAGCAACGAGTTATTTAAGATTGTCCGTGTATCGCACAGTATTTGTCCTGTGATATACATACTGCGTGATCTGCACGGCGAGGATATCGATGGTATATTTTATGAGCCTGAGTTATCGAGAGTACAAACGCGGGAGTCTAAACAGTCGCCAGCAAAATGAAGGAGGAGTTTTACATGGTTTTACCTAGTAATAGTAGTATGAATTATTATCCCGATAATGTGACAACAAGGTATACCACGCATTTACCCCAATGTATCTCTCTTCACGGCAGCTGGGCTGTTTCTCTAGCTGAAATACACATACCGATGACAATTTTGCATGTACCGCCCGATGGTGAACGGAACTTTATGAATGTCATAACGAACACAGTAGTACCCGGTAGCATGGCAAGCACCGACTTTAAGGAAGAACGCGTCTGCGTACCGCCTGGTGTGTACCTCAGCATAGACACATTACTCGAGGCTATTAACGAGGCATCGTGTGTTGCGGGTCATCTGAAATTTAAGCATTGTCGCAACGGATATGTGGCTGTCACGCGTATCTGTGAATCGTGTAAGAATGTAGAACACTCATTCTACTTCTCCGATGTGTTGAACAAGATTTTAGGATTCACCGAGTCTAAGGATGTGGTGGTCCAGAGCGAGTACATTGCTCAGAGGCCTGCTAACCTGGCCCATGGGACCCCAAATATGATGTACGTTTATACGGATATCTGCGAGCCCTATATCACAGGAGATGTGCATACACCGCTGCTGCGAGTCGTACCAATTGTTGCCGCTGATAATCGTAATTACGGGTCGGTGAAGATAAGAAGTTTCTCACCACCACGCTATATTCCTCTATTACGTACTAGTTTTCAAACAATAATGATTGATATAAGGGATGAGTTTGGCAAACCGATACCATTCGAGTACGGGACGTTGACAGTGACGTTACAGTTCAAACGTACAGATTAGCCTAAACCAGTCTAAAATGGCTTATTATGACGAATACTTTGATATGCAAACGGGTGGGGGTGGGGGGCGAACCGGTTATGGCGGTATCAGTCATGTGTATATAGGGTCACCGAATCAAAGGGGTCACGGTATTGGGAGTTTCCTCGGACGCCTCTTCCGACGAATAATACCTCTCTTGAAACAAGAGGCTCGGGCGGTTGGTAAAGAGGCGCTTCGCTCAGGTATGAACATGGCTACGGATATCATGGATTCTGGTATTCACCCGCGGGAAGCATTCAAAACACGTCTGCACGAATCAGGGGAGAATCTGAAGCGTAAGGCTGAAGAAAAAATTAGTACGCTCATGAAGGGTTCGGGGTATAAAGCCGGTAAAATTAATAAACTGATCCATTCTCTTGCCGGGAACGTATCACGACGTACCGGTGTGAAAAAACGGAAGAAGACCGTGAAGTCGCGAAAACGTTCGGGCTCTGTGAAAAAGAGACAGAAGAAGAAAAAGAAAACTGTGAAAAGAAGAGCAACAAAACAGACAACTACGAAGCGTTATAAGAAATCACGTACAGTGGCGGATATTTTCGCCTAACACAATCTTGGAAAAAATGGCTTTGTTACACGCACACTCGTGTGAGTGCCTTAAATCGGAGCTTGAGCTATTTACACTACCACCGACCCAGACAACAATCGAGGGAACGCATACAGTGTGTTACAAGCCGATCTCATCATTGACGGATGATTCACCGATAGAGTTCGTCATACCGGGCCAGGGTGATGAGTACATTGATCTTGCACACACCATGCTCAGCATGCGTGTTAAGATAGAAACCCCTGACAAAGCAGATGCATCGTCTCCTAAAGTAGGCCCTGTCAATAATCTATTACACTCAATGTTCAATCAGATCGATGTATTTTTGAATCAGAAACTGGTATCACCTCCTAACAATGTTTATGCGTATAGGGCATACATTGAAAACGTCTTGAATTACGGATCTGGTGCTAAGACCTCGCATCTCACGACTGTTTTATGGTATAATGATACGACAGGTAAAATGGATGATACAGAAGATAATAATACTGGGCTTGTAAACAGACGAACCGTATTAGGTATACATCGAACGATTGATCTCCTTGGTCATTTACACTGCGATATCTTCAATCAAGAGAGGTTTTTGCTAAACGGCGTTGAGATGCGTTTACGTCTCGTACGGTCTAATAACGCTTTTTGCCTCATGAGTTCTTCAAAAGATTGTACCATCCGTATTACGGAGGCATCGCTACTTATACGACGTGTTAAGGTAGCACCGGGTATACTTTTGGCCCATGCAAGAGCTTTGTCTAAATGTACAGCGAAATACCCTTTGACGCGGGTCGAGGTTAAAGCGCTATCGCTACATGCGGGGATACACGGTGAGACGCTTGATAATGTCATACTTGGCCAGCTGCCTAAACGTATAATCGTCGGTTTTGTCGATAATAAGGCTTTTAATTGTGACCGTAAAATGAATCCTGAATTACAATATGAATTATTTTTCTTTGTACGCCGATGGATTGCAAATACCGTCAAAGCCCCTACAGCCAGACTTCACAGATGCTGATATGCATGTTGATGCATACCACACACTATTCTCGGGTACAGGCATACACTTTCTCAATGAGGGTAATTGTATCACACGTACAAGCTACCCTCATGGCTATTGTCTCTTTGCATTTGATCTTACACCCGATCTCTCGGCCGATAGTAGCACTCATTGGAATCTCGTGAGGCATGGTAGTGTGAGAATGGAAGTACGTTTCGCGTCTGCCCTAACATCAACGGTTAACTGCCTTGTGTATGCTGAATATGATAATGTGTTGGAGATCGACTCCTCTAGACAAGTAACTGTGGATTTTAGCGGCTAGGTCGCAAGGCTTATAGAGGGGGAAGTGTCATATATCCATAGAACGTGCAATATTTATCGTTAGTCTGTATTCAAAAGTCGCCGTGTTACGACGATCGAGAAGCACCATGAATATCGTCATTGATATACAGGGTCTGAAGGATAAATATAATCATTTTATACCTAAAGAAGTTGCCGTGGTCTCTATAAAGACATCGTACCTGGCCCACTGGATTGTAGCGCCGCCCTACGCTTATAACATTCTACCACCCAGTGTAAAACGTCAAAACACCTGGTTACAAACCAATCATCATGGTATCGAGTGGTCCGAGGGTGAGACGCAGTTACGTGCAGTCGAAGCCTCGTTGAAGAAAATTGCAGCACGGTCTGATCGTCTGATCACAAGAGGAGTTGATAAAGCGGCCTATTTGACGCAGCGAACGGATTGCTACGTTATAAATCTAGAAGAAGAAGAAGACGACGATTCGTCATTTCGTAATCTTCCTGAGAGCAATACTCGTTGTGTGTATCACGGTTTACTGCGTAAAAATTGCTCGTTCACGTGTGCCCTCAACAATGCTGTGAGAATTAAAAAGTGGCTTTCTCATAACGATCGCTCCAGCTCCTTGTGGGAGTACAGAACCACCACAGCCTGGAACATCAGCTTACTAGCTGTGGAGCGCCGCGACGAGGGAAAAACAACCGATGTTAAACAACTCTAGTGTCTCTATAATTGCTGTCTATTATGAACACCGAGCAGCTTATGCAGGCCCTACGCGGTATAAAGAGCCGCACTGTAGGTGTATATCCGGCAGACCGCATCCCTAAGGTGTGCGCGAAACCAGCAGCGATTGTCGCCAATACCGATGGCCACAAGCAGCCCGGAACCCACTGGGTCGCCATGTACGTCGATCGAGATGGACGAGGATGGTACTTCGACAGCTACGGTCTACCACCAATCATCCCGCAGCATCTCCAACGTCTCCGGCAGAACAGCAGATTCTTTAGCTACAACGCTATACAGCTTCAGGGTCCTGAATCACAGACTTGTGGACATTATTGTGTTATGTTTCTTCATTTCTTGTCTACAGGCCTTGGTATTAATATGTTTAGGAGTGCATTTTCAACCGATTTAACACGGAACGATAAAATAGTGTATGACTATTACAAGGAGTATATGAATAAGTGTAACAAATCCAAATCCTTGAATAATGCGTTAAAGAAGGCAACCGCTGTGGGTGGGGGGTACCATTATAATAACTTCATTACTTTTAATATGAAATCTTTTGGGTGTGTACAAGGGTGTTGTTCTCGCATCCGCTAATTGAACGATACTTTTATGCTAAAAATAAAGTATATTTTTCAAAATCGTGTTTAATTTATTTATCACGTCCTATCTTCATGTGATCCTCTCCTGTTTCTCGCCATCGCTATGCCTTATTAATTTCAGCGCACGTGCAAAAAAGCTGACCTAAGTTTTCGGAGTATTCAGAGGTGACGCAGCCAAGGCAATTTGCTGGTATTTACCACCACCACCACCGCTACCGAGGTGCCTTACTAGTTTTTACAAAGTAAGCAAATATTGCACCAATTAAATCCAGCCTACACTTCTCTGTATACGGAGTAGGGGAATGGATCTCTTTGGTATGAGGTCCGAAGAATCTACGCTCTGTGATAGACAGACAGTGTCCTCGAGTCTTCAAAGAAGTAACCAGCACCGATTAAAAATCCGTTTAGACGCTTTTCTGCAAGATATTGCTACGGTTAAAGAACAAATACACACAATATCGGAGTTTCGTACTTTAACGCTAAAACTGAAAAAACTCAAGCTGCATAATGGATTTCACACGAATCAATCAAGTGGGTCGGCTGGAGACGCTTCTCCCCGTCAAAAGATTATCGGAATTAGAGCTCCAAAAAGACTATTATATCACTGATATCAAAACAGTCCAAACCAAGTGGGGTGCGCGAGTCGTCGTGGATGTGAATGGTGAATTTACGTGCTATCTACCTACGAGGTTCGTCAAGGCTTTCGAAGAGGTGATCGATCTATTACAGCAAATGAGTGGGGCTGCCAATAATAAAACCCTCATCATGCAATACCACGGTACGAAGTTCAATAAGCTGGAGTTCAAATCTGCTACGGAATCATAACTAGGTATGTACTAAAAACCTATATAAAATATTTATGTAACAATACGTATATACGAGGTTCTCTCTCACGCCATGTGTCTATCTCTGTTTTCCGTAGTTAAACAATCATTGACTGGTCAGAGGGGAGAGCGCTGTAACGAGAACGGAACCAGCGAAGAAGAAGAAGAAGAAAACAAGAAACTAATATACACTATTTATTATAAAAAATATATACACTATTTATTATAAAAAATATATACACTATTTATTATAAAAAATATATATATGTATATAGAATCGATACGTAAAACTTTATAATGTAAGATTTAATACATCTACCCAGAATATATACATACGGTTATTCAAATAAATCATGTTACTATGTGTGAATGCTATTGTGCACTATTTCATACATACACTAGTACATATACATATATATATATGTACAAATGTTGAGTCGTAAGTACGTGATGAGCCCAGGTGTGCATTCCTCACTGCGGTACGTATTCTACGAAAACACACGTTCGTCTTTGTGTAATGCCGCGATCTCTGTTGCTCTCTCTCTCTCGCGAAGATTCGCCATACACAGATGCAAAAATGCTGATCCAGGACTTTGGGGAACGTCGCAACAGGGTGCTGCTACTCGTCATTCGCCTCTAGAAGTCAGTTTCAATTCAAGACGCGCGGTGGAAACAACAATGCATAAACGAAAACTGAGCGATGCCGTGCTACCGTATAAACTACGGTGCATGGATCGTGTTTTAACTGCAGCGGTACTACCGCATAGTTTTCAATGTACCGTCACGCATTTCGAGTCGTGGCAGCGGGTGTATGTACGGACACCTTTGATGAATGCTGCATGGTGGCAACTGCAGCATGCTATGCGGTGTTTTTACGTGCGTGAGAGACGGGGTGTACCCGTCGATGTGAGCACTGTCAAAGCAGGGGGCCATTATGTTGTGGCACTCGGACCGGAGATTCACCGGGCCGTCGTCGAGTACACGACGAAAACTCGTTGGCTACGCGTGCTATACATCGACGACGGCTACGGTGAACACGCTGAAATCGGCAGTGTGTATGAAATAACCGAGGAGTTCGAAGCGCCGCCTGCTCTATCGGCTGTGTGCACAGTACCGAGCCTCAGGCGTGTCACCATCAACCACGACCCCATGGAGGTACAGTGTCAACTTTCGGCCGAAAAACTATCAGCTACCGTCATCGACCGCGAGAGCCAATGCACCATCAAACTCACGATTGAGGATGGGAGCGACGTGCAGTTTGTGTTATAAAAGTGTAGGAAAAACAGGTGTGTGTGTGTGTGTGTGTGTGTGTGTGTGTGTGTGTGTGTGTGTGTGTGTGTGTGTGTGTGTGTGTGTGTGTGTGTGTGTGTGTGTGTGAGCTCGAACGCCGAGGGGTGCGGCAGCGGGGGTGCGGAGCGACCGGTAAGTACTAGGGTTAATTAATCAAATAAAAAAAGCGCGCCACTATGCCGACACCCTCCATCCCCCTCCTCCCCTACTAAAAAACAGCGCGCCACTATGCCGACTCCCTCCATCCCCCCTCCTCCCCCTGCGCACCTCTCCCCCCGCATCCGCGACCGCTCGAGCTCACGGCGAACTCGGCGACCGCGGAGTGGGGGAAAAGGAGTGGGGATAGGAGTGGGGGTCGCCATAGTGGCCGCTATACTACTGTGGTGTTCCCGTGGGCACCAGTCGCCACCGAGTCGGGTTACCTGTTCCAGGTCCCCCGCTCTCGAGAGGATCGCTGCGTGCCCAACAGGTGCGCCCTTCCACTGTCCGCAAATAAGCAGCCGGCTGGCTGCGTTTCTTGCTCCCGCCTCTGCCGTAATGTGCGTCGGCGGGATGTTAAGCAGAGCTCCTATAGCCAGGGTAGGGGTAGTGCGCGTTGCGCCTGTCATCCCCAATCCTATCAGCCTGTAAGCTCTGTCCAGCGCTCTCCTGTTTTGTTCCCGCTCAAGCGCGGGCCACCATACTAGGGAGACGTACGTTAGTTGCGGGACCAGGATGGCCGAGTAAATCCACTTGACCATCCTGGGTTTTAGCCCCCACGTTTGCCCAAACATTCTCCTGCAGGCCCAGAAGGTCGCAATCCCTCTCCGAGCCTGTTCGCAGATGTGGCTCTTCCAACCGAGCTTGTGGTCCAGCGTCACTCCCAGATATCGGACCTCTGGAGAGAACGCCAGCCCAGCCCCGAAGATCGAAGGGGGCCTCATTTTGAAGCGCCTCTTCCTAGTGAATAGTACCATCTCAGTCTTGTTGGGATTTACGGTCAAAGACTTTGATGTGCACCAATCCTCCACAATGTCGAGTGCCTTCTGCATCTCGCTTGCCATTGCTCCCGGATGATTGCCGCTGATTGCGATGCAAACATCATCGGCGAAGCCCACTACTTTGACCTTCCGTCCCGCGACCCTTTTCAGGAGCCCGTCGACCACCATGAGCCACATCAGGGGTGAGGTTACTCCTCCCTGTGGGCACCCTCTGCCGACGTGCGCCCTGACACTCGTCCCGCCGAGACTGGCCGTTACTATTCGCGATCGAAGCATGAAGTCCATCCATTTGATGACCGTGTCCTCAACTCGGAAGTCCCTCGCTGCTTCACAGATCGCATCGGAAGATGTATTGTCGAATGCCCCTTCGACGTCCAGGAAGACGCATAAAGTAGCCTCCTTTTTGCTAAGCGCGCCTTCAATCTCCCGGATCAGGCCATGGAGTGCCGTCTCTACGGACCTGCCCGCCTGGTACGCGTGTTGGGATAGGTGCACTGGCTCTCTCACCAGCGCCCCGTCCCTTATGAATCTGTCAGCGAGTCTCTCCATGGTCTTAAGCAGGAATGACGTCAAGCTGATAGGTCTAAATGCCTTGGCCAGGTCGTATCTGGTCTTTCCCGGTTTCGGGATAAACACAATGATGACCTCTCTCCAAGCTTTTGGCACATATCTTAGTGCAAGACAGGCTCTGAATATGTAGTTTAGGTGCCTGATCAGGCTCCCCCCCCCCCCCCCCCCCTCCCGAAGGAGGGCCGGAAAGATCCCGTCGGCCCCTGGGCTCTTGAACTTGTCCAAGGAGTTCAATGTTCATCGGATCCTGTCGTGAGTGACCACCCTCGCGGCGGTGCCCCAGTCGCCCGGTCTGGTGCCGGCGAGCGACTCCCCGTTTTGTGGGTCACGCTCCCCCAGTCTTGAGCCTGGGAAGTGCACCTCCAGCAGGTGTTCCATTATGTCTTCGTGTTTCTCAGCCACTTCCCCGTTGGGAAGAGTGAGTCCACCAAACCTGTATTGCGGACCATTAGCGAAGACTCTGCGAAGTCTGGCCACTGTTGGCAGAGCCTCGACTTCCTTGCAGAATTTTCCCCAGACCTCCAATTTCGATTTCTGTATGGACTTGTTATAGGTCCGCTGTTCCTCTTTGTACGCAGCCCATTCCGTTGCAGCCTTGGTTTTCAAAGCTCTGTTGAGTAGGCGGCGGGAGCTGGAGCGTAGTCGGCTAAGCTCCTTGCTCCACCATGCCACCTTCTTTCCTTGTCTACGTGTCCTGAGAGGGCACGCTGCTTCATAGGCTTGGATGATGGAGGAGGTGAGCGAGCTCACGCCCCCCTCGATCCTGCCTTCAGTCCTCAACCATCCTTCAGCCTCCCCGAGCCTGTCCTCTAGTTCCTTTTTATATAGGTCCCAGTCGGTGGCCCTTGGGTTGCGATAGGTGACCCCTTCGTGGTGGGCCCCTTCGGCTGCTAGGCTGAATGTTATTCGGCGGTGGTCCGAGGGAGTGTCCTCATCCTCTACTCTCCATTCCCTCAGACACTGCACCACTTTTGGGGACCCCAACGTGAGATCGATGACCTCCTGCCTCCTTGCGGTGACAAAGGTGGGTTTCGGTCCCCTGTTCGTGATCTCCAGATTCGTTGTCGAGAGGTATTCCAGCATGGCTGAGCCTCTCTCCTTTGTGTCCGAGCTTCCCCAGATGAGATGGTGCGAATTCGCGTCGCACCCCACTACCAGGTCTAACCCTTCCTTGCGGCAGTGCTCCACTACCGCCTTTAGTTCGGGGGGTGGGTGCTCGGTCGGGCCGTGGGGCAGGTACGTCGAACAGATTACTAGATCCGTCTGCCTCCCGCCCAACCTCAGCCCGACCGATGCCACCGCCACGTCCCTGCTGCGAAATCTGCTCAGCGTCAGGGCACTGTGTCTTTAGCTACAAAGACACAGGCCCTTGGGCCGGGTTCCGCGGGATCGTATATCAGGGTCCCGTTCCTTTGATCTATCCCCTTCACCAGCCCCCGGTTGATCCAGGGTTCTTGAATTAGGGATATGTCTGTCTGCCCCACTGCAAGGTCCCGGCTATGTATAGCTGAGGCCGCAATGCAGTGTTGCAAATTTATTTGGGAGATTGTGGTGCCCGTTACGGCCATTGCGTCCGCAACGTTGGGCCTTCTCCTTTCTGTGTAGGGAGGGGGAAGAAGGAGTGGGATTTGGGAGGCGTGATGGTGGGGTGGTTTGTGGGGTGGGGTAAGGACTGAGGAGTGGGACTGGTGGGGTGGTGAGTGGCCAAGCGCACTAATGCAGGCCATTTCCCTCGCCTATTTGCGTTTCAGGGTCCGCCGACTTCTCAGCAGTCCCCTGGGCTAATTTGGGCGGGCCTGCCAGAGACCCTTCAAGTGTCCTTTGGACTTCTCTCTGCATCTTCAGCTGGCCCATCCTAGCAAGGCCTTGTGCCCTTGATGGCCTTCCTCTGGCCTTTCTCCCCCGCTTTCCCAGACGCCCTGGTCGGTCCCCTGCCTCCGCGGACACCGCGGTGTTAGCCGCCGGCGCCGCATGAGCGGGCCCCTACTCCATCCTCTCCGGTTGGGAGGTGGCATCTGCGGTGGGGTCTCTCTCCAACTCTACCGCAGGGTCGATTGATCCCTCCTGCGGTCTATTTGCCTCCTCTCGAGCGACCTCGGGGGTGCACTCCCGCCGCACTCCCTCGGTCCTTTGCCGGGCCTCGTAGAAACGGGCTCGGGTGAGCCCGTAGTGAGGGGCGAGATTCCGCTCCTTCAGCGTTTCGAGGGACTTGGCGTCTACCCCAATGACCGCGTGTATCGCCCCTCGGACACCCTTCCGGTCCCACACCCTCCACATGGGAGTGCGCAGTCCCGGGTTTTGCCGCTGCATTCTGGCGAGGAGGATGTGCAAGTCCTCGTCAGCATCAGGGAACACCGCAGTCATTCTGATCAACCTGGGAAGGCACTCTTTCTCCAGTACTTGGAGTTTGGCGCCCTCGCAGGGTGAGAGGTTCGGTACGGTGGACCGCAACCAGGCCTTTGCCCGGTCGTCCGTGCATGTCACCCAGAGGACGCCCTGGTCGCTGCGGGTACCCTCAAAGCACGGGGACTCCTGTTCCAAAGGAATGGAGTCCAGCGCCCCGAGGATCGCTCACGCCACCAGTTGGTCCTGCCCCTGCCTGAGAGTGGTGCCGGGGTAATCAGCCGGTGCGATGGCCAGCCTTTTATCCCCGGCAACCGCGTCTCCGTAGCCAGTGGGTTTGGGGAACAGTTTGCTCCTTTTGGGAGCCGTGCAATTTTCGGGAGGCGTGCTATCCGAGGGTCTGGGCCTCTTGCTAGAGCCCTGCCCCTCGGGTGCCTCCTTTGCATTGACCGTATTTGCAGTCAAGGAGGACGGTCCCATCGCAGCTAACCTAGCCTTGCGGGCCCTCCTCTTTACCGCTCCACTGCGGCAAGTTTTGCGGTGGTCCGCTTGCGATGGATCAGTGGTCCCGGCGTTCGTTGATACCTCCTCCCCAACGCGTTTGCCTGGGGCTTCGACAGTCAGCTGCCGCGCTCCCACCGTAATGAGAGCAACGGGATCCGAGCTGTCTTCGCCCTCGGCCGTTAGAGCAGTGGCCGGTGCCCCTTTCGGGTTCCCGGCAACTGCGTAGTTTGCTGTTTTTTGTGGTGTAATATTATCCATAAAATTTCCACGATTAGACAGGAACTATAGGTCCATCACCGCAGAGCCTGTTGCGGTGATAAGGCTAATTACAATGGGGGGCGCCTGGTACCACAAGGGCATCGTACAAGGCACTTTAACCCTTTACGCTCGGTTTAAATTTGGAGATGGGTATCGTACTACTCGGAATTAATTTCCGTCGATAGAGCAGGGATACATAACACGCAAGTTTAAGATGTATAAACAATCACTATCAGAGTCACTGCAATAGTTATCACTTTCCCTATCAGAATCAGTATTCGGGAGGCCAAAATAAAAGTCTTCATCGCTATCGTCAGTTTCACCGAACACTTCTTGCGGTAACTTTCTTTTTGCCATTTTGGGGAATTATTTTGGAATATTTTAAGAAGAAAGAATGTCTAATAACTGTTAAATACAATTTATAAAATGTTCTTTGGAAATCTACGAGGTATTGCCGAACGTTGTCGATTTCATTAGGTTCAAAAGAGGGCTGACTCGCCGCTGCGTCTTGCATGGCGAGCGCTGGGTGACGACATTTGTTTACATTGGATTTCGTTATCTTCAGTCGATGGAGCACTGTAGTAGTTCGTGAATAGGTTCCTTAGGCATTGCGGTTCGTATAGGAAAAGTGAAATCTGATACATGAATGCATCCAGTATACGATTCGTATAGTTCCTTGCTGTGGTGGCTGAGAGCAGACATACGAGCGGAACGGTAAAAAGGCTTTAGTGGCTGAGAGTGGACATACGAGTGCAAAGGGTTAACCCAAGTGCCATCCAGCCCTCGGCACGATAGCTTCCACTTTGGCTTGGGGAGTGGTCCGCGACGGGGCCTTCGGTCGCCTTATCCAGGTTTTACGCCGGACGGTTTCCTTATTGCACCCGTTGTCCAGAGGCTCCCCCCCCCCCCCCCCCCCCCCCCGTCCACGGTTGCGGTCGCCATGGCGCCCCGTTTCCCTGTCCGTTTGAGGGTCGCTTCTCACTCTGGACGTCCCTCTATCCGCCACCCGAGGACGCGCCCGGTTGGTCTCACCCCCGCTCCCCACACCTCTTTACGAGGGGCAGGAAACCCGGGAAAATAATAATATTACCCATGCGAAAATATTTCGTAGAAAATAATCACATCAGGTTATATTATTTTCCAGTCGGCAGCAGTAAAGCGCGAGCTCGACACCTATGTGCATAAGACGAGGCACGCAGTATGTCTCACGAACATCATACTGAATTCTCGTTCTAGAGTTGAGTTGAATATGAATAGAGTTGAGCTGAACTCACATTCTCAATTCTCGATCTAAAGTACTAAAGAAATACGAAAATTATAGAATATGAACATTTTACCGTTTGTGTACAAAACATTTATTAAGGTAGTCCTATCGTTACGTTTCCGTTAGATTTCACTGAAAATTTTCAGAAACGTTGGACATACGGTGCCGTATGTACAAGTGTGTAAAATTTCATAGGCCTTTATGGACTAAAAAAACGATATTTATCCTTGAAAATCGTCATTTTCAGCAACCTCCAGAGCCCGTATTATATCGCAACATTATACAACGAGTACCTCGCTTATTGTGTCGATGAAACCTTTTGAAATTCTGCACACATTTTATATGAAATCAGAGAAGCTTCGACTAGTTCTTATCACAAATCTTATGGAAAAATCATTCATGATTTTGTTTATTATAAATCAAATAAACTGTACGTAGGATCAACTTGAATTTTCAATATGTTGTTCTCTAGTCGATTTGTAACAAATTTTGTGCATGAACACGCTCAGTACCCTTCTATTGTGAGAAAAAATGGGAATAAAATTTTAATCCCTGCGCCAACGATACGACGACCTTGCGGTTCGACATATTCTCAAGCCCCTATCTGATTTTCTATGCTTCAAATAAAGCTTTATTCAAAACTGTTTAACATTTCTCGACGATTTTTTTAAAATTAAGTTCAGAAAGACAAAAAAGTCTGAGACAGAATTTCGAAAAAATCGTTCCATCACAATGTTTATAACACTATACACGAACAACAAAAATGGCATCAAACGTACGGTTCCCGAGAAAAGGAACATTGAAAATAGGCATTTATCGAAACAATATTTGTCGACTATCGATTGGTCCCAAAAGTTTTCTATCTCGGGTATCCTCTAAAATCCTCCGTAGAATTTTATTTATTTTATTATTTCATTTATTTTATTATTTTATTTATTTTATTTATTTTATTTATTTTATTTATTTTATTTATTTTATTTATTTTATTTATTTTATTTATTTTATTTATTTTATTTATTTTATTTATTTTATTTATTTTATTTATTTTATTTATTTTATTTATTTTATTTATTTTATTTATTTTATTTATTTTATTTATTTTATTTATTTTATTTATTTTATTTATTTTATTTATTTTATTTATTTTATTTATTTTATTTATTTTATTTATTTTATTTATTTTATTTATTTTATTTATTTTATTTATTTTATTTATTTTATTTATGTATGTATGTGTTTATTGATTCCCCTTGGGGTTACAAGTTCTTCCGTCTCCTTCTCCCTTACATTTCCTTCCATTTCCGCCTTACATTATTACTTTCTGTGCCGTTTACATTCTTTCTTACATTCCTCTTAGCCTATTCTTACATTCTATTTATCTCTATCTTATGCTCTATTTACACTCCTTTTCTTTCTATTGTGTTAACTTCCTATATCTTACTTTCTATTGTCTTTCTTTTCGCGTTGCCCGTGTCGCCTGTGCCCTTTTCTTTGTTTCTTTATTCGCTTTTACTCGCTTTTACAGATTTCGTACATTTCTCCCTGTTCTCTCCGTTTCCCTTCTTGCTCTCTCTCTCTCTCTCTCTCGCCACCTGCTCTTAACCTGCGTCTTTTATCTTCTATGCTATTATTCTTACGCCTTTCCTCTCCTTCCTTCCTTCCTCCGACTTCCGTTTCCGCTTCATCCTCTCCAATCCCTCTTTCATTCTTGCCATTCTCACTGCGTTTCCCCTCTGTCTCTTTCGCCACCTTCCAGAACGTCACTTTCCACCCCATTCCTTCTTCTATCCGTCCTTCTCTTCTTTCTTTCTCTTTCCCTCTTTCCTCTTCTCCTTTTCCTCTTCGTCCCTCTATTCCTATCTCTTCTCCCCTCCTCCTTCCCCCTCTCCGTTTTTTTGTTCTCTCTGTCCTGTTCTTATGTCTCCCACTTCTCCCTCTGCTTCCTTCGTCATCCTCCTCTCGCCTGCTGGTTTCCATCTTTCCCTCCCTTTTTCGTCTCTTAATTCTTGTATCTCCTCGTCCCATCTCCACCACACCCCCTGCATCATTATCCTTCCTTTTGCTACTATTACTCTCTCTCCTTTCTTCTCTTCCTCTATTGCTATTTCTCTTAGCCTCCACTGTTTTTTCTTTTCTTTCATCGTCATTTCGCTCTCTATTATCTCTCTCCTTCCTCTTAGTCCCTTCTTCTTATCCATTACCTCCCTTTTCCCTTCTACCTTTTCCATTTCCGCCTTTATCACCCCCTCTTTTCCTTGTTCCCATCTACCTATCGCCGTGGCCTTCTCGATTCTAGCTTCTATCCCCATTTGTTCTATCATCCTCTTCGCCGTTTCTAGTGGTCCGTCCTTTCCCGCCCTTATTCTTTTCACTATTATGTTCTTCTTTATATCTTCTCTCTCCTTTGCATCCATTTTCCTTTCTATTTCCCTTATTCTCTCTTCTATTTCCTCTCCCGTTTCTCTCCCGTACCGTCTCCCCTTTTCCATCCTCGCTTCCATTGCCTCCATTTTTTCGACCCTTTTCTCTAGTTCCGCTTTTTCCCTGTCTCTCTCTTTTATTGACTTTTCTATCTTCACTATTTCCCCCCATATTTCTGCTTTTTCTTTCCTCCATCTTTCTTCTCCTTTTTCTAATTGTCCCTTTATTTGCTCGTTTGATCTCTTTATCTCTTTCATTTCTTCTTCTAATCTGTTTCCCTGTGCTTTCGCTTCCTCTCTTCCCCTCCCTATCTCTTCTTTCAGCCCCCTTATAATTTCGTATAACCTATTTCCCCCTTTTTCCCCTCCCTCCCGTTCATCTTCTGTTTTCCTGGTTTTGCTTCCTGCAACTCTCTCCTCCTCTTCCCTCTCTCTCTCCTCCGCCTCCACTCTCTTCGTTTTCCATAGCTCGCCTATGTCCCCCACGCTTCCTACGCTTCCCGAGCTGTCTCTTCTCTCCCTTCCTAACCGTTCAGCATTCGTTTTCCTTCCTCTTCTTACCCCCTCCTTCGCGCTCTCCTCGCCAGCCTCACACTTCTTCATCGTTCCTTAACTTCTCCCACTCTTTTCTCCCGTCTGCGTCTTCTCTTTCCCTCTTACCTCTCCCACTCTTATCTTTCTCTCCTGCCTTGCCTCTCGTCGTTACCTCTACTATCTTTGCTCTCTGCCTTGCCTCTAGCACCGTCCACTGCCTCTCTTTCTCTCCGTCCGATGTCAGCACCTACCGCTCTCGTCCGTTCTGTCTCCTCTGTCCCCTCTTCCTACCTCTATTTTCTCTCTCTCACTCTTTCACCTTTTCTGTCCCGTCGTGTTTCCTAACCTCTTTCTCCTGCCCTTTCTTTCCTACCTTTTCCTGCCTTTCCTACCTTCCACTTTCCTCTCCCCGCTCTATCGGCCGTCCCTTGCACTCACCCCTCGCCTTTCTGTGGCCCTTGCCTTTTTTCCGTCGCTTCCCTGCTTTTTTTCCGGCCTTTTCCCTTCCACTCAATCCTCACACTTTCACTCACTATCACGCCGGAAACGGAAGTCTATTTATTTTATTTATTTTATTTATTTTATTTATTTTATTTATTTTATTTATTTTATTTATTTTATTTATTTTATTTATTTTATTTATTTTATTTATTTTATTTATTTTATTTATTTTATTTATTTTATTTATTTTATTTATTTTATTTATTTTATTTATTTTATTTATTTTATTTATTTTATTTATTTTATTTATTTTATTTATTTTATTTATTTTATTTATTTTATTTATTTTATTTATTTTATTTATTTTATTTATTTTATTTATTTTATTTATTTTATTTATTTTATTTATTTTATTTATTTTATTTATTTTATTTATTTTATTTATTTTATTTATTTTATTTATTTTATTTATTTTATTTATTTTATTTATTTTATTTATTTTATTTATTTTATTTATTTTATTTATTTTATTTATTTTATTTATTTTATTTATTTTATTTATTGTATTTATTTTATTTATTTTATTTATTTTATTTATTTTATTTATTTTATTTATTTTATTTATTTTATTTATTTTATTTATTTTATTTATTTTATTTATTTTATTTATTTTATTTATTTTATTTATTTTATTTATTTTATTTATTTTATTTATTTTATTTATTTTATTTATTTTATTTATTTTATTTATTTTATTTATTTTATTTATTTTATTTATTTTATTTATTTTATTTATTTTATTTATTTTATTTATTTTATTTATTTTATTTATTTTATTTATTTTATTTATTTTATTTATTTTATTTATTTTATTTATTTTATTTATTTTATTTATTTTATTTATTTTATTTATTTTATTTATTTTATTTATTTTATTTATTTTATTTATTTTATTTATTTTATTTATTTTATTTATTTTATTTATTTTATTTATTTTATTTATTTTATTTATTTTATTTATTTTATTTATTTTATTTATTTTATTTATTTTATTTATTTTATTTATTTTTGTTACGGACCGGTCAGCTTGGCAACAACCATACCGAACGATCCTTTCGATGCACGCGCCGCAGTGTCATCACTTTACCTGAATTCATCGACCCGCGATGGAAATTTCCAACCTCCACGCGCTACTCAATCAGCGATTTACGCATTTCTGAGAATGCTAGCAATAACGAATCGAACTTCCAATAGGAAATCCGATACTCCCTGTTCCCCCGCAAGACTCTTCCAATACCCTCGCCCCATGGTAATGAGCATTCCGATCGACGAACTAATCACTAGTCTAAATCGACACCTTCGGCTTAACAGACGTATCGAACGATCGGTGTACTCATACCTGAGGGCAAGTACATCTCGCGTACTTAGAGTCTCGCGAGTGTAACAGCGAGTGCGGAAAACCGAACAACTCGGTTTAGAACTCTTTGCGCGCAAGTTAACCATAACGGCACTTCGCGCCCCTTGTAATATTCATGTACCGCGATAATTACCCGAGCGGCATTACGCGTCGAAATATTGCAAGTCATAAAATCACAATCAAATTACTACTCTTATTTAACGTGATAGTGCTAGAGTCGAGCGAGGCGATCACGTTGCGAACGCTCGCCCTTTTGCCGACTCAGCCAAAACCCGAGATCGTAGTGGTAGTGCCGCACACACGCGCGCCAGTGTAAACCACACGATCAAACCTGTGGAAATACTGAATAAAAGATACTAAGTGCAATCTTGTGTTTATCTCCACGGCCAAGACTGCCGCCATACCCGACCTTCACAGGAATCTGCTGCCGTCAACAGGGCGAGAAAAACACACACACACACACCAACAACTAAACCAGGTGAGGTGCGTTACACCGCTTAAACTAAGACAAGAACCCACAAGTCGAGTACCTGACGCTCGACTATAAACAAATATAAACTAATAAAAAAATATATTACGACGGAAACCCGTACGTAACATTTTATTTATTTTATTTATTTTATTTATTTTATTTATTTTATCTATTTTATTTATTTTATTTATTTTATTTATTTTATTTATTTTATTTATTTTATTTATTTTATTTATTTTATTTATTTTATTTATTTTATTTATTTTATTTATTTTATTTATTTTATTTATTTTATTTATTTTATTTATTTTATTTATTTTATTTATTTTATTTATTTTATTTATTTTATTTATTTTATTTATTTTATTTATTTTATTTATTTTATTTATTTTATTTATTTTATTTATTTTATTTATTTTATTTATTTTATTTATTTTATTTATTTTATTTATTTTATTTATTTTATTTATTTTATTTATTTTATTTATTTTATTTATTTTATTTATTTTATTTATTTTATTTATTTTATTTATTTTATTTATTTTATTTATTTTATTTATTTTATTTATTTTATTTATTTTATTTATTTTATTTATTTTATTTATTTTATTTATTTTATTTATTTTATTTATTTTATTTATTTTATTTATTTTATTTATTTTATTTATTTTATTTATTTTATTTATTTTATTTATTTTATTTATTTTATTTATTTTATTTATTTTATTTATTTTATTTATTTTATTTATTTTATTTATTTTATTTATTTTATTTATTTTATTTATTTTATTTATTTTATTTATTTTATTTATTTTATTTATTTTATTTATTTTATTTATTTTATTTATTTTATTTATTTTATTTATTTTATTTATTTTATTTATTTTATTTATTTTATTTATTTTATTTATTTTATTTATTTTATTTATTTTATTTATTTTATTTATTTTATTTATTTTATTTATTTTATTTATTTTATTTATTTTATTTATTTTATTTATTTTATTTATTTTATTTATTTTATTTATTTTATTTATTTTATTTATTTTATTTATTTTATTTATTTTATTTATTTTATTTATTTTATTTATTTTATTTATTTTATTTATTTTATTTATTTTATTTATTTTATTTATTTTATTTATTTTATTTATTTTATTTATTTTATTTATTTTATTTATTTTATTTATTTTATTTATTTTATTTATTTTATTTATTTTATTTATTTTATTTATTTTATTTATTTTATTTATTTTATTTATTTTATTTATTTTATTTATTTTATTTATTTTATTTATTTTATTTATTTTATTTATTTTATTTATTTTATTTATTTTATTTATTTTATTTATTTTATTTATTTTATTTATTTTATTTATTTTATTTATTTTATTTATTTTATTTATTTTATTTATTTTATTTATTTTATTTATTTTATTTATTTTATTTATTTTATTTATTTTATTTATTTTATTTATTTTATTTATTTTATTTATTTTATTTATTTTATTTATTTTATTTATTTTATTTATTTTATTTATTTTATTTATTTTATTTATTTTATTTATTTTATTTATTTTATTTATTTTATTTATTTTATTTATTTTATTTATTTTATTTATTTTATTTATTTTATTTATTTTATTTATTTTATTTATTTTATTTATTTTATTTATTTTATTTATTTTATTTATTTTATTTATTTTATTTATTTTATTTATTTTATTTATTTTATTTATTTTATTTATTTTATTTATTTTATTTATTTTATTTATTTTATTTATTTTATTTATTTTATTTATTTTATTTATTTTATTTATTTTATTTATTTTATTTATTTTATTTATTTTATTTATTTTATTTATTTTATTTATTTTATTTATTTTATTTATTTTATTTATTTTATTTATTTTATTTATTTTATTTATTTTATTTATAATGGTAATTCTTTATTGCTTCCCCTTAGGGTTACAAGCCTCCCGTTTCTCGTCCTTTACACTTTCTCTATTTACATTTCCTTACATTATGCTCTTATTCTACCTTATCTACTACTTATTGTCTACCTTATTCTATTTACATTTCCTTTATTCTACGTCTTATCTTCTACTCCGCTTTTTCTTTTTCCTTGCCTCTCGCTCGACCGCTCGCTCGCTCGCTCTATTCGTCACTCGCTCGCTCGTTTCCCTCCCCTCTCGCACGCTCGCTCGCCTTTACATTTTCCTCGCCGCCTTTCTTTCTCTCCTTTGTACATTCCGTTTTCCTATTCTCTAGTTATCTAATGCCCTTCTCTCCTCTCCTTCCCTCCTTCTCCCGACTTCCGTTTCCTCTCCATTCACTCCATTCCTTCTTTCACTCCCTTCTTTCCTCTTCCCCCTCCTCATTTCCCTGTTCCTCCTTTTTCTTGCGTTCTCTTGCTTCGTTCATTTCTTTCATCCACTCTTCTCCTCCCCCCTCCTCACTCAATATTTCTCTTATCCTTTCCCCTATCCCCTTACTCTCTTCTGTTTCCCCCTTGCACCTATCCAACACGTGTTCCCACGTCTCTTCTTCTCTTCCGCACATTCTACATGTTCTTTCCTCCTCCTCCTCCCAGTATTTCCCTTCCCTCATTTCGTTCCCCAACCTATACCTTGCTATTCTGCTATACCTTTCCTCTGTCCAGCCTGCACTTAGGTATTTTGGTATCCCTCCCGTCCTTACCTCTCTGTACCACCTATTGTACCTTGACTCCCTAATCCTCTCCTCCCTTTCTTCCTCCTGCTCCCTCCTGTCCTCCTTCTCTACTTTCTCATATTCTTCCTCCTCCCTCCCATTTTCCTCTCTCCTTTTTCTTCCCTTCTCTTTCATCTCTTTTCTCTCCTTCTCCCATTTCGACAATCGCTCCTCCCCCTCCTTTTCCCTTTTTTCTATCTCCCCTAAACATTCTCTTGCTATCTCACTTCCTTCTCCTCTTTTCAGCTTTTCTTCATATCTCCACGCCCTCCTTCCTGCTCTTGTTCTCATTTTCCACCTTTTTACTTCTTCCCTGACCAAATATCCCGGTGTTCTCCAGTCCAGCCCCAACGTCCATCTTATATACCGCTCTTGCATGCCCTCTATTCCCTTCCTTTCCTCCCATCCCCAGATTTCCACCCCATATCCCATCACCGTCCACACCAATGAATCAAACAGCCACATTCTTCTTTTCCAGTCTCTCCCGAATTTCCTTTTTCCTATACCCCACACCTGTTTCATTACCGCCCCCGCCTTCCTTATCCTATCCCTTAGTTGCCCCTCCTGCCTCCCGTTTTTTTTGAACACATATCCTAAATATTTGAATTCCTTTACTTCCTCTATCCTCTTTCCCCTCCATTTCCATTCCATTTCCTTACTCCTTCCCCCACCTTTCCTAAACCTCATTATTTTCGTTTTCCCTACATTTACCTCCAATCTCTTTCTCTCAAAATACCCTTCCAGTCTTCTTATCATACTCTCCATTTCTTCCTCTCTCTCCGCCAACACCACCACATCATCTGCATATGCTAACGAGCATATCCTCCTCCCTCCTACTCTCACTCCTCCCCACCTTCCCTTACCCAACTCCTCTTCCATATCCGCCGTCAGTATATTAAACAAAATCGGACTCATTGGACATCCCTGTCTAACCCCCCTTCCCGTCCAAAAACCCTCCCCTATCTCCCCCCCCGCTTTCACCCTGCTCATTGTTTCTCTATACACCTCCTCTACTCTCTCTCTCAACCCTACTCTTACCCCTCTCCTTTCCATAGCCTCCATCAGAGTTCTTCTATTCACCGTGTCAAACGCCGCCTTTAAGTCGACGAACAACCCTATCACCTTCCCTTTCTCTTCCGCTAGCCTTCTATTCACTATATAGTTTAACACGTATATGTTATCTATCGTTCCCATCCCCCTTCTGAAACCCGTCTGATTCGGTGGTAACATTTTTTTTCCCTCCACTTCCTTTTCCAACCTCCTTGCCAACACCGTCGTATATATTTTGTATATCGTCGGCATTAGCGTCACCCCTCTATGATCCTCCACTTTCCTTCCTTCCCCCTTTTTCACTATCGGCGCAATTATTCCCGTTTTCCATTCCTGTGGCCATCCTTCCCCCCTCCACACCCTCCTGCATATCTCCCATGCCATCTCCACCGCTCTTTCTCCCCCCCACTTCCACGCTTCATTCGGCACCTCGTCCCACCCCATCGCTTTTTCTTCTTTCAATTTCCTTATCACTTTCCTTATCTCCTCCTTGCTTATTTCTTCCTCTTCTCCTATTCTCCCTGTTCTTTCTTCCCCCATCCTTACTCTTTCCTCCACCCCTCCTAGCAGTCCCATGAAATATTCCTTCCACTCCTCGTTCCCTATTCCTTCCGATATCCTTTTCCTACTTTTCCTTCCCCTATTCACGATCCTCCACACACTCTCTTCCGTCTTTGCCTCCTCTATTTCTTTTATCATTCTCTCCCTTTCCTCTTCTTTTTTCTTTTCACATATTGCCCTATACTCTCTCTTTTTTTCTCTGTATTTTTCTTTCGTTCCCCCCTCTTTCCTCCCTCTCCTCAACTCCTTTCTCGTCTCTGCCTTTTTTTCTTTGCACTCTTCGTCCCACCACCCCTCCCTCCTTTTCCTCTTTTCCCTTTCTGTTCCCTTTTCCTCACTTTCCCTAACCTCTCTCTTTATTTTCTCTATTACCTCTTTTATTGCTTTCTGTGCCTCCTCCTCTTCCATGCTGATTTCCTGTAATCCTTCCCTATATTTTTCTTTTCTTTCCTCTGACCACCTTCCCCTTCTCTGACCCCCTTCTTTCCTCTCCTCTTTTTTCTTCCTCTCTCCCCTTCCTTTTTTCACCGTTACCACCAGCGGCTGATGGTCCGATTCTACTCTTTCCCCTATTTCTAAACATTTTATCCCCTTCCTCGTATTTTCATCCCCCAGCACGTAATCTATCACCGACTCTCCTCTCGCTCCTATATATGTATACTCTCCCTCTTCATCCCCTTCTATATTCCCATTCATAATCTCCCACCCCACTTCTTCCAACCTGCTTACCATCTTCCTCCCTTCCCCGTTTACCTTTCCATCCTTTGATTTCCTTCCTTCTTCATTCTCCTCCTCCTCTGTTCCTGCTCTCCCCCCTTTCGTTCCTGTCCTTGCATTAAAGTCCCCTCCTATTATCACTTTTTCCTTCTCATTTTGTCCTTCCATCCACCCCTTTATTTTCTCTAATTTTCTTCCCATATCCCCATTTACATACACCGCCACTACTGTCCATACCTCTTCCCCCGCTCTCACCCTTCTCCACATCATCCCTTCTTCTTCCTCCTGCTCCTCCTCTTCCTTGTCCACTGCCATCTCTTCTCTCACTCCTATCAGCATTCCTCCCCTCGCCCTCCCCTTCCTATTTCTCTTCTTTGCTCCTTGTCTCGTCCATTTATATCCCTTCGGTAGCTTGCGCTTTAGCTTCTCCCAATTTTTTTCCTCTATCCACGTTTCTATTGCTACTATTACTTCCCATTCCTCTAGCTCTTTCCAGAATTCCTCATCCTTGTTCCCTAGCCCTGCCACATTCCAAAACCCTATTTTCCATTCTCCTCTTCCTCCCTTCCTTTCCTTCTCCCCTCTCCCCCGTTTTTTGCCCCTTCCTCCCCCTCACCTGATCTCCCCCCTTCCGTTCTCCTGTCCTCTTTCTCCCCCCTTTCTCTTCCTCTTCCGTCCTTCATCCCTTGCCGCTCCTCATCCCAAAACCACCATTCCCCATCCACCCACAATTTTCCGTATCTCATCTTTACTACCTTCCCCTTCCTTTTTTCCCTTTCTCCTATTTCTTTTATCCTCCATTGCATTCTTCTCTCCTGCCATGTCATGTCTTCCTCTATTATCTCTCTCCTTCCTCTTAACTTCCCTTTCTTCCTCATCACCTCCCTTTTCCCCTCTTCGTCCTCCATTCTTACCTCTATCACCGTCTCTCTCCTTTCTCCTCTTCCCTTTCCCACCTCTTTTGCTTCCATTATTTTCGCCTGTACTCCTATTCCCTCCAGTACTCTCCTCGCCGTTTCATCTACTGACCTCCCCACTTCCACCCTTTTTATCACTATTTTCCTTCTTCTTTCTTCTCTCTCTTTCTTCTCCACTTTCCTCTCCATTTGTTTTACTCTCTCTTCCAGCTCCCTCTCCCTTTCTTCTCCTATCCTCCCCCCCTCTCCCCCCTTTCGTTCTTTTCCCCCCTCTATTTCCATCTTTCTTAATCTCCTTTCTATTTCTTTCATTTTTTCTCTTCCTTGCTCCGTTTCCTCCGCCCTCGCCTCCAACTGCTCTAGTCTCCTCTCCATTCTTTCTCTTTCCCTTTTCCATCTTTCTTCCCCTTTTTTTATTTCCTCCTTTATCTTTCCCATTTCCTCTTTTATTTCCCTCATTTCTCCGCTCTGCCCCTTTATCCCCTTTTTGACTTCCTGCATCTCTTTCCTCATCTCTTCCCTCATTTCTCTTATCATTGCTCCTATACTCTCCTCCTCCCCCCTTTTATTCTCCGGTGATCTATAAACCCTTCTGCACTTCTGAGCTACCTCCCCTTCTCCCTCCCCTCCTTCCCGTTCTCTCTCTTCCATCCGTTCTCTCTTCCTTCTCCACAATTCGTTTATTCCCACCAGATCGCCCGTACTAGCACTTCTTTCCATTCCCAGTTTCTCCGCATTTGTTTTCCTCCCCCTTTTCTTCCCCTCTTCCTCTCCCTTTCTTTCTTCTGATCCCATTTCCTATTTTATTTCCCTTCTATTCCTTTCCCTTTTTATTTTTCGCTTCCAACTTTCTTTTCTCGTCGCTCCCTTCCTTACCTACCAACTCTCTACCTTTCCTCGCTCACTCGCTTCCTACTCCTTCCGCCGTTGGCGCTGCGCCGTTTCTCTTACCCACCACCTCACTCGCGCCTCTGCCTACTTTCCTCCCCCGTGCCTGCCTGTCTTTCTTCCCCGTACTGCCTCTTAACCTCTTTCTTTTTCCACCTTTCTCTCTTCCGTTTATTTCCTACCTTTCTCTCCTATTTTCCCTGTTTTCCACCCCCTGTCTTCTTCTATCCCCTCTCTTCTTCTCCCTCTCGTCCTTTCTTCCCTTTTTTCCTCTACTTTCCTCACTTTTCACTGCCTTTCTCTCACTCACTCGTTGCACACGTCTTTCCACTCACGCACCGGAAACGGAAGTCCATTTATTTTATTTATTTTATTTATTTTATTTATTTTATTTATTTTATTTATTTTATTTATTTTATTTATTTTATTTATTTTATTTATTTTATTTATTTTATTTATTTTATTTATTTTATTTATTTTATTTATTTTATTTATTTTATTTATTTTATTTATTTTATTTATTTTATTTATTTTATTTATTTTATTTATTTTATTTATTTTATTTATTTTATTTATTTTATTTATTTTATTTATTTTATTTATTTTATTTATTTTATTTATTTTATTTATTTTATTTATTTTATTTATTTTATTTATTTTATTTATTTTATTTATTTTATTTATTTTATTTATTTTATTTATTTTATTTATTTTATTTATTTTATTTATTTTATTTATTTTATTTATTTTATTTATTTTATTTATTTTATTTATTTTATTTATTTTATTTATTTTATTTATTTTATTTATTTTATTTATTTTATTTATTTTATTTATTTTATTTATTTTATTTATTTTATTTATTTTATTTATTTTATTTATTTTATTTATTTTATTTATTTTATTTATTTTATTTATTTTATTTATTTTATTTATTTTATTTATTTTATTTATTTTATTTATTTTATTTATTTTATTTATTTTATTTATTTTATTTATTTTATTTATTTTATTTATTTTATTTATTTTATTTATTTTATTTATTTTATTTATTTTATTTATTTTATTTATTTTATTTATTTTATTTATTTTATTTATTTTATTTATTTTATTTATTTTATTTATTTTATTTATTTTATTTATTTTATTTATTTTATTTATTTTATTTATTTTATTTATTTTATTTATTTTATTTATTTTATTTATTTTATTTATTTTATTTATTTTATTTATTTTATTTATTTTATTTATTTTATTTATTTTATTTATTTTATTTATTTTATTTATTTTATTTATTTTATTTATTTTATTTATTTTATTTATTTTATTTATTTTATTTATTTTATTTATTTTATTTATTTTATTTATTTTATTTATTTTATTTATTTTATTTATTTTATTTATTTTATTTATTTTATTTATTTTATTTATTTTATTTATTTTATTTATTTTATTTATTTTATTTATTTTATTTATTTTATTTATTTTATTTATTTTATTTATTTTATTTATTTTATTTATTTTATTTATTTTATTTATTTTATTTATTTTATTTATATTATTTATTTTATTTATTTTATTTATTTTATTTATTTTATTTATTTTATCTATTTTATTAATTTTATTAATTTTATTAATTTTATTAATTTTATTTATTTTATTTATTTTATTTATTTTAGCTATTTTATTTATTTCATTTATTTTATTTATTTTTGTTACGGACCGATCAACCTGGCAACGGCCAGATTTCGCAATCCATTCGTTCCACGGGGCGATGAGCGCATTCCACGCCGGCGGTCAACCCCGCGTGGAAATCGCCCAAATCGCCGCCTCAGCAGCACACTTCGGCTTCACCGAAGCGATCGCCGCAACACCGGCCACGCGCCACACGGTCAGCGCGGCCCACAATATTTTCTCCTAATGCAACGGCCCCGCGAGTTCTTCCCGAAACTCAGCGGCCTCGAGCGCCCTTCTCGAAACGCAACTGCCGATTGGGAAGTTGACCCGATTGACAAACCAACTTCCCAATCGACGACCGACATATCGTTCCCGGTAACCCCCACGAGCTCCTTCCCCAAGGCAACGAGGGTCCGGACAGACCAAACTTTAGTCAGTCTTAATTGATCTCTCAGTCTTAACAGACAGCGGTCAACCGGTACCCGTGCCTTAGTGGTGTGTACGCTTCACGTACTTACAGCATCGTGAGCGTAACCGTGAGCGTAACCGTGAGGTTCCGGAGAACCCTTGTAGTGTTAAACGAGAATCTTAGTATTGTTATAACGGTGTGAGAGTATGTGAGTCCGGCGAGTCCCATTGTATTCCACGCGCTCGACTTCTGCCGACTCAGCGAAACCTCGGCATCGTAGTGGCAGCGACGCGCGCTAATCTGTGTACGCCACTACGAGCGGGGTTGCTTGTGCGAGTAATAAACAAGTTGAAGCATCTTGAGCGTTATTTCTACTGCCTAGAAGGCCGGCGCAACCGACCTTCCCGACGATCCCAGCAATCCGCCGACGTCAGCAGATCGGAGACGCACACACACACAGAACCAGGTGAGGTGCGTTACGCCGCTTTAAGAAGTGACAGAACCCACAAGTCGAGGCCCCTGACTCTCGACTTTAAATAACAATTAACAACTTAATATAAAACATTAGGCCGTAAATACGGTCATAACAACTAGTGTCAGTAGGGGGATGACGTAGTTTTCCAGTGGTTTCAAGAATTCTGAGACCGGAGCTCCCCACGCGGGCATGACACATCCGCAGTGGAAGTCGTGTCCGATATCCTTCTCTATTTCGTCCATTTCTAAATCCATGTGTCGTCGATATCGCTCGTACGTCCAATAGGGTTCAGGATAGATGTCCGAACATCTGCCCCAGTCGACATCCCTTATTGCCGCCATTGATGAGTGAGTTCTAGGGCTTTCTGTTCCTCCGATTTGCCCATTTCCTCCAGCGCTTCTGGCTTTGCCAATACTCCCGATACCTCTATTTCCCGTTTGTTTCCCCTCAAGACCTCCTTAAGGACCGGGTTCGGGGGGTCCCTTCCTTTTTCCTCTCCTCCCTTGACTGCTCCCGGGGCTACGTTTTCCTTGTCCCCTCCTTTGACCTCGGCGTTATTCGTTGCCCTTAACCTGTCCACCTCCTTGAGTAGCAGGGCTATCTGGTCGTCTTTAGTTATCGCCGGGGGGGGGGGGGGGTCCCCTTTTGTCGACGTCTCCGTGTGCCGTACCGCGGGGCTGAAATGTCCCCTTCCGCAGTCCGACTTTCCTGGCGATATACTGTTGGAGCAATCCGCCCGCGAACCGTTCCTTGGTCCCGCTCAACAGGAGGACTCCCGGTGAGAACTGATTGGCCATAAGGGTGACGGCCGTGCCACGGGGTATGGCGATAGTATTCATGGCCTCGGTCTGGTAGTCTTTGACCCTCACCGCCAAGCCCCATCCCCATACGTCGGCCTTCGGCCGACTACCTCCCCTGTCAGTCCGGCCCATGTCCCAGGCCATCCGACCCCCGTGAGTACCATCCACGATCCACGAGACACCGTCCTGCCTGTTCCCGTAGGGGTGATCCTTGTAGCATATACCCCAGTCCTGCTCAAATATCTGGCACATGTCCAGCCTATTAAGGATCCCCTCCAGCTCAGGGTCGTCCTCCCCCTGCGAGAACTGGACGAACATATCGCTCGACCAGCGGGTTCCTGTCGAGTCAAATTGGTAATATGAAGTTGCTCCCCTCGTTGTGGTTGTTATGGAAAAGGGGTTCCATTCCACTCCGATCCGTATGGTGCCACCCGTACCCGCCTTGCCTTCCATCCATTTGCCGGTGTTGACCCAGTCATCTATCCCCAGTATCTTAGCTGGAATTTGCCACTCTGACAGCAGGAACTTGGTCGCTTCCTCTTCCATCATGTCCAGATATTGTTCTTCTCCTAGGGGACCCCCCAGGACAATTGGCTCCACCAACCATCTCCGGACCTCATCCTCCATCTCTTCGACGGCTTTGTATGGGACGTAGCCATAAGCCAGTTCCCAATAGCACATCTCTCTCCAGTATGGTGTGATGTTCATTCCTCCCATCTTTAGGTATCCTGTTTCCTTCTTTAATATCTTTACCAGTCCATGTCTACATGCCCGCGGTAGCCGGGTCTTTAGTTCGTGTAGGCGCTCCATCATTGCCTCCCCCCGTCGCGGGAAGCTGGCGCGCACGAGCATGTGGATGTTGTCTTCGAATAGCCCTTGTTGTAGGCCGCATCCCGGGCATTTCTTATGTTTTGGGATGCGGCCTGGGAGGAGTCCGTCAGATCGCGGTAATGGTTCCCCATTGAATACATGGAAAACCGCGTGTGCCTTCCTTATCTCGAGAGCGATAGTTCCTAGCGTTTTTATCGCGTGAGGAACCACGCCTCTGATTGAACGCGTGTCGCTGGTATCGACCTCGAGATCTTCGTCAAGGGCGCCGACGTGGATGAGGTTCAGGGATGAACCTCCGCCTAAGATGAATTCGGCGTAGCCCTTTCTGAATTGCGGCGATTCCACCTTGATCCTCGCGGGGGGAACCTCTTTGAGGAGGCATTGTGGTCCTCGCGAGGGAGCAATCGCACGCTTCTCCTCGGGTCTGCGGTGCTCGGGGTTCGCTCTCCGATTTCTTCTTGTGCGCTCGTCCGGCGGTTTGCTGGGCGAGCGCCCTTGAAGTTTAAATGCTCGTCGGAGTTTGCGGGTGGCGTTCTCGGGGGTTCCCGAGGGGGTGGCGACCGCCGTTTCCATCGAGATTGCGGCGGTTCTGCCGGAGTTTTCTTGCAATGCGGGCACGGCCTCTCGGTCTCGATCCCGCGATATTTCGGCGCATAGGACGAATATGCTCGCCGATCATCGTCGCCAGAGTGTCTTGTGTCTGTGACATAGATTCTCCTGGGTTCCTTCTCGTCCTCGCCGGAGGACGACTCCGATGAGCTGGAGTCGTCACTGTCAGAGGATTGTGAGGAGCTTTCGGACGATGATCGTCTCCGTCGCGACTTCTTTTTCGAATGCGAGGTCTTCTTGTGCGACCTGCGGTTTTTTTTTCCCGTCTGCGCTGCCCTGGAAGCGTCGGCGATTACGCCGCGCTCGCTCCTCCTCGACGACGAGGTCGAAGGCGGTGTCGAGGGTTGTCGGGTTCTGGAGTCGCACTTCATACCGGATATCGGACGGCAATCCCCTCAAGAAATTTGTAAAAACGCAGCAAAGGTGCGACACGACCAAACGTTAAACGCCGTACCCTACCAACCCGAGGACCTCGTGTACGCTCTGCGCGAACCAAAGCGGCAAAAGTTCGAACCCTACTACAACGGGCCCTACCGTGTCGCAAAGGTCCTCGATGGAAATACCGCGCTGATCGACAAGGGCAACGGTCGCCTAGACCTAACACACATGGACAAGCTGAAACCGGCCCATGTGGAAGGGAGCACCATACCCACCCCGGTGCCCCCGAAAAACGGGGCGACCTCCCAAGGCGAGCCCAGCGTGGAAATAAAAAAAAAAAAAAAAAGAAAGAAAATATGTATATATATATATTGTCACGCCGTTGGAAGGGGCGGTAGGGGGATTTCGCTCGTATTAATAAAAGAGGAAAGCCAATTAAGAACAACAATACTTTTATTTTTGTACTATCATAAGCGTTAACACGGCGGACTATCTCCGGGGTAGAACACAAAAAAAAAATATAAATCAAGATTTTTGGGCGCCAGTTAAAATTTTATGCCAAAAAAAAATTTTAACAAAAGTATCAACAAAAGACAATTTACCATGGATAACACACGACGTATGTTCGGACAGGGAAGGATGGCTAGCGTATAGGGAAAGGGTGGGGGGGGGGGGTCGGGCGGGAAGAGGTATCTCAGGGACAGGTTCGCCGACGCGATGGCCTCTTAGTAATTACCACTGGCGTTTCTATTATATTCAGTCTTGGTTGCACGATTAATTTTATTACAATACACTTGGTACGGTCAGTCGCGCGGAAAGGGCGGGCGGGGAGAAGGCGTTGTTGTCCGTGAGGACTTCGGATGGTTCAAGGAAGGGGGGGAGGTTATGTGTGATCGCGCGACTCGCGCGATCGAATCTTCTCTCCGGCGGTCGAGGTAGTTGGTTGCGGGGCAAGGGGGTCAGGCGGGAAGGAAGACCGTTACGACAATTTTCCTTTCGCGATATTTCTTAAATTTAATTGCCGTCCCACACGGCTACAACCGGAAGAGAGAATGAAAGACGAGTTCTTTGTACGAATTTATAATACTCGTGGACAAAAAGAAGGGCGGGGGGGGGGGGGGGAATAATACTCGCGAATCTTCCTCAAAAATGAGTCGGGTGCTATGTCGGGGGGGAGTAACCGTGCAAACACTCACCGTTGCCGATTTTCTTCTTCCTCGTCCCGTTCTTTCCTTGTTCTCGTAATCCTTTTTCGTGCCGGTTCGTCGTCGTATTTTCGTGTTCCTTTTTCCTTTTCCTGGTATTCGTTATCCTATTTCGTTCCAATTTGTCCTCGTATATTTCGTCGCTCAATCTCCTTTCTCTCTCACACTCACTCTTCACACCTTCCTTCTCTCTCTCACTCACTCTATCCTCTCTGTACACTCTAACTCTCTCTAAATTCACTCTCTATTACTGCTCTTTACTACTCGCCGGCTCGTCACAAAGTGACGGCCGCATGGCCGGCCGGAAGCTCGCGAATTTTCCTCGCGCGCTGATTGGCTACCGGCCGGCATCGATCATCGAGGCAGTAGCGACACGGATCGATGGGAGAAGGGTCAAACGCGTGATTTATTCGGGACTGTCGCGAGCGGGATCTATCGGGAAAAGGTGAGTAATTAGGCCGGTCGATAAGTGTGGGAATAGTTGCGGACGGGAATTTAGTATGTCGGGTAAGAAGGAAGGTAGGGTAATCGCCGTGCGCTACTGCCCTCTCGTCACTCCGTCGCCGCACGACCGATGGATGGCCGAGGTGCGGGGACGGACGGGTGCTGAGTTTTTGACAGGCGCGAGTACTTTTCAAGTGTTGTGAATGGTTTTGTGCGTGATTTTCCTTCCGTATCTATTTCAACGGGGTGAGTGGCGATGGGGATGGTCAGCGTGATGGAGATGGTCCTCGGGCCGGTCCTCGTGAGTAATTCTTCATTCATTTATTTCTTCTCGATTTTGTGGGTTTTAATTTCGTCTTTGTCTTTTCAGGTTATGCCGGCCAGTCCTGCACGGCGTCGACGACGACGATGAGGACGACGACGGTGGTCCAACGGGGATACTTTGCAGGCCAGTCCAGTAAGTATTTCTCCATTGATTCTTTAGTATTTATCTTCTTTTTAATTTCCTTCTTCTTTTCGCAGGTTGTAGCGGGTCGGTCCTGGACGACGTCGACGACGCTGGCGATACGGTGGCTGGCGATGGTGATGGTCTGGCGGGGTCAGTCGCACTGACTGACTCTCGGCACGGTGAGTTTGCACGGTTTTTAATTCTAATACGTTATTTTTATACTTACTATTTCTTTCCTGTTGCAGGTGTGGGACGGCGACTTCGTGGTTGAGCCGGCAGCAGGGGAGGATGTGACGCGCAACGTCACAATATATAAATAAAATATTATGTTATTAGTGGGCTAAGACTTTGTACCCTTGTTTCAAAGGGAGGATGTCGGTGGTTCGATTCTATCTACAATTTTTTATTTTCACGACAAGAATTTAATAAATTTATATATATAAAAATAAAAATGTATTAAATTCTTGTCGTGAAAAAAAAAATTTCAGATTGATTCGAACCATCGACATCCTACCCATGACACGACAAGGGTACAACGCCTTAGCCCACTAACCCACTGTCGCTCACTTAGGTTTTATGCAGTGACAAACGCAGGTATGGTACTCGCTACCCGTTGTAAAACGTTCTCGTTCTCTATGTTCGCCGACACCGAAAAACTCAGCGAGAACGAGAAAACGCAATCTCGGTTTTGACGAGCACCGAGCGACCGATTGGGTTGAAATCCGCAGGGTACATAGAGAATTATGGCCTACTGTCCCTGAGATTCGTCTTTTTCCAAAACTTCGAAAGTTAACAGTTTTTTCGTCATTGAAAAAAGAAAATGACAAAATTATCGTAATCGCGGGATATTTTTCATCGTGCCGAAGAGAGAATCTCGGGCGCAATGGAGAAACGCACATTTTGGGCTTTGTTCGGTATCATTTGATGACGAAATGACTGAATTATGAGGATTTACGTTTATGCGGGAAGCGAGTCTAGCGTGGGTAAGCCCGTCGGCCCGCCCGGCGAGTGGTGGAGGGACGACAGTCGTAAGCATAGACGCGCGTCGTGTGCACGTTGGCCTCTGTCCCGCACGGATACCTAATGCGTCGCCACTATATACACATATATATATTCTATTAGCTATATATATATATACATATTGTGACGAGCTTGCTGTCCTTAAAACTTCGTCAAAAACAGGATACTGGCGAGCTACCAATCCAAAATCTATAATGACGCCCCTTTCGTTCCTTGTTGTCCTTCGTTTTATTGCCTTTAGGCGCCAGGTGTTTCTTTCACCCCGATACACCAAGGGTTCGATCTTACGTTCAATCCACCGCGGCTAATACTCAGGAGTGGGGGGGGGGGGGAGTCGTAGGACAAGCAATCATTTATTATACGGCAATGAAATAACGGGTGAGCAACTCTTTTTCGTATTCCGTAACAAACAAGTTAACATGGTATTTATTGGGACAATCTCAAATATACAAGTTCGTGTTTCTTAATCTAATTATTCAACTTTTGTTTGGCGAGAGAGACACAGCGGCTTTCCGGTTACGCCGGAAAGCACAGCTTACTACTCGGGTATGCGGGGGGGGGGGGGGGGGTGCGTGACGGACACTCTCCGCCACCTCACGCACGATTTCGGAGGAGCCGCACGAGAAAAAAGAAATTGCACCGCGTGCGCCTACCTTTGCTTCGATGCCGCTATATGAAGTTACCCCCCGCCCCCCCATAAAGGGGGGCAGGGAGTAACTTCATATTTGTATAGTTAGAAAGGCCCCTCGAAAGCATAAAACTTTCTCATAAGCAACTTTTTGATTGGACAAATAGTTTCCGAAATATTCAGCTGTTAAGAGTTATGTGGGCCACCCGGTATATTCTATTAGCTACATATATAGAATGCGTATATATTAGACCTGTCCTTAAGAAGGGCAAACTCGAATTTTAATGGTCTTACCCCCCAAATTGGTTCGTAATAATTCAAAAAAAATGTCAGAATTTTTAAAAAATTTTCCCTCCATATTTACCCACCGCTAGGAAGTCTTACTTTTTCCCATAAGAAAAGCATTGATTTTTCGTGATTTTTAATCTTTTTTTTACTGCTGCCCTAATTATCAGCTAAAAAATCGTAAATTCTCAGAAAATGTTGACAGTAATGTTACCTTTTTGTCGAATTTTTTGGAATTCGATACAAGCATTTTTGGGCTAGATCGATCAAATCTGTATTCTCGGTATGTTGCGAAAAACGCGGAAAAAAGCAAAAAAAAAGTCGAAGAACGTCGATTTGAGAGCTAAAAATAAGAGGAATAAAATGGCAAAGGTTACAAAAAATAGAAAACTTTTCGCTGAAGATTGTAAATTGTCAGAAATCGCTGAAAATAGAAAAAAAAGTCGAAAAGTATCTTTCAGAGGTTTACAAATAGAAGATAAAATCGGTTAAGTCTTCACACATTTTATTATTATTATACAATATCAAAACAGAACTTCTAGTTTATAAATATATAGAAGTTGAAATTGGTCAAGTCATCACATATTACATTAAGGATCTTGATCTTGTCACGTATTTCTAAATTATATAGCAAAGAACATCATAATACTTCCTTAAACCGATTGCTTTGTTCATAAATTTTGCATGACCCTTACCTTCTTCGAATCAAGGAATTTTCTCCTATGTTCCGCAATGACTTGCAAAATGTATTGTTTCTGGTTTTCATTCTGCGTCAGAATATTATTAAAATCTGTGAATAGACCAACAGCCCTTTCTGCCGCATCATTCAAAACTTTTAATTTTTTGACAATTTCCGAACCTTCTAGGAAACTCTCATTTTCAGACCAAAGAGATGGGTCAATTTGTAGAAACGATTGATCAATTTCAAATCGGAAAAAAAAATTCCGGGTTTGCGATGTTACAAAATGATCCATCTCTTTGTCACAGAAATTACCAACGTCTTTTACGTTGATTATAATTTTCTTAGTGCAATTTTGATCAATTTCTTCGATTCCGTCGAGTGGGCCCAACTCGGACACCATGCTACGTTTCACGTCCAATGGTAAATTCTCATCAAAAAATGATAACGCGACCGTTTCAGGGCTTAAAAACCAAAGGTGATTCATGAATTTTTGCATAGCTGCATTAGCTATCTCTCTGTCAACACTCTTATAATTATAGAGTTTTTTCAAAAATTGAAGATCATGATTTGGAGCTACTCTTGCGATCGGAGCAGTGAACCATGCTTCGAGATAAATCGTTACGATAAAAACTGATACATCTCGGATCGCCTGATATTCAGTTTTCGTCATTTCGAAACTGTCTCGGAACAAAAATATTTTCAAAGAATAAACAGCTTTGGACATAAAACGTGCATGATGCATTGCACCCGGTGAACGTATTACGACTCCTTGCGATGGGACGGTTCCGAGAAATAATTTTGTTAAATTCAAAAGCTCCTTGTAATCCGCTCGAGGTTGATCCGTTTCTAATGCCCAGTCAACAAATGAATTTATTCTCGTGATATTCTCCACAGTTACGACGCTCTGTACTTTTTTATCATCAATTCCGATGCGAAATGCCGTTGAATCGATTTTCGACCAGGAATCTTTGAAACGTTTGAAAATAGGCTCATCTGGTCCAGTCGAGGGGGACTTTAATTTCGCGTTGAAAACGCCTTTCAAAACTATCTCGAAAATATGATGTCGACATGGCAGGTATAAAATAGATTTCTCTAACATTTGTTCTAATAAGACCGCCGCGCCATTCACGACACCCATGTTCGAAGCCGTTGTATCACAACAAAGAGCTTTTATCGAGCTCAAAGCACCCCACTCATCGAGAACATCGTGAATGGCGTTTGCTTGTGTAACGCCTCTCCCATTTTCAAGTTTTGGGACACCTAACAGCTTATCAGAATCACTGTTTGTTATCAAAACGGGTAGTCTCTCAAGCTTCTTACCGCTTTCATAATCAGGCAAAAGTGTTCCGTCCCAATGTAAAACAGCGGCTCGCAAGTCAGTATTTTGGAACATACTTTTTATTCTCATGGACCTCATTTCACGCAATTTTTCACGCTTTCTTTTTATCGAGCTCCGATTAACAATCAATGCATTTAAATCGAATCCAAGAGACTGAGCTACAGAAGCGATTAAATGAACAGCCGATGTATCAGAGACTTTGAATCTATCCAGAACCGCGACGAGTTTGTCATTCACTACATCTACAATGCCTCGAGATTTTTTCGGATTCGATGGCCCAGCATCATCTGCTGAATGGTCTTCTGAGGAATAATTCGAGAATGTTCCAATGGACTTTTGTGACAACGTTTGTGAAAAGTCGCCACCATCACTCGATGCCAACTCCACGATCTCATGTGGAAGAAATTTTTATCATTATTACATATATTTGATGATTGAGGATCAATGAAAAAATGACCCTGAACGAAAAAAAATGACCCCACGGTTTACAAAATATGGCTCACAAAAGGACGAAATTTGCAGATCCGGATAAAAAATAAATTTTAAAAAAACTTAATTAAAAATCTAAAAATAAGCGCCATTAGAAATGATAAAAAAGAGCCACACGATATTTTTCGATAGCGCCTTTCAGTGTGAATGTATGGCAATCAATATCATTGAATGGCAAAAAAAGCCACTAGTTTATACGAAATTGAATTTAAAAAAATTAAATAATACACACAACTAGGTAATTGGTCCAAAGACAATACTGTATTATGATATTTTTTCGAAAATGCATAAGTCAGGAAATAGAGGTTGCAAGAGGTCGAAATTTGCAAATGCAGAGACCTTCAGGGTCATAAACAGATGGTTTGTTCAAGATATTCGGAGAAAAATTACCAAATAATGCTCTTTCCTGTTCCATTCTTTCCAACCTCTGTAACGCATCGGTTGTTTTTTGCAATTCTGCTGCTTCCATCAAATCATATGTGCTTTGGATATCCCAGATGAAACCGACACGACCAGGCTTCCTTTGATTTTGCAGAAATTCCGTTCTTATATCGTCGAGGCCTGCAAGCGCATCTTGATGGGCGATGTCAAAAAGGTCATCCAGTTTACCGCAAAATTCCTCTTCCCTCTTTTTATTGTTTGGGGCATTGATATTGTTTCCCAATAGATGCCATTGTCGATGTAAATCCATTAGTTTCGTTACGCAGTTATAATCTTGCTTCGTTCTTAATCTGGCTTTTGTCCAAGAAATCATAGTTTCACGCACGGCTAGTGTTGCACTTGTTTTTAAATCAAAACCTGACACTCGTGTATTGAAAAATAAAACTTTTAAAACTTGACGAGTTGATGGTAGTTTATTCCTGAAAATTTGGGAATCCACATAACCAATCAAACGAATGTTTTCTCGTAAACGCATTGTGCGCCTAACCTCGATTGACGAAATATAGGAGAATGCAATTGTTGGCTGTTGGAAACCGACTGCTGGGCCTCGAGTCGACGCTCTCGGAATTCGGAGGTCGGATTCCAGCGGTCATAAGGCCCTTTGTTCGGGCGCGTTGGTGTTACTCCGCGCGGATATAGTCCGGGCGCACTGCGCCCATAGCGCGTGCTGGGTCTGAGGAAATAGAACTATGGTGCGTTGTAGAAAGAACAAAATTAACAAAAGAGACTTACCATTTCACATTGAGCTAATCTCAAATAGTTTATTTTGGATAATTTCATCCAACTGCCGTTAACTTATGATCGAAAATCTTGGTGCACTTTTTCTCATTACTATAATTGATTTCCAAAATATATACGAACAAACATTCAGGAAAACCCATCAGAATGTGTTCACGATGCCGGGTTCTTGAAATTGGTTTTTGTCGGGATGCGACGTCCTCGAACAGCAAGTAAAGCAGGAAAAACAGAAAAATTTAAAATCATGGCATAATCGATTGGGCTGCAGGGGTGGCCTTGAATTTTGTTTACGTGATTAACTATTTTGTACAAAGAATTTCGGATGGTTTAAGACTACTCCGATTGAATTTTTTCGATATTTAACTCTCCAAATCACGTTTTTCGACTTTTTTCCGCGTTTTTCGCAAGATACAGCGAATAAAGATGTGATCGATCTAGCCCAAAAATGCTTGTATCGAATTCCAAAAAATTCGACAAAAAGGTAACATTACTGTCAACATTTTCTGAGAATTTACGATTTTTTAGCTGATAATTAGGGCAGCAGTAAAAAAAAGATTAAAAATCACGAAAAATCAATGCTTTTCTTATGGGAAAAAGTAAGGCTTCCTAGCGGTGGGTAAATATGGAGGGAAAATTTTTTAAAAATTCTGACATTTTTTTAGAATTATTACGAACCAATTTGGGGGGTAAGACCATTAAAATTCGATTTTGCCCTTCTTAAGGACAGGTCTAGTATATATATATATTAGACTGTGCCATTTTTGGGCAACTTTTTTTTTTCCTACTAACAGGCTTTAAACTTATAAAAAGGTAAAAAATGAAGCCTGTATAAATTTTAGGTCGAAATATTAATATTTAGAGTTCGCTTAAACACATCTCTATTTCCCATTTAAATAACACAGGGAAAAAAAAATTTCTGTCGGAATTTTATAACACCGTCATGGCATATTCCACGAATAAGCTGCCGGTCCATTCTTATGCAGAATTGAATGCTCTACAAAAAAGACCTCTTATACTTTTTTGATAAACTTAGCCATTCAACGGATATTCAAGTTCAAAGTGTATGAAAATTCATAGTGTTTTGTTAATATTACAGCAAATCTATCGACTCTATTGAAAAACATCAAATGACTTTTGTGTAGATTATTAAATTTACTATCCAAATTCTTTAATTTATAGTTAATAAATGTTGATAGATGGTTTGTAAGACTTTAGACACTTATTTTTTTGCCAGAAAACTGGTTCTGATGAGCTAGTACTTGTCGCAATACATCTATAAAAATTGGACAAAATACTCACGACTAAAATATCATTCTTTGTTCCCAATAACAGAGAAAAACGATATTTCCTCAAATTTTTTAAAACAAATTTATTCATTAAAAATTATAAATATTTCATAATTTATTACAGAGGACAGGTTTTCTGGTAAAAAATAAGTGTCTAAAGTCTTAAAAAACCATCTATCAATATTTATTAACTATAAATTAAAGAATTTGGATAGTAAATTTAATAATCTACACAAAAGTCATTTGATGTTTTTCAATAGTCGATAGATTTGCTGTAATATTAACAATATACAATGAATTTTCATGCACTTTGAACTTTGAACTCGAATATCCCTTGAATGGCTAAGTTTATCAAAAAAGGATAACAGGGCTTTTTGTAGAGCATTCAATTCTGCATGAGAATGTGCCGGCAGCTTGTTTGTGGAATATGCTATGACCGTGTTATAAAATTCCGGCATAAATTTTTTTTTTCCCTGTGTTATTTAAATGGAAAATAGAGATGTGTTTAAGCGACCTCTAAATATTAATATTTCGAGCTACAATTTACACAGGCTTCTTTTTTTACCTTTTTATAAGTTTAAAGCCTGTTAGCAGGAAGAAAAAAAAAAGTTGCCCAAAAATGGCACAGTCTAATATATATATTTATTCTATTACCTATATATATGTATATATATTGTGACGAATTACTTTTTCCTACAACGTCGGGACAAACACCTTCCACAATCGTCACCTTCGTCCGTCGGTGCCGCGCTCGCGCGTCCGCAAATGCCGACTTGGGCGCCAGTCGAGTTTTGTTTCGCCGGTCTCGACAACCGGCGCAGAACCGGCGATCGCGGGGGGAACTCGCCGCGATCGCACCAACTGGTCATCGGCCAACACGCAACAACACATTAACAACAATAACAACAACGACGGGAGACGGGAACGATCTCACCGAAGACGAGGACACGACAAACGGGCCGATGACCGAAGGGGTTGCTTTTTGTTTCGCCGGAATCAACGAAACCGGGCTGACCTGGACGCGTTGGCGGGCACACTACGGTGACGGAATTGCTCGGCCGCTGAGTCCGCTAGGTTTGACAGAGAGGGTCGGGGTCGGCGGACAATGGATGCGAGAACGTCAATTCGCGTGAGCCATCGGCTCAAGCGCGTTACAGAACACGAGAATCGGAATCAACTAAATCGTGATTTTATTATTATTCGAGAACGGCACGGGATCGAAAGTTCTCTGAATTAGAGCGGTATTATTCTCCGGGAACATCACGTGAACGCAACTTGGCGTCGGACAAATAAATATCGAACGACTTACCGAGTTGCCGAAGACCTTGGCTCACCTTCATCGCAGATCCCTCCGACGTAGCTTACCTCGCTGGGACAGAGCGGTGCCAGGGGTATCCGATCAGGCCGAGACACGAAAACACGAAGCAGCGCGATCGCTGGCACGACACTCGAGAATCCACAGTACGAAATTTATTTTATTCCGTATAGTACGAGAACACAGGCCTCGTCTTAGAAGACGAGCACGAACGTAAACAATGCACGCGAGTACTCGACGCGAGGACGCGTCGTGCCCTCAGCGAGTGCGAGCGAGAACGAACTATTCGCACAGTACCGAGAGGGCGCGAGCTACGCGAAGCTCGGCCTCAATCACAAGGCACTCGCGAATTTTCATCGGCGAGAACTGTCAATTCGGTAACGCGTAATTCGAACGAGAAAACTCTCACGCGAACGATCACAGTACGCGACGAGATCGGGCCTCTCACTCTAGAGAAAGACGAGAG
The DNA here is from genome assembly GCA_964007305.1 of Netelia melanura. Classification (NCBI taxonomy): domain Eukaryota; kingdom Metazoa; phylum Arthropoda; class Insecta; order Hymenoptera; family Ichneumonidae; genus Netelia; species Netelia melanura. The sequence goes on along the minus strand of OZ023255.1, from coordinate 18,807,159 downwards.
ACCGAGAGACAACACTAGAACGCGCGTACGGAGAGAGAGACCGATTCAACTCCGTCGCGTAACGCGAGAGCGAGTGAGACACCGAGTGTCCGACACCGAGCGTACGCGAGGACTTGTTATTGTCTCGATCGCGACGCTTCGACGACTCGCGGTAGACTGATTGATTTCCAATCTTCGAAATCGCAAACACCCATCAATATAATGCCAAATTTTCATTGCCGGTAACTACTGCCCTCTCCCTTCCGTCGAGAGAGAGGCTAACTATAACGAGAGCGATACCTTGTGACCGTGATTTGCCGGGACTCAGAAAATCACGTCACAATATATATATATATAGAATATATATATTGAGACGGAATTCGTCTCATCCCCAATCCATAAATTCCCGCCACACTGGACAAGTCTGATTGGACCAATCAAAATCCCCGGAGAGGACTCGGCAACGGCGCAAAATCCAGCGAGTCATGAGAACACCGGCAACCTGGGAAAACCACAGTATATAAGCCCGGGAAATCTCAATAAAAATCAGTACATTTATTGGTTACTCACCTGGTAGTTAACTCTGAATAAGAGTTAACACCGGAGATATCCAGTAAACTCTGAAGAAGAGTTAAATAGTTCATATGGAGTTCTGAATAAGAACTCCTGTGAAGAAATTCCCTCGATGAGCAAATCTGAAAGGTAGCCAAATATTTATCTGTCACTACGGCGACGGGGACAGGGGAGACACAAGCGCGGTATCAATAGACGACAGAGGCAGGGAAAGGGAAGGCACACACGTTCGGAGCATTAAGTCCGAGAAATTAGTTAAAAACGACGATAAACAATTACGAAGTTTTAAATACTTGAACCTCCAAGGACGATCCTGATAAAACACTGGAACGTGGAAACGATCACCAACGACGAACACCACTACAACACCACCGAACTTGACATAAGCACGATCGAGGACGAGCGTCTCATCACGCCGTCAACTACACACTGAAGGAAAGGGGAAGCACGATCGAGCGACCGATAACCGAGGATCAATTATCTCGCTCCACATATCGAACGAGAAAGCCCGCAAAAGGCGGGATATTTAAAACGAAAATTGTCTGCGCATAACTTGCTCGTAGAATAAAACCTCGATTACAAACACATTATAATCGAATATTACAATTAAGAATTTACAGAATAAAGGCAACAGAGCCACATTACGAAAAATAACTCACAAATAAATCTTTTTTTTGATAAAATCAGTATTGTTAATCAATCCCCACCTCCCACACGACCTTCACAAATAGTCGGAGCTTCGCGCAACGCGAAATAAAAATATTATTGAGACGTTCTACGTTTCAATATATATATATATATATATTGAATATAATTGAATATAATTGAATATATATTGTGACCAGGCAGTACTCTCCTCGCAATCGCGCTAGCGAAGAATATTCGAGGCGAATATTGGAAAGAGAGCGAAACAGCAGAGTCGCGACGCCTCGCTCCCGTGATGAGAGAAAAATAAACAAACACACACTGTCGACGAGGATTCCTTCGGTTTCAGGGAGCGGTCGGCAACCGTCAACGGTGACGGACGAGAGAGGGCGACGCTGCCCGTGGAACGAAGGAGAGAGAGATGGCTGTGCCATCGATCAAGGAGCGATCGTCGCGAGAGCCCCCACCTCCGCCGATAGGGGAATAAGGGAGCGAGGAGTACGAATTAGGCTAGGAGAGCGACAGTTAGGATTTGGACTGCGAATTGGATAGTACGAGTATTGGCCGAATTAGAATTGGGACAGCGACAAGTAGAGTTAGAGTTTGAGTGAGTGTGTGTACGAAAGAGAGAGAGTGAGGATACAGACTGCCGGAATCTGCGAGAGCGAGAGAGAGAGGACAGACGCCGAGGAACGCTGTGCGACGTCGCGGACGAACGACAACGGAACAAAGGTAGGCGCACGCTGTGCAATTACTTTTTCCTTGTGCGACTCCTCCGAGATTATGCGTGAGGTGGCGGAGGGTGTCCGTCACGCACCCCCCTCGCATACCCGAGTAATAAGCTGTGCTTTCCGGGGTAACCGGAAAGCCGCTGTGTCTCCCTCGCCAAAGAAGTTGAAGAATTAGAATAAGAATCACAAAATTGTATATTTGAGATTGTCCCAATAAATACCATGTTGAATTACTTGTTAAATAAGACAAAAGAGTTGCTGACCCGTTATTTCATCGTAGTATAATAAAGGATTGCTTGTCCTACAACCCCCCCCCCCCTCCTGAGTATTAGCCGCGGTAGATTGGAAAGAAAGACGGAACCCTTGGTGTTTCGGGGAGGTAGAAACACCTGGCGCCCAAAGGGTAACGCGATTGAGAATTTATACCAGCCGGGGCGTCATTATAGATTTTGGATTGGTAGCTCGTCGCCTGTTTTTTTTTTACGAAGTTTTAAGGACAGCGAGCTCGTCACAATATATATATATATATTCAATTATATTCAATATATATATATATATATATATATATATATATATATATATATATATATATATATATATATTGTGACGAGGCGGTACCCCCTCGCAGTGCGCGCTCGCAAAAGATATTCGTACGGAAATATGAAATAGTAACAGCAGAGTCGCGACGCCTCGCTCCCGTGGAAGCAAGAGAGATAAAAGAACACTGTCGGCGAGGCTTCCTTTATTTACAGAGAGCGGTCGCCAACTGTCAGCAGCAACGACGAGAGAGAGCGACGCTGTGCGAAGGCAGAAGGAGCGAGAGGGATGGCTGTGCCGGCGATCGAGGAGCGATCGCCGCGAGACGCTCACCTTCGCCGGCAGAGGAACAAGGGAGCGAGGAGAACGCACGAGCCGGTGGACACCAGCCGAGAATTAGATTAAGTTAGTTAGATCTTGACGAGTAGCGGAAAGAGTTAGAAGTTGAGGACGGATGTAGACCGTTAGAAAGCGGGTACGGCAAAAGCGGTGGACGACAACCGCCAAAAAGGAATGAGAGAGTGTGTGTAACGCGCGAATGAGACATTGTACATAGAATTAAAATAATAAACAGACAGTTGTTCGAGTTGTGGTAATTATCGGTGCTCACCCGTTATTTCATTTAGCATTAAAGTAATTGTTGATTGCCCTCCGAATACCCCCCCCCCCCCCCCCCCCTCATCCTTCCCTGAGTCCAGCTGAGGTGAACTGAGGATACGAGAGAAAACCCTCGGTATTTCCGGTCGAAAGAGATACCTGGCGCCCAAATGGCAACTGTGAGAGCGTAAAAAAGGAAAAATATCATAACGGGCGTCATTAACGATTTTGGGCTGGTAGCTCGCCCCCTGTTTGTACGAAATTTTCAGGAGGACGAGCTCGTCACAATTTTCTGGCGCCCAACATGGGGCAGTGGCAAATAAAATTTCATATAGCGAGTGCATGTGTACTCGAACGGCTGTGCTGAGAGCCGAGAACGAAATTTCGAGTGAGCAACGACGTTCGAGCTGGCGCGTCGCGCGCGATATAAACACGACGCTCGCTCGCACGGTCGAACGAACATAGAAAAAAAATAGTGCGAATAATATTTCGAGATGACACGCTGTGCGGACAACCTCGAGGAGTTGTCGGAGCATTGTACGAAATATTATTTCGAATATTCCAGAAGCGTTGTACGAAATATTATTTCGATACCGTTGTACGAAAATTATATTCGTGGATTTTCGGTGTGGATAGAGGTTCTCAACCACGTGCGAACTTCGACTGTAGGGTACAGTGCGCGTTCGGTTGAGTGAGACGACTCGACACGACGAAAATAATTATTGTAAGATCGAAACAATAATAAGTGTCGGAAATAAATATTTTGGACAACCACGAAAAATAATTTACGCGGTAAATAAAGACTTTGTTGGGAATTCGAGAAAAATAACTCGCACTGTGAATAAAATATTTTTGGAATTCGCGAAAAATAAGTTGCGCGACAAAAATAAATCCGACATTCACAACGAACAATTCGCACCGGAACGAAATAATTTTTGATATCGACGAAAAATAAATTCGCGTGAAAAAGACAAATACGGTCGACGGCCACGAGAATTAATTAGAGTGAGTTAAAATTATTCCCCACGGAAAAATAATTATTGCTAAATTCGCGAAAAATAAATCGCTCGAAAAATTCAATAATTTATGAACTCTCGTAACCGACATTTTGGAAAATGGCCGAAGATCAGACGCGTGGTGATACATGCCCCTCCGAAGAGAGAGAGGACAGACTGAGTATGGCCGCGAATGTCGACGTCGACCTGGGGAACGTAAACACGCGTGAACGCCGACCGCGTGTGACGGATACGTTACACTGGATAGACGCTATGCCGGACACCGATGTTAAACAATTATTGCGCGCGGCGGGGGCGAGTACCGAAGGAACCAGTGGAGTGCTCCGCGACAGACTTCGACGATGCAAACTCCGCGAAAGGGGGTATACAGGCATCACGTGGGGAGAATGCGATAAAATTGCAGAGGCTGGCCTAGAGAGGGAACTCGCACAAATAGAGGACTTTGATTTGGGAAAAGTTCACGAGATCCTCCAGGCGTTATTTATCAACCCCACGGGCGTATCGGCAGTGACTCGCAACAGGCTGCGAGAATGGGTGGCGAGCGCATCACGAGCCACGAGCCAAGATGGCGGCTCGAGAGCCATGAGCCCCGCGGAGGGAGCACAGAGCGCGAGACCGAGCACAGGACGACCAACAGCAAGCGAGAACGTAGACAGGCTCGCAGATACAGGATCGGCTGCGCCGAGGAGAGTAACTCGCGGAAGGAGACAGGCTGCACCGAGCGTTGAGGATTAGCGCATGGTGGAGGACCTGTGGACGGCAGGACAAGACGCGAGCAGCTCTCGTCAACTGAGCAAGGCCCCGAGAAGAGTCCATGAGGACGTGCCAGGGGGGATGCAGGTGGTTGGCGAGGGTCGCGCTGCGGCGAAGCCGTGGAAGGCGCCTGCGCCAAAACACCGCGAGATCGGCGTGCAGACCGACAGCGACATCAGCGAGCACGGCAAGTGGCAACTGCCGAAAAGGAGGAAAACCCGTCGAAGAACGTATCCGGAGGAATCGACCGATACAGAGCCGATTTCGAAACGCCGCGCGATCCAACCGAAGAACGGAGCGAGGAAAGGCTCCGCCCCACTTATACGACACTCGAGAGATCCTGAGGAATACTCGAGTGATTCGTCGTCATCGTCACTCGAATCGAGGGTTGCACCGAACCACCGATCGTACGGAAGGAGTGATGGTGGAAGACCACGAAGAAGAAACGACGATCGAAGGAACGATTGGAGCTCGGAGGACGATGGCGATAGTGACCGACCGAGATCTCGAAGACGCGCACGTGATGTCGGAGAAGTTGCGCGGAAATGGCAACTGAAGTTCACCGGAGACGATGAGTTCGGCTGTGAGGAGTTTATTGAGCAACTCTACGAGAAGATCAACGCATCGGACCTTCGATACAGCGAACGTCTCCAAGTGTTGCCGGAAGTGTTGAAAGGCCGTGCCGTTTGGTGGTACCGATCGAATCGCTACGAATAGGAAGATTGGCGCGACTTTCTGCATGACTTCCGCGCATGGTTCGGGGCCGACTACGATCAGCAAGGCCTGAAAGACGACATCCGAGCCAGAACACAAGGTGCGGAGGAATCCGCCAAAGACTATCTAATTTGCATCCAAGGACTATACAATCGACTGCGTCGGAAGAAGAACCTGGGAAGCCAGCTGGATCGAGTGTACGTGGGCCTGAGGCCGGAGTACTGGGACAAGCTGGACCGGGACGAGGTGCACTCGTACGCTCAGCTCGTCGGGAAAGCGACGCAAATTGAGCGACAATGGGCTAGAGCGAAAGCGCGCCGACCACCTCCTCCAAGGAGCGAATGCCATGTGAAAGAGTTTGCATGGGTCGCCAAGAGTAACGCTGCGACGACGTCAACGGATCCGAAGGGATCGTTGAACCAGCGACGTCCGATCTATGAGGTGAACGCTGTGACGAACAGCCGAGACAGACGAGGAAACGCTGTGGAAGAGGCTGCGCCGAAGAGACGCCGACGGAAGAGGCGTGAGAGCGACGGCGCACAGGTTGCATCGACGGGGGCAACGACGCCGACAACGTCGTACGCCAACGCTGCAGCGAAGCCTCCAGCGAGTTCCGCCAACAATCACCAGACGCAACAGCAGCCTGGTGGGGGGAACAACGGAAGCAGCCGGTCGAATCCAACGGATCGGACAACAGGAAACGCTGCTTCGCGTGGTTCAGGGAGTTCACCGAGGAGAACTCCGCTGTTCTGTTTCAATTGCGGCGAGGCAGGTCATTTCAGCCGCGATTGTAGCCAAAAGAAGGTACAGCTTTGTCTAGGATGCGGTAGGAAAAACGTAACTGCCGAGAACTGTGGCTGTGCCTTCTCAAAAAACGAGAATCGAGCCTGGCTACGGCGGGACAGCCAGCACTCCCCGTAAGAGACCCGCCGAACGAAGGCGAAGAGTTGAAACTGAATCGTCTTCCCCTTTTCCCTCTTCCCAATCCGTCGAGCCTTGATAGGATAGAGCGAGTGAGCACTGCGATAGGGAAACATGTTCTTGCAGGTGTAGCGAGCTCTCCGTGGGCAAATGCATCGGCAAGCGTAGAAGGAGTAGACACAGGTGAGTCACACTACGGGCCGATTGGCATTTGGACACTCGACGATTCGGAAGAGTCAGACGAAGAAGTGCCAGACGCGCGCGTGATTGGCGAGGCAAATGAAGCCGACCGCGATAGAAACGTTGAACGAGTAAACGACAATCGCGACAACGCCGCGCGTGGACAACAATCTGAACAAGAAGTTCCTGTTGAAATGAATACGAGATTTTCTTTTGCATTTCCCGCTCCACCGGAAGAGTGGAAGCGCGAACCGGGACGTCCGAGGGTATCCGTGTCAATAGAGATCGGTGGAAAGCATCTCGAGACGTTGATAGATAGCGGTGCCACGACTTCGGTATTTGGGCAAATCGGTAGCCAGATCGTAAACGAGCTAGGGATACCGTACCGACAATACCCAGCGACGAGACTCGACTGTGTGACCATGGCCAATGGCACAATCGAAAGAGTAATAGGAGAAGCGTGGTTCCCAATTTCGCTGGATGGGGTTCAAAAATGGTTCCCTACCATCATTCTCCGAAATCTAAGGGCAGACTGTTTATAAGGCATGGATTTCATGCACGCGTTCGGAGTCAATGTTTGTGCCGGGCGCGGAGTCTGGTCGTTAGACGAAGTCGGAATAGAACACCCAATAATGAAGCTGAACGATGAGCTTGCCGCGATCGGGTTGTGTTGCGGGCTTCAGGAGCTCGGGCGCAACGAGAAACGCTATTGAAAATTGTTCCTTCGGGGGTTGAACGCTGCGATAGTTAAATCGCGGAAGGTACTCGAGTTGTCCGAATGCTGGTCGACCTGTGGGGACAGGTCATGTCAAAGATCTGAAATTTGCAGTTACTAAGCAAGCTGCGGAGAGCTCGGTGTGACCCCGAATTAAAATAGCGCTGCGCGAAGTAGCGCGGTGAAAAAGAAAGGAATATCTTTGTTGATATTTTGTTTGAGACTTGAAAAAAAAAAAAGAGAAAGACATTGTTTTAGTTTGTTTCAGCAATAAAAGAATAATTCTTTTTGGTTGTTTTAGATAATAATGGAAAAGAAAACACGACCATGATTGTCGACTGAACGTTAGCATTTAAATAAAATTTGGTTTTGGGAAAGATTGGTTTGAATGTAATGTGAACTAGTACGTAAGGTAGGATTATTACGTTCGTAGTGGATAATTAGTTTGAGGTAATAGTTAAGGCTCGAATGGTGATGAGATCGATCGGGGGCGAGATGGGCACCGACTCTGCTACAGCGCGATGGAAATTGTATCGGCGTGTGCCTACCTCTTAGCGAGGTAGACAATAGCCTAGTGGGGGGATGTGACGAGGCAGTACTCTCCTCGCAATCGCGCTGTCGAATATTAGAGCGAGAGAGTAACCTAGCAGAGTCGCGACGCCTCGCTCCCGTGGTGAAGAGAGAGAAGAAAGAACAACACTGTCGGCGAGGATTTCGTCGGTTTCAGGGAGCGGTCCGCGAAATGTCGACGGTAACGGACGAACGAGAGAGAGCAACGCTGCCCGAGGAACGACGGAAAGAGGGATGGCTGTGCCGGCGATAGATGGATGATCGTCGAGAGAGCCCCCACCTTCGCCGATAGGGGAATAAGGGAGCGAGGAGAACGCGCGAGCCTGTGGCGAGCGCGAGGAAAATTAGAATAAGTAGTTAGTTAAGATTTGGAGTGCGAATGGCACAAAGAGTGAGATTTTGGTCACCGGAAGGAGAGTGAAGAATCGGACTGCGAATAAGATAGTTAGTTGGGTGTTGGTCACGGAGAAGTTAGTTAGAACTTGGATACGGAAGAGTTGAGTTAAAGTTAGTCTTTGGACGTTAACGAGAAAAGAGTACGGTTTCGGAAGTTGTTGAAAAGAGTGGGAATTGTTGAGAAAAAGTGCGAGAGGAAAGAGTGTGTAGGATAGAACGCTGAGTGAGAGTGGACAATTGAGAGTGTGGCGAGTGAGAAAGGACGAGGATCGAGAGTGGCGGAGACCGAGGAGGCGTGCGAGAGAGAACGAGAGCGAGGACGACGGGTCGAGAAGGAGAGCGAGTGAGAGAGGACGAGGAACGCTGTGCGAGAGCGAGAGAGAGCGAGACCCGGAGCCGAACGCTGTGCGAGAGAGAAAGAGAGAGTATAAGGTAGGCGCACGTGGTGCACTTCTTATTAGATTACGCGAGGCAGTAGAGTGCGTCTCTCTCCTGCCCCCTCGCCCACTCACATTTAGGCTGGGTCCTCCGGCGTCTCCGGAGGTCGGCATGGTAGATTTGAAAAAGGAATGAGAGAGTGTGTGTAACGCGCGAATGAGACATTGTACATAGAATTAAAATAATAAACAGACAGTTGTTCGAGTTGTGGTAATTATCGGTGCTCACCCGTTATTTCATTTAGCATTAAGGTAATTGTTGATTGCCCTCCGAATACCCCCCCCCCCCCCCCTCATCCTTCCCTGAGTCCAGCTGAGGTGAACTGAGGATACGAGAGAAAACCCTCGGTATTTCGGGTCGAAAGAGATACCTGGCGCCCAAGTGGCAACTGTGAGAGCGTAAAAAAGGAAAAATATTATAACGGGCGTCATTAACGATTTTGGGCTGGTAGCTTGCCCCCTGTTTGTACGAAATTTTCAGGAGGACGAGCTCGTCACAATATATATATATATATTGAAACGTATTTCGTTCGAGGACTCGAGAGAAATCAAAGTAGTCGAGACGAAGGAATGTGTTGGTAAGTCAGGTTTTATTGCTTCAAGTAGATTTACAGAATATGTCGCGTGAGTCGTTATACGTACTCTTCCTAAATACCCACGGTTCACTTAATTCGCCGTGGGGTGCGCCTCGATACCGTGATATCTCAGAGTTGCTCGTCAATTCTGACGCGGTTGATCGATGGCGTGCCGGTAATCAATATGGCCGCGGACGTGACATGTACGCGCGAGTGTATTGTTACTTTTCGTGCCAGTTTTTGGTTGTTTTTAGTGTGTTCTCAAGTGTTGGTTGTCGTTAGTTCGAGGTAACTGAAACCGGTAAGTGTGTTTCTGGTATGCGCGTTTGATTTATGCAATTGTTTCCTGCGGTGTTTTATATCTTCAGGTGTAACAAGCGGGCACGTTTCGGCGGTGATTTTCGCTTGTTACCGTATGACAGATGAACGTTCTCTCGCCATAGGTAAGTTGTGTTCTAATGCGCGCCCATGGGTTTTCGTTTTTATTAATCTCTGTGTTGTTTTTCAGGTGATCGGCGGGGATACTGCGCTGCGTGACGGTGTCTTGGTTGTGACTGCGCTTTTCTCTTGCTGTGCTCCAGGTGTACTTTGCGCCTCCTGCTTCTCACTCCGCAGTCTGATTGTTGCTGCGCCTCCTGGTAATTACTGCACCTTTGTATCCTCGCTGCGCCTGCTGATTCTCACTGCGCCTCCTGGGCCCCCCTCGACACCGGTATGTTAATCTGACTTGAGCTTGCCCTGAAGGTTGCTCACCCGCTGACTCCGCTGTCACAATACCGAGGTATTGTGCTGCTCCGCCGGAGTTATTGCTTCCTTCTAGTGGTTCGCTCATATCAGAACCGATTTTAGAGGTACTTTTCTGGTGGATTTGTTGCCCTTTTATATTCTTGCAAACATTATTTTGTTTGCGAGATCTGTTTTTGTTGTCCGCCATCTGACGGTTGTTTATTTAACCCACCATTATTTATTTTGTTTACAGGTCACGTGGTTGGTCGTCGTTTGGACCGTTACATTGTCCCCCAAATTTTTCGGTGAGCAGCCTGCGCCTCACCGTAAAATTTCCTTCTTCTCCATTTGCGCCTTTCGCTGTCCATCCCGTTGTTCTAGTGTTGGTGATTAGCTATGGGTTTTTACAAAAATTATTGGACTACTTTCTTTTCTGATTTGTTCTTTATTTAGTTTACAAACAGTTTTTTTTTTTTTTTTTTTTTTTTAAACTTATTTTATGTCGATGTCACGGACATCGCGTCCTCCTCTTCTTCTTCTTCTTCTTCTTCTTGCTTCTCTTCTTCTTCTCTCCTCCCCCATATTTCTTCGAATCTTTGGTCCGGTGTCGTGTCCGCTTCCTCCTCGCTGTCCTCAGGGTCGTCCCACCAGCCTTCTGGCACTTTGTCCAGGACGCTCAAATTTATATTTTGCCACCATGCGTCGTTGTCGTTGGTGGCCGACGTACTTGGCTGCTCATCTGGTTGGTCCGGATGCTGGTGCTCGTACTGTTGTACTTTTCTATTGTTTTCCTGCGTGCTACTTAATTGTGGTCCTTCGCAGTACCACCTGAATATTTGTATTTCCCACGTCCGGTGGTCCAGTCCAAAATGCGTCACAATGTTCCGATAGTCTCTCGAGGTTGGTACGTGGGTGAGTTGCCCCCAGATTGCATCAGTGCCTGTGGCGGTTGGGTCCTTAGTCAACTTCCATTTTTCCCCCACCGTCCATTCCCGTAGGAAACGGATACCTTCGAAATCGTACTCCTCCTGTATCGGGCTGATCCCTCTGATACCGCATGGTATCGTTAAAAATGGGGTGTCTCATCCATTGCGGGGCCGTGTAGAGTTGGTCCATCCTGTACGCGAACTCCCCCCCGTAGTCTCCCAGCCACGCGTACGTCCATTCGTTCGTTACCTCCGTGATTGTTCCCCGGTAAAATTTGTGGTCTTGTCTGCACAAGACGCCTTTACCGGGGAACACCTCCTCTTCCACGCACGGTTTTACTTCCGGGTGTCTTTTCGGTGTTCTTTCGATAATCTCTAAATGTGCGTGCACATTATACCCTGGCAGGCTGAAGCGTAGGTATAGCTGGTCCGGAGAGAGTAGTCCGATGATCTCCACGTCGTCATAAGTGTCCGCAAGCAGGTCGATAGAAAAATTTTTGAAGTCCATAGTTGTCGTAAATGTTGATCGTTATTGAGGTGTTGGTTATTCGCTTGATTGATTTGTACTGTCGGGTTTCTCGTTCGTATCGCTCTCCCCACTTTTGATTTTTGGTGTTTCCCCTGGACACCAATTTTTTATATTTTCATCTGTGATTGTTCTTATTTCGTATTCGTCCTTTATCCGTCTCCATGCTTTTGTTATTTTGTCCTGTACCGCTTTGATCGCTCTTGCTACTCTCCTTCGTCTCGCCCGTCTCCTTTGCTCTTGTGATTGTTGCCTTCGTCCTCTGGTGACCATGTCTTCGAATTTTGGTGGATCCATGCCTTGTTGCTACCCGCGGACGTCTGATACGTCGTTTAGCGCTTCTCTCGTTTGTTCCTATCGTCCACGCACTTTGTTATGTTTTTTTTTTTTTTTTTTTTTTTTTCCTTTATTTATTTCATTCCTGCTATGACCTTTTTCCTTAGTAACAAGGTTTCGCTTTATTCCCCTTGTCCTTCTTCTCGTTATTATATCCCTTCTCCTCGTTACCTTAAGATATTATTCTTATTGCTATTAAATTTTTTTTTTTTTTTTTTTTTTTTACTTACTCTCTTTTCCACTTATGATTTATTTTATTATTCTACTTGTTATACTTATTTAGTTTATTATACCTTATTTTATGTACACCTTGTTTTTTTTTTTTTTTTTTTTTTTTTTCGCTGTGTTCGATCTCTTTTCCGTTTTCTGCGTCCTTTGTTTTCTGTGCATTAGCTTTTGGTTCTATGCTGTTTTTTGTTTCTTTATCGCTCTTATATTTCCTTAGCAGGCAGACGTGAAATTTACCTCTTTCTTTTCTTGTTGCAGGATCTTCCAGGAGGTACGTGGCCAGCCCGACGCATTTTTTTATTGTGTACGGTCCTTCGTACAGTGGCAGGAACTTCGCCGTGATTTTGTTCTTCGGGTCAGATACATTTAGTACGCGTACTAAAACTTCTTCCCCAACTTCGCATACTTTCGTCCTGTGTGCGTTGTCGAATCTTTCTGCGTTTCTTCGTCCTTTTCGTTCTATTCTTGCCTTCACGATTTTTATTTTTTCTTCGTATGTCAATTTTTCGAATCTCTCTTCATTCAGTGCTAGTATCCACTCCTTCCAAACTCGTTGGGGTTTTTTTTTTATTTGCAGTTCCATTGGCGTCATTTCTGTTGTCTCATGATGTGTTTCGTTTATGCATGTTTCTATGATCGGAAGCCACTTTACCCACCCATTATGCGTTTTCTCGAGGAATGTCCGGAAAAATCGAGCTAACTCCCTGTTGACCCTTTCCACCATATTTCCTTGTGGGTGCCTGATTGAGGAAAATATTCCCTTCACACCTTCCTTTTCCAGATGTTCGACCCATTTCTTCGAGGTGAATTGCGTTCCATGGTCAAATTGGATCTTCTTTGGTTTGCCGAATTGTCGTGTATATTCCCCGAATATTTTGCGGATTGTCGACTCTGTATTCGCTTTCCTCAGGGCATACAGTTTCACGTATTTAGTGAAAGTGTCAATGGTGACGAGAATGTGTTTGACGCCGCCAGTTGCTGGGGGTAATGGTTCATAGAAGTCGATGGACAGGAGGTCCCCCGGGCCTTCTGGTACTATCGTCTGCATTTTGGCGTGGTTGGTCTGGTTTGGCACTTTATTCCTCTGGCACGTATCGCACTGTGCAGTTAATTGTCGTACTTTTCTCGCTAACTGAGGATGCGTAAAGTCCTCATCGAGTAGCCGCCATAACTTCCGTGCACCTAGGTGGCCGTACATCTTGTGACAGTCCTGTACTAGTCGTTTGACAATTTTCTTCGGGATTAGGACTTTCCATGTCCCGCTACGCGTTTGCTTTTGTAGACATGTTTCTTTGATACGGTATCTGGTTCTGCCTTTATTGTTGTCTACTTTACTCCACAGTTCTTCTAACTCGGGATCCTCCCTCTGGATTTTGCCGATATCTTTCAGGTCGTTGGCTAGTTCTTCACTTGCCAGTTTTGCTAGCAGTGTCGCAATGATCATTGCTTTGGTCTTTTCCGACCTCTCATCTCCCTGTCGGCTGAGTGCGTCTGCTACTTTGTTTTCCACGCCTGGGCAATGTTCGATCTCTAAGTCGTAGTCCTGAATAAGGAGCGCCCATCGTAAAAGTCGGTCTCCCGCAAATCTACACTTCCGCAGGAAGGTCAGTGCCTTATTGTCCGTGACGACCTTTATTTTTGCTCCGAGTATGTATGTTCTGAATTTCTGGAGTGCCCATACGACCGCGAGTAGTTCTTTTTCTGTTGTAATGTATCTCAATTCGGCTCCTTTTAGAGTTCGGCTTGCATATGCGATTACTCCCACTTCTCCATTTTGATCCTCTTGGCCCAGTATCGCGCCGAGTGCGTAATCGCTTGCGTCAGTTGTGAGGGTATACGCTTTTTTCGCGTCCGCGTGTCGTAGCATTATTTCTTCTACAAACAGTCGTTTCGTTTTGTCGAACGCTTTTCTGTGTTCCTGCGTCCATTCCCATTTTTGGCCTTTTCGTAACAGTGCCAGCAGTGGCACTGTAGCCTCCGCGTGTTTGTTTGTAAATTTGGAGTAGAAATTGATCAGTCCAAGGAAACCTCTAAGCTGTTTTAAATTGCTGGGTTGTGGGAACTCCTTGATCGCACTTATCTTTTCTGGTTGGGGCCTGATCTCCTGTGTCGATAGGATATGCCCGAGGAACTTTATTTTTTTCTTAAAAAATGCTGATTTCCAGAAGTTTAGAGTCATGCCATGCTCTTCGACTCTCTGTAGAATGAGTTCTAGATATCGCAGGTGTTCTTTTGGACTTGCCGATACACACAATATGTCATCCACGAAGTTTATAACTGATTTTCCCAAGTTTTGTAGGACAATCTCAAGCCCTTTGATGAAGCTGGCCGTGCTCGTTTTCAACCCAAACGGTGTTACCGTAAATTGATAGCACTTGCCCTCGTGGAGGAATGTCGTGTATTTTCTTGAATCCTCATCTAGTGGTATTTGCCAAAAGCTGCTTGTCATGTCGAGGCTCGACATTACTCGTATGCCTCCGCATTCTTGGAGAATTTCTTCGGTTGGTGGTGCCGAGTCGTGGTCTTCGACTAGGTATTTGTTGAGCTGTCTAGCGTGTAGGCACAACCTTACCGCTCCGTCCTTCTTTATCACCGTTACCATCGGGTTTATGAATTGGCTAGTCGTTCGTTCGATCACCCCGTGCACTAACATTCGTTGTATCTCAGTTCTAACTGCCTCTCGGTGTTGCATCGGTACCGGATATGACCTTCTGATGTATGGTTGCGGTTCCTTTAAGACCAATTTATGTATGTATTCTTTCATTCTTCCCGGTCTCTTGGTGAATACGTGTCGGTATCGATAAATTAGCGCCTTGAAGTCTTCCTTGACCTCTTCGGGCATTTCTTCACTTGCTTCGATTTTCTGGTCGACCTCTTCTTCTCTCACTTCCCCATCTTCTTGATTTCCCTCGATCGCCATTACCTCGTTTTCTGCGTCTTTCTCTTGTTGTTCCCAGAGTCCTTCCGTTAGACATAAGAGTGGTCGTCCCCCCACCTCCACCGTTCCGGTTTGCCCATCTATTTTTAGCTTCAGCTGGATAATCCCGTCGATACCTAAGATTCTTTCTCTCCGCAATTTTGGCACGATCATCAGTTGTATGACGGCTTTCTCCTCGCCAACTGTGATCTCCGCCCATATCTGCCTCTTAATTCGACAAGTATTTCCACTGAACGCTCCTTTCACCTCGCCCCCCTTTACTGGCAACAACGGACATTGTGACAGACCCTTCTTTCGTCTCTCGTAACATTCCTCCGATACACAGGATATTTCACTACCGCTATCTATCAGCATCGTGATTTCTTCCTCCTCTACTGCTACTTTTATTTGCGGACACTCTGGGTACGTTTCGTTCTTGATAACTTCCGCCTTTTCTTCTATCAGGTAATCTCTGGGGCTTGCATACGTATCACCCTCCTCCTTCACTCTTTCGTGCCTTATTTGTTTCATAATATGTTCGACATATTCTCTCGACCATCCACCGGTTTTGGGTTTGATTTCCCTCGTCGTCTCTTCTCTTTCCAAAGAATGTATGACCTTGTCGCTGGTTTTCTGCCGCTCCTTACGCTCTTTTTTCTTTTTGTTCCTTTTTTGACGCTTTTCGACCTCTTCTAATGCCCATACCATCTCTTCTTCTTGCGTTGCGCCTCGTTCTTCTCCGCTTTTTGTGATCTCCACGGGCGCAACGCTTACGCGTTTCCCGAATCCGTTGTTTTACTCGTGCTGGGTTTACTTTCAGGGTTGTTCACCGTCTGGTTCATTGCTGACCGTGGCGCATTCGGTGCCCCCCATGGCTGGTAGTTGGGATCTTGTGGACGTCCCCCGGTATACGGTGTTTGATTATTCCGTGTCCATGTGTTTGGATTCCATCGATATGGGGTGTGCATCGGGGTTTGCGTCTTCGGTGATCTTCTACTTACATTTAACGGTCCAGCTACATCCATACTCTCGAGGAGTTCAAGAAGTTCGTCAATCGTTTTCACGGTTTTAATTTGTACCGCTGACCTAACTGTTTCGTTAAAGTGATTGCCCAGATATCGGACAATCTCGCTGTTGCTTAGTTTTTTGCTGAGATCTTTCGCGTTGCCAAAAATCCTCGTTGCGTATTCAGCCCTTGTTGCTTTCTGTCCGTCGAGATCGTAAGCTCCAAACTCTAGGTTCCTGCTGATTTTCTCCTGTATTTCTCGACTCCAGTATCTTGCCTGGAATTTTCGGGCAAAATCCTCCATACAGTGCACGTCGTCCTCTACGACCCTCCACCAGTCCTTTGCGACGCCCTTAAGTGACTGCCCAATGAGGTAATGCAGGTCCATATTTCCGGTAATTTTCCAGAATTGCTCGAGTTCTCGCAGATATCTCATGGGTCGTCCTTGTCCGTCTCCGCTAAATGTTGGTGGTTGCTGTTTTGCCACATACATTTGACTCATGTTCATCCCGCCCTGCGTGAGATTCATTGTTTGTGATAGTCGTGTTCGTAATTCTTCTTCATACGCGTCGATTCGGTCTCGGTTCTCTTGTGCCACTGTTGCCGTCTTCTTCAGATTTTCATTCACCTGTGACATACTGGTCATTGTTCGCTGTAATTTCTTTTCGACGGCGTCGAAGTCGGCTTTCCTTTCTCTGTCCATCGCTTCGAGATTCGCCGCTACCGTATCTTGCGCGATCGTTATTTTTCTGTCTGTCTGTGTTACGACGCGATCTAACTCCTCCTGGAATTCCAGACGTGCGAATTCTTGCGTTTGTCTGCATCGAAGGACGCATTTCTCGTCCTGATCTTTTATATTCTCTGCTCTCAGAATTCGCTCGTGGTTCTGGTTGTTGGTCAATTCTTTGAGTTGCCGAGTTAGGAGTTTAATTGATTCCTCCAATTCGAGGTGCATTTCTTCTGTAAAATTTGTGTCGTCTTCGATTCCGTTTTCTACTTCTCCCATCTCCGGGCTCTCTCCGCGCATATCTCTGTTTTCTTCCAAGTTCTCAGATTACTTCGTCGTCTCTTAATTTCTTCGAGTCCCTGTTCGGGCGCCAAATGAAACGTAATTCGTTCGAGGACTCGGGAGAAATCAAAGTAGTCGAGATGAAGGAATGTGTTGGTAAGTCAGGTTTTATTGCTTCAAGTAGATTTACAGAATATGTCGCGTGAGTCGTTATACGTACTCTCCCTAAATACCCACGGTTCACTTAATTCGCCGTGGGGTGCGCCTCGATACCGTGATATCTCAGAGTTGCTCGTCAATTCTGACGCGGTTGATCGATGGCGTGCCGGTAATCAATATGACCGCGGACGTGACATGTGCGCGCGAGTGTATTGTTACTTTTCGTGCCAGTTTTTGGTTGTTTTTAGTGTGTTCTCAAGTGTTGGTTGTCGTTAGTTCGGGGTAACTGAAACCGGTAAGTGTGTTTCTGGTATGCGCGTTCGATTTATGCAGTTGTTTCCTGCGGTGTTTTATATCTTCAGGTGTAACAAGCCGGCACGTTTCGGCGGTGATTTTCGCTTGTTACCGTATGACAGATGAACGTTCTCTCGCCATAGGTAAGTTGTGTTCTAATGCGCGCCCTTGTGTTTTCGTTTTTATTAATCTCTGTGTTGTTTTTCAGGTGATCGGCGGGGATACGGCGCTGCGTGACGATGCCTTGGTTGTGACTGCGCTTTTCTCTTGCGGTGCTCCAGGTGTACTTTGCGCCTCCTGCTTCTCACTCCGCAGTCTGGTTGTTGCTGCGCCTCCTGGTAATTACTGCACCTTTGGATCCTCGCTGCGCCTGCTGATTCTCACTGCGCCTCCTGGGCTCCCCTCGACACCGGTATGTTAATCTGACTTGAGCTTGCCCTGAAGGTTGCTCACCCGCTGACTCCGCTGTCACAATACCGAGGTATTGTGCTGCTCCGCCGGGGTTATTGCTTCCTTCTAGTGGTTCGCTCAGATCAGAACCGATTTTAGAGGTACTTTTCTGGTGGAATTGTTGCCCTTTTATATTCTTGCAAACATTATTTTGTTTGCGAGATCTGTTTTTGTTGTCCGCCATCTGACGGTTGTTTATTTAACCCACCATTGTTTATTTTGTTTACAGGTCACGTGGTTGGTCGTCGTTTGGACCGTTACAATATATATATATATATATAGTTAATAGAATATATATGTATATATATATTTTTGCTATTAGCTATTATATATATAATATTATGTTATTAGTGGGCTAAGGCGTTGTACCATTGTCGTCTCATGGGGAGGATGTCGATGGTTCGACTCCATCTGCAATTTTTTCTTTTCACGACAACAATTTAATAAATTTTTATTTTTATATATATAAATTTTTTATTCGTGTCCTGAAAAGAAAGAATTGCAGATTTTCATGCTCACTCGAAACGTACACATTTTGGGCTTTATTGTGTATCATTAGATGAACAAATGCCTGAATTATGAGAATTTACGTTTTTGTGAAAATCGAACCGGCTTCGGAAGGCATGTGTTGCAGTCAACTTCGAAGGAGGCCGGGTAACGCTGTCTAAGCGATTTCTATATTTGATCATAGACATGTGGTTATGTGGCCTATGAGCCGTCACTTGTCAGCCGTATGTCTCGCCTCTTCGACCAGTTACCGACCCTTCTCGTGAGAACATTTCATCAGCGGTCCGTGCGGAATTTCGTCACACTATTTTCTCGTTGTGCCGATAAAAAATCTCGATGTTTTCTTTCCGAAACTCAAAAAGCCATTTGTGCAGCCAATTTTGCATCAAATTAGATGAAACAAAGCTCAAAATGTGCGTTTTTTAATGCTCGAGGGCATGAGAGTCTTATATTTCGCTAAAATCGGTGCATTTATAAACAATTATCTCATTTCTCCAATGATAAGCTGAATCTGCAAAATTTTGTTCAAAATTAAAAAAAAATGCGAGTCTCATGCCCTTTGTGCCATAATTCTCTATATGCCCTTCAAATTTTAATGCACTTGCTTGTTCAGTGCCGAAGAAATTAGGGGCCGCGTTTCCGAAGCGCCTGTCATATGTGACACTGACTCTTAATTGCAGCAGTTGGATATGGACCTCTTCGATATCGGGTTGTATCAAAGGAATGTTGCATTCTTCGACGCCGAGTAAGGATAGGGTTGTTACGTTCAGTTGGTTGGCTCCATAATCATATCCAATGAGTGCGGTCCCTGGCCGAGTTAACCCCATGGTCAGTAACATAAGAAAAAGGGATGAGAGTCTCTTTAGCCTTGGACCTTTCTTGGTCCTTGCCCATGTGACCTTGTGTGTATTTTCATAAATGGGTTGTGCCCTTCTCACATCTTCGTAAATTATCTCAGTATTTTTTCCTGAATCTTGTTGGATTTCTGTAGCGCGAGCAACCTTTAATTCGGTGTCTATGGCGCGGGTGTTCCAATTTTCCAGGATAAGTTTCTTGATTTTATGTGCGTTATTGAGTGCGCAATTATTTCCTTTTGACAAAATTACGTCGTGGTGTATGCAATACTCGGGCGTTGATTTTATTTGAGCGAGTAGTAAACCACTCTCAGCGACGTTTATTATTTTGCAATCGAGAATGTTAGATAAGAAATCCTTGTTATCCTTCCCGTATGTATAAATTACTTTAGCTTTTTTGGTGATTCGACGCAATTTTTCGAACATCCATGAGTATGGCATATCTCTTTCTTCCTATTGCAGTCCATGCGTCCTCCGGCTCAAGCATTCGTTACTCTCTTGGGTTGGTTTATCCAGGCAATGGTACCAATAAGGTGCTTCGAGTATCCAAGAGTCGGAGTACGGATCGGTTATAGATATTATTAAGATTTCTTTTGATTTAGTAGCGCGATATCCTCTTCCTTCGTTTAGAGACATAGTATCTTGGTGACTTTCCTGTTTTCTTACGAGGGACATAGTAGAATTGTATTTTTCCTCCTTTTTGAGGGACGTAGTATTATTGAATCTTTCCTCCTTTTCGAGGGACGTAGTATTATTGAATCTTTCCTCCTTTTTGAGGGACGTAGTATTATTGAATCCTGCCTCCTTTTTGAGGGACGTAGTATTATTGAATCTTTCCTCCTTTTTGAGGAACGTAGTATTATTGAATCCTTCCTCATTTTCGAGGGACATAGTATCATCGTATCTTTCCTCCTTTTTGAGGGACATAAGTAGTATAGCGGCCACTATGGCGACCCCCACTCCGCGGTCGCCGAGTTCGCCGTGAGCTCGAGCGGTCGTGGCTGCGTGGGGTGGGGGGGGGGGGGGGGGTCGGCATAGTGGCGCGCTGTTTTAGGGTATTACTAGTTATGTTTACTCTTACCTTTTTTTGTTGCTGGGTTTTTAATTGGTGAGGGTGTGTTATACCGGTCCACTCCGCTTTTCGGCCCCTCTCGTGACACACACACACACACACACACGCGCGTACGCACTCACATGTACACGCGCACTACTCTTGTGGCCTGTCGAGAAAATCGACAGGCCCAAAATGCTCGGTCACGTTTACACCTTCGTCATCTATAAGCTTAACCGCACCCTCACCCTCACGGCTGACAACTATTGCCGTCAGTTTTAAGTTCGCGAGATAACAGAGCATACCGAGTCTATCGGCCACATCTTCACTCCCGGAAAAACCTTTTATGCTACACATGGCTAATAGTGGTGGAGGTGCTTTAAATTGCAAAGGGGCAATATAAATATTGGCACCCTCCACAAACTCGTAGAAACCCTCGTCTATTAACCATACACCGCAGCAGCCATCGGACGACGTATGGCGTATGTCGGCGCGGTATACACTACGGCCTATGCGGACAACACACCGCATGCCGCTTTTCACCCTATCATTGTTTATTACTACACCGCGTAGCTCGAAATTATAATAATAATTAAGACGCTCGCGGAGCTCTGCGTATGCCGTTGACATTAACGGCGTTCGTAAATAAATTTCGCCGAACGAATAAAAATCGATGATTTCGCACGCGAATTTTTTTGGTAGCACCACGGGTTCGTAATACGCGCACATATTTATTTTTTAATTGCTACATGTCCCGCTGTGGAATAAGAACTGAGTTCTATTGAGTGATGAGCGCTTTCAGCACCTCCTTGCACCACCCCCTCCACACCCTTTACCGCTGGGCTCTGATGAGATTTCTCACGATATTTTTGCAAACGTATACGTCTCATCATCGCAAGGAATGCACACCTGCATCCGTCACGTACCTATGGTATATCTTGTTTATATCAACACAAAACTGAAACGAGTGTTTTCGTAGAATATGTACCGCAGCGAGGAATGCACACCTGTGCTCATCACGTACTTACGATTCAGCATTTGTACATATATATATATATTGAAATGTTCTTTAAGGAAACTTGAAGAATTTTGAGAGGTAGACGTAAACAAATTTTATTATTCTTTATTTGACCCTTCGTGGCTATATTCATACAGTTCTCTGAGTTGCGTAGGACACTCTTGATCGTCGACGGTGATTAGCGCGTTCCACTGGTCGAATTGTGAGGTGATTGGCGCGCTCCGTGGTGAGTTTTCCGTGATGATCCGGCTGATTGGCTGCGTCACCAATCGATGGAAATCGATGCTCAGCTGCGTGACAGCTAAGATGGCGGCGCCGCAGTTGAGTGTAGACGTGTATTGTGTTTTGTGCAACGTGTCGAGGATTAGTTTGGCCGGTAAGTTCCCTTTCAATATTCAGCTTTGTGTAGCTGCTTGTGGCTTTTCTTGCGCTTTTTCTTGCAGAACCGCGGGGTGGTTGTGTCCTAATTTAGACGCGGTGTCCAAATTGGTTTTATTATGGGTGAGTCCACGCCTTTCTATTTCTATTGGTTAAATGCGTGTACTGCCGCTGTTTTCTTTATTTTAGGCTGGCTGCTTTCTCTGGTTCGCTGAATCTCTTCTGCGTGACATGCAGAATTTATAGAGGGTGGCCGTATTGCTGCTACACCCGTATTTCCGAGTCTTTGGATCTTTGCAAGTTTTTTTAGATTTTCTTTTCTGAATTCCTTCCTGTCTTCCTGCTGCTGGTACTTGTTGCGAGTCCTTTGCTGAGGGCTCGTTCGTTTTATGTTTCTCCTGACGCTTAAGATTTCTTCCTCTTCTCCCTCACGCCCCTTACTGCTTCTTTAATTTCTGACCTTTTAACTTCTCTCCTCTCCTCGATACAACCTTTCTCCAAAAAATTATTCACTTCAACCCTTTCTTTCCTTTTCTTCGCCAGCGAGTTGTTCTTGAGTTAGCCACCCTCGCTCTCCTTTCGGAGAGCAATGTACCGGCTTTCTTGGGAATTTCTCGCTTTTGAAGCTATTGGAAATTTCGGTGGTCTCTCCTCATTTATCACTTCCTTTTATATTTTCCTTCCTCTCCTTATACATTTGAGAAACTCTTCCCTCTATCTCATTTCCCTCGAATTAACCTTTATTTTCTTCCTAATGTTCTTTTTCTTTTTCAGGTGCTGTAACAGGTGGCGCCACACATTCAGGGCGGGAAAGTGTTTCAATATATATATATAATTACTAGTGTATGTATGAAATAGTGGACAATAGCATTCGCACATAGTAACATAATTTATTTGAATAACCGTATATATATATATATTGAAACGTAGTTTGTTCGAGGACTCGAGAGAAATTAAGATAGTCGAGACGAAGGAATGCGTTGGTAAAGTAGGTTTTATTATTTCAATTAGATGTACAGAGTATGTGCGTGAGTCGTTATAAGAACTCTCCCTAAATACCCACGGTTCGCTTAATTTGCCGCTGGGTGCGCCTCGATACCTTGATATCTATGAGTTGCGCGTCAATCCTGACGCGGTTGATCGATGGCGTGCCGGTAATCAATATGGCCGCGGCCGTGACATGTGTGCGCGGGCGTATTGTTTGTTTTTGTGACAGATTTTAGTGTTTTAGTGTAGTGTAGTGTCTCGTGTGCTGTTTTTCACCGGATAATCGAATTTGGTAAGTGTTTTTCTGATGCGCGCGTTCGTTTATTCAGTTATTTTATGCGTAATTTTTATCTTTTCAGGTGCTGTAGTGCGTCGTCTTTGGCATTCGTGGTGGCTGATCTTAGATGTGTGGCAGCTTATTATTCTCAGATAAAAGGTAAATTACATTCAAATGCACGTTCCGCAATTTTCCTTTTTTATTGACGTCTGGGTTGTTTTTCAGGTGACAGATTGTCGACTGCGCTTCAGATACTCTCTGCGCCTTGCTGTTGCTGTCTCCGCCTCTTAGTTGTTCCTGCGCCTCTTGGTTCTTGCTGCGCCTCTGGATGGTTGGTGCGACCTCTGGATACTTGCTGCACCTCTTGGGTCCGTCTGCGCCTCTTGGAACTTGCTGCGCCTTCTGAATGTGGCGCCTCCTTAGACTTCCTCGATACCGGTAAGTTCACCTGATTCGGGCTTGCCCTGAGGGTTGCTCACCCGTGGCTCCGCTGTCACGATACCGAGGTATGTGCTGCTCCGCCTGGGTTACTGCTTCCCTCGAGTGGTTTGCTCGAATCAGGACCGATTTTAGAGGTGCCTTTCTGGTTTATTTATCGCCTTTTTATATTCTCGCAAACATTATGTTGTTTGCGAGATCTGTTTTTGTTGCTCGCCATCTGGTGGTAGTTTGTTTAACTTACCTTTGTTTCTTTTGTTTACAGGTCACGGGGTCATCCGTCGCTGGACCGTTACAATATATATATATATATATATATATATATATATATGCGCAATCCCTCTTAATTATATTAACTACCTGTAAACTGTTAAATACATCAATGATCGTACGTGCAAAAGAGAGCGCGATTGCTCTTTATAAAGGTACGAGAGAGTGTACAGAGCACTCTACGAATAGCCGCACACAGATAAGAGCTTCATATATGGTATGCCTCTGTTCCAGAGAGAGAATGAGAGAGGGAGTGAGAGCCATATGTAGCGTATAAGAGCGAAAGAGACAGAGGGGCGAGCTCGCGAAGGCATCGCAGTATATATGACATGCAGTGTACCTCACCAGTACCACTCATCTCCGCTTCGTCTATACTATGGGTGAGAGAGAAAGAACTATAGAACTCTCTCTAGGAAGACAGAGACCGTGCTACAGTCTGCTTCTTTTTATTCTCTTTATACGAGGATAAATATCGTTTTTCGTGATGTACTAAATCGAATAACTGTATAATCTTTTCAGTTATTATTTGAAATGATATATACGGAACTCTGCACATCATACGGTGTAACTGCCCTGATTTTTAATTTTTGCAGTTTTTATATTTTTTCAGTAACTATCGAAAAAATTGAGATTTTTTATTACCCATCGAAAAGTTGAGATTTTAATTATCCGCTCAAAACACATCGGTCTTTCAAAAACGTCTCTTTTTGAAAATTTTCGTTTTTTGAGAGAGAGCTCATGAAGGCATGCTCTCTCACGCTCTCCCGTAAGAATGATGATGATGATGATGAAAATTTTTATTATGCCCTAGTACGCTATAGGGCAAATTACACGATACTATAACTGAATCAGTTGTGTATAACAATACAGAATAATTAGGTGCTATTGTAATAATTATTATAAATTATAAATTAATTACTACTAAATTATAATTAATTACTGCTACTGTTACAAACAGACAAATTATAAATTATAAAATGGAAAATCGGAAAGACAAAATCATTCACGCTACAATACTTACGCTCATCCGTCCATTCCTCCATACTCTATTTGTAGCAAGTGGGCGTAAAGCCTGCTTTTAAATGTGTCGAGGGATGATGCCGTCCTAATGACGCCTGGCAATGAGTGCCAGAGAAGCGCAGTCGCGATTTGAAATGATCGGTGGAACGCTTCCGTTCGATGAATTGGAATGTAGAAGACCTCACTCTCCTCCCGCCTCCCCGACCGTCTGACTCCAGGGTCTTCCCTGGGCAAAATCTCATTTATGTAACCAGGAACATTAAGGTGTATCGAATGATAAGTCGAGACGCCTAAAAAATACAGACGCCGACCCATGACCGACAGCCAATCTAGCCTCTTACGATACTCAGTAATGGATGTATCGCGGTGCAAATTAAAAATATACCTAATACAGGTGTTGAGCAGAACCACTAGTTTTCCGTTGAGGGTCTCAATTAGGTCGTGGTACACGAGGCAGCAATAGTCAAAATGAGGCAGTATGAGGGCTTTGACTAAGGTGATTCTTACATCAGCACTGAGAGATCCTTTGTGATGTTTCAGTTTGTGCAATACCCCGTGTACTTTTTTTGAAATAGCCGATACATGTTTATTCCACGACTGATCGGATGTCAGAACCATACCCAGATTCCTTGCCTCTGATACGAACGGCAATACAGACGCCCCCACCGTGATCTGAGGAAGTTCCGAGAAATTGATTGCGCTGACGTAGGCTCTACTGCCTATAATGATCGCCTTCGACTTGTCAACATTTAACGCCAAGACATTTGTATCAGCAAACCGCGATATTACTTGTACGTCGCTAGCGATCTTGGCAATCGCATCATTGAGATCAGACGGTGAGCACTGCAAGTAAATTTGCGTATCGTCTGCAAAGATCATGTGCTTGCAGTATCTTAGGTTTACTCCTATATCATTAATATACAGCAAGAACAACAATGGCCCGAGAACGGAGCCTTGTGGGACCCCTGCGGTCAGTTCAATGCGGTCAGAGCAGCCACCCCCCTCTCCCACAACTACCTGGGATCTGCCTGAGAGATACGAGTAGAACCATTTTAAGACCGACTCTGAAAAACCTACTCGCTTAAGCTTTTCGAGGAGACGCAGATGCGGAACTGTGTCGAACTGTGCCTTGGTAAAATCAAACAGGATAAGAATAGTTAACTTCCTTTCGTCAACACCGCGTCGAATGTCATCAGTGACCCGAAGCAGCGCCGATTGCGTACTGTACAAGTAGTCCAGTCACCTTAGGCCATATTTTACGAAGTCCTATTCTAGAGGGGCACCCTCGCCCCAATTTTTGTATAGGTTGTTTAGCCCTACAAGAATATATCCTGAAGTTTTCCAACTGTTCCGAGGGGTATTTTGGCAATAAAACGTTATTAAAAATTTTAAAATCGATATTTTTTAGATGATTTTTTTGGAACGCATCCTATCGAAAAAAGTTTCGAATAAAATTTGTTCATCATAATGTCCTCTGTAAAAAAGGTTTTAATAAAAAAAGTGCTAACATTATTAATTAAGCGGTAATGGGGCAAATGAAAATGAAAATGTGAATTTCATTGTTGCAACCGCAATCGATTGTTTATCAACATATCGGTTTGAAAGTCGTACATGTTGTAAAGGAGCCAAACCCCAAGAGAATCGTGCAAGATTAATCGATCTGCGGGATATAGTTTAGCAACAATTAGCGATCATCGAAAAATCTTTCCCCTTCAATAGAATTTCCCGACAAAAGCCAACAGGGTTGAAAAAAATTGAGGAGCTTCGTATCATAATACACAAGCGATTTGGGGGAAAAAAAAATACGTTTTGTTGAAAATAAATACTGTTTTTCGTCGATTGTAGATTTTCCCTTGTAAACAAATAACAATTCTGACTAAAGTTGCAAAGATATCTGTAAAATTCTTGGACCATCTAACGCGTCTTAAGAAAACGAACAATTGAGAAAAAAAAATTTGCAATATCTTGATTACAGCCCGAAATATGAATGTGTTTACGTTTGCTCAATTTTCTATTGTTGTAATCAAGATCTTTGCAAAATTCGAGTTCCTTACCAATCCCTACGCTTCCGGCCATAGGATTCAATAAAATTATTCCCTTGACGAGGAATTATGCCATCAAAGTTATCGATGTATTTCGATCGACGGCTCGCCGCCGAGCGCGCGGTGTCGACCGCTCGGCCGGGCGTCGCGGTGGGGATGCCCCCTCTCACTCCGCAAGCAGGCTGCAGCGGTTTAGTTAACAAATGTAATAACTTACTTAAAAATGGTCGTAGAACAATTTTTTTTTTTTCATTTTACGTGATTTTTTCTCACGAACGCGATGGTGTTCTTGAAAATTATGTTCACCCCATAGCCGATCCATGACCAAGTTTTTTACGAATTTTACATTTAAACATGCTTTAAAATTATTCAACTGTGGATTGGAAAGGGTATCATAAATAAATCTTTTTTTAGACACTGTTTCATTCATTACATTAGTTTTATTAATGAACATGAAGAAACAAATTTTGTCAGAAAAATTATTCAATAAAATTCTCTTTTCGGTCTTTTTTCGACGGGCTCATAATTGTTATCATTATCACTCAACTCAATTTCGTCGTCAATTGCTTCGGGGAATTGAATGAAATCTTCCTCGGCTTCATCATCGCTTAAAATGATTTCTGGTTCAATAGCGTTCGCACAATTATTGCCGTTACATTTTTTACAAAGAATTGTACATTTTAATCCTAATTTCCGACACGTACACGACGAGGATGTGCAGCCACTTTTTTCGCAACCACACCTTATTATTTCTAACAAATCGGACGGAATAGGATCTTTCCTACACGTTATCGGTTCTAACATAGCTCTACTTCTTTTCCACCCCCACTGCATCGGGTTCTTTGAACAGTCGCCTTGCCATTGACAAACTTGTAAAAAAGTGCGAAGCGAATGTTCATTACAAGCCTCAGCAGTTGGAGGAAGAGAACTTAAATTAAAACTGTTTTTGAAGCTCGATTTTGTAAAACAGCTGTATCGGAATTTGTCGTAAATCATTGTATTCCAATCACGTGCACCATACATGGCCATTATTATTTTGCTCCCAGATGCTTGGATAGAGTTTTTCAACGATGTCGGATTAGTGAAAAACTCAGCTTCTCTCCGAAGGTTATGGTCATTGTTTATTAATTTTATTAATTTCGCTTTTCCCTGCTTGTACAGCGAAGATGTTGTATCACAGCCTGTGAAAGCGTGAATAAATCCGTATGTTAGAGCCGATAACGTGTAGGAAAGATCCTATTCCGTCCGATTTGTTAGAAATAATAAGGTGTGGTTGCGAGAAAAGTGGCTGCACATCCTCGTCGTGTACGTGTCGGAAATTAGGATTAAAATGTACAATTCGTTGTAAAAAATGTAACGGCAATAGTTGTGCGAACGCTATTGAACCAGAAATCATTTTAAGCGATGATGAAGCCGAGGAAGATTTCATTCAATTCCCCGAAGCAATTGACGACGAAATTGAGTTGAGTGATAATGATAACAATTATGAGCCCGTCGAAAAAAGACCGAAAAGAGAATTTTATTGAATAATTTTTCTGACAAAATTTGTTTCTTCATGTTCATTAATAAAACTAATGTAATGAATGAAACAGTGTCTAAAAAAAGATTTATTTATGATACCCTTTCCAATCCACAGTTGAATAATTTTAAAGCATGTTTAAATGTAAAATTCGTAAAAAACTTGGTCATGGATCGGCTATGGGGTGAACATAATTTTCAAGAACACCATCGCGTTCGTGAGAAAAAATCACGTAAAATGAAAAAAAAAAATTGTTCTACGACCATTTTAAAGTAAGTTATTACATTTGTTAACTAAACCGCTGCAGCCTGCTTGCGGAGTGAGAGGGGGCATCCCCACCGCGACGCCCGGCCGAGCGGTAGACACCGCGCTCTCGGCGGCGAGCCGTCGATCGAAATACATCGATAACTTTGATGGCATAATTCCTCGTCAAGGGAATAATTTTATTGAATCCTATGGCCGGAAGCGTAGGGATTGGTAAGGAACTCGAATTTTGCAAAGATCTTGATTACAACAATAGAAAATTGAGCAAACGTAAACACATTCATATTTCGGGCTGTAATCAAGATATTGCAAATTTTTTTTCTCAATTGTTCGTTTTCTTAAGACGCGTTAGATCGTCCAAGAATTTTACAGATATCTTTGCAACTTTAGTCAGAATTGTTATTTGTTTACAAGGGAAAATCTACAATCGACGAAAAACAGTATTTATTTTCAACAAAACGTATTTTTTTCCCCCAAATCGCTTGTGTATTATGATACGAAGCTCCTCAATTTTTTTCAACCCTGTTGGCTTTTGTCGGGAAATTCTATTGAAGGGGAAAGATTTTTCGATGATCGCTAATTCTTGCTAAACTATATCCCGCAGATCGATTAATCTTGCACGATTCTCTTGGGGTTTGGTTCCTTTACAACATGTACGAGTTTCAAACCGATATGTTGATAAACAATCGATTGCGGTTGCAACAATGAAATTCACATTTTCATTTTCATTTGCCTCATTACCGCTTAATTAATAATGTTAGCACTTTTTTTATTACAACCTTTTTTACAGAGGACGTTATGATGAACAAATTTTATTCGAAACTTTTTTCGATAGGATGCGTTCCAAAAAAATTATCTAAAAAATATCGACTTTTAAATTTTTAATAACGTTTCATTGCCAAAATACCCCTCGGAACAGTTGGAAAACTTCAGGATATATTCTTGTAGGGCTAAACAACCTATACAAAAATTGGGGCGAGGGTGCCCCTCTTCAATAGGTCTTATGCTAAGGTGACTGGACTAAAGCGCCTATACGAGAGAGAGAGATTTGATTTGATTTGATTTGATACATTTATTATGCCCTAGCAGGCTATGGGGCAATACAGAGTACGCACAAATAAGAAACCAGCAATTTCAATGTCGCCGGTTTTGCTTTGCGCTGGTAGTACAATAATACTTAAATCTTAAACCTAAATCTTAAATCTTAGCTTAAAGAACAATAGAAATTAAGGTACAGGTAACAACATAATAATAGTGACGACATCAATGATAATTACCATTAACATAAGTTTACTTAACTAAAGTTTATTACAATGGCCGGAAACCCTCACGTAGACAGAGCACCCAATTCCCTCTGTAGTAAGAATCTGTACTGTCTATCCTTAAATAATTCAATAGACGACGCCGAGCGGATTTCAATAGGTAGTGAATACCAATACTGCGGCGCCGCAATCCTAAATGAGCGTTGAAGAGTGGTCGTACGATAGTTAGGGATGTGGATATGTATGTCGGATGGGTCTACCAAACGTTCCGATCGCCTTAAATCCGGGAGTTCCCTCGGCAGGAGTTGCCCTATGTACTCTGGCATACTCAGGAAGAGTGTACGATACATCATCGCGCCAAGAAAACAAAGCCTCCGATTTTTCACCGATAGCCAGTTCAATCTCAGCCTGTGTTGAGTGATCGGCTCATCCCTCCGCAGGTCAAATACAAACCGCACACACTCATTTAGTAGTCTCTGGAGCCGTAAATTAAGGGCATCAGAAAGATCCAGATAAACCAGGCAGCAGTAGTCCAGATGGGGGAGGATTAGTGCCTGCACTAGCTTGGTTCGGACTTCGACAGACAGCGCAGCTTTGCGGTGTTTCAGCCTATGCAATGCCCCATGAACTTTTTGCGAGATATAAGCGACATGCCTATTCCACGACAGGTCATTAGAGATCCACACACCCAGGTTCAGTGCTTCAGATTGATAAGACAATGCGGAATTGCCAATGGTGATATGGGGTATCGTAGTTAGATCGAGGCCAGAGACATATCTTCGACTTCCCAGTATGAGGGCCTTGGATTTCGTAGCGTTTAGCAATAGTCCATTTGAGTTTGCAAACTGAGCAATCATGTTAGCGTCATGTGATATTTTATCAATCGCATTGTCTAGATCATCTCGAGTGCAGTGCAAGTAAATTTGCGTGTCATCAGCAAAAATCATGCGTTCGCAGTATCGCAGGCTTGCTCCGATCTCATTTATGTATAGAGAGAATAGCAACGGTCCGAGGACAGATCCTTGCGGTACACCAGCAGACATGACGATCGAACGCGAGCATCCTCCATTGTCATCCATTACAACCTGAGATCTGCCCGACAGATAGGAGTAGAGCCACTGAAGAACCGAGTCAGAAAATCCCAGGCCATTAAGCTTACGCAAGAGATTCAGGTGGGGAACTGTATCGAATGCCTTGCTGAAGTCAAATAAAACGAGAATTGTCAGCTTCCTCTCATCAACCCCCTGCCGAATGTCCTCAGTTACCTTGAGCAAAGCAGTTTGGGTACTGAACGAACGCTTATAAGCCGACTGCAATGGGTCCATTATGTGATGCTCCTCAAGGTAACGTGAAATTTGATCAAATACAATTCTCTCACAGATTTTCGACAGTTCAGATAGGTTAGCGATCGGACGAGTGTCCGAGGGAGATCGCGGCACCTTAGTTTTCAGAAGAGGACGAATGACCGCTCTCTTCCACTGCACCGGGTAATGCGACAGCGAAAACGAGAGATTAATGATGACCGCTAACTGAAAAGATAATAATGGGAGCGACTTAGACATAAGAAATTTGGAAATGCCATCCGGACCGGCACGCAACGACGTCGAACCGGACCGTCGAAGATATTGCGCAACACAATTTTCCGAGACCTCCGTGAAGGAGAAGACGAATCGACGCTCCTCCAGTGAAACCTCAGCCAACAATGAACGGAATGCACTGTCTGTAAGAGGCACAGAGGAAGCTGAGATTGTGCCATAATGGGCATTCAGCTCATCAGGGGTGAAAAAGTGCAAAGGAGACGAGAGAGAGGACTTAACCAGACCCCAGTGCCTGAGCTCGGCCCACAATCGCTTCTGGTCACCAATTGCACTCAGCCTCAGTCGGAAAAATTCATTTTTCGCTGCTCGAATAGCCAGCGTAACGCGATCTCGCACGACTCTATAAAGGAGAAAACACTGAGCACTATTTGATCTCTTTGCTCGCTTGTAAAGGTCATTCTTGTGCCTGATACTGTGCTTTAGCTCATCCGTCAGCCATGGAGCAGGCGGCTTTCTAACCCTGAAGTTAGTATAGGGCGCATGTGAGTCCAAGGCCCGGCAAAGTGATTCAGTCAGATACGTCACTTGCGCATCAAGTTGCTCACCAGTAATGCCGGCCGGTGGGTCATGAGTCGCCAGCGTTACAAACAGCTCCCCAACCGTAGCGATGAAATCATCATCCACAAAGTTTGTTAAGTTGCGCTTTTTAACGACACGCATACTGTCGGATGGAGTGTCAATAGCATATTGGAAGGACAAAATATCATGCCCCGCTATGAAGGGTGCAGATGACTTCGTGTATGATGTGAGTTTTTCTTCCTTATCCACTATAACAACGTCTAGCCATGAGTCACTGTGCGCAGTGTGATGAGTGGCATCCGATGGTACCAGATAAAGGGAGCGAGAAATAATAAAATTCCTAAGGTAATTTGCTGTGTAATCACAGCTGAGCATATTGCAGTTTAAATCTCCCGTGATTATGATATTTTTGTATAGAGGTGAAAAGCGCCCAAAGCTCATTTCAAAAGAATTAAGAAGTCGACCTTTAGGTCGTCGATACATGGATGCGAATAAGATAGTTTCACTGCAAGGCAACGCAATATGCAGTATTAAGAATTCCGGCGCATTTGAAAAAAGATTTGGTGAGACGTCAAGGATCCTAGCCGTCAGAGAATTATGCACGTAGCAGGCTACCCCACCTCCTTGCTTACCCTCACGATCATTGCGGATAAGAAAGTAATTATCGAGCTTGATTAGGTCATCGTGAATATGAGAATGGAGCCACGTCTCGGAAACAGAAATAATGTGGCACGGATTTGCATCAATGTAAATACGAACTAAGTCTATGTGGGCGAGCAACGAGTTAGCATTGAAGTAAACGATGCGCAGTTTTCTGTTTAGATGTACGCCGTGATTTTGCTTTGGATGTCGCATGGATTGAGCTACTGAATTTGTGTCACAGTCTACTACTTGGGTGCCGGGCCATCATGATAATTTCGATAAGTCTTCGGAAGAATTAATTTCAATAAGCGGTTGTCCGTCGTCCTTCCTAGCAAAAATCAATGAGCCTCTCGTCCAAACGTATTTGTACGAACGTTTGGTAGCCTCAGCTTTCGCTAGACGGAGCAACTTGTAGCGTTCGGTTGATAATAATTCATTAAGAAACACCCTGCCTCCCTCGTCACAAGAAAATACATCTTTGACATAAAGATCCTTCTTCATTCTCTTAGCATGTATGATTGCTTTACACACCGCCGCAGAAGTGAATGATGCGACAATGGTAACAGTGAGCCGCGGTGTGTTTACATTGCTCGCCGAACTCGAACTCGAAGCCTGACCCGATGGGCGAGCTCTCCCCACCATTTTTCGCGCCGCCAGAATGTGACAAATTAAATCACCTAAACCGAGCGAAGTTAAAACCCTCGCAACCAAATTTCGCGGTGAGTCCGTCTGC